>CM040979.1:10970130-10991027 GCA_022985145.1 Pangasius djambal | reverse complement strand
TTTTTGACCATTCTAGTAGGCTCCTTAATTCATATTGCAAGAATCTTGCAAGAATTCATCTTTGCTCGAAGTGATTAATAGAAGCCATTGCTGAAATGAACACTGTGTTATTGTGTTATTCCTTTGTGTAGGCTAGCATTTCCCTCAAATTTGGCTAAAGTTGCTGTAGAAATAAGCACTTGGAAGAATTAATAATAAGATTACAGATAAAAAGCATATTTTTTGGAGTATGCTAGTGACAAATCAAAACAAGAGCCAAGCATAACCTCAAAATGCATTAAATAATAGAACATTTTACTTATTTTATATTTGCTTTTTTTTCTTATTACTCTGTGCTGTCACATATTTCTTGTCTAAAATGGAGCAACTGTAACCCAATCACTAAAGTATTTCTGATTATGATTTTTGATAAATTCATATTCAATTCAAATAAATTAATCAATGTTTTGTTTTCTTGTTAATAAAAAGGTATAAAGACAGATATTTCCCTGACGCACTCAAGCCCCAGATACGTGGGCTGCTTTCTGATGTCCTGGCCACTGGACTGGAGCAGCAGGATGGTGAGGGCAGTATGGCTGCAAGTGGGTCCGAACCCCCAGAGAAAGTACCACGAACTGGCTCCTTGCATGCTATGTATGCTGAGTTGTTGGATGGAGATCGGGAACATGGTGGCAGTGACATCAGCAGCTCAGTATCATTGCAGTTGAACCTCTACCTATCAGAGCCAGTTATCCCACAAAGTGGACAGCCACTTGTTTTTTGGCAGAACAATAAAAGCCGCTTTCCAGCTCTCGCACAAGCAGCACGAACCTACCTCTGTGCCCCATGCACAAGTGTTGATAGCGAGCGACTTTTTAGCACAGCAGGAAATATTATAGATGAGAAGAGGAACAAGCTGTCAGCCAAAAATGCAGAGATGCTTATATTTATAAAGAAAAATTTGCCATTGATGCTTAAGAAGTAAGCTTTGGGCGATATTAATCTACAAATTTGTACCCACCCTCTCTCTTTCTCTACCTCACGCTCCCTCTCTCTACCTCTCTAAAAGCCCACAAAATCTGACCGAGCTTCCCAGAAAAAAAACAACTACTCCAGAATTTATCATTGATTCACGATGCAAAAGCCATCGTGATAATGCAGCTTTGATTCTTTTAGTGTCAACTGCATTTCTTCTTGACATCCCAAGAGATGTGAGGGCTGACTGACTTGAAACAATATTTTGGCTATAGCCCCTTTTTTTTGGTTGCAGTTTTTAGTCTAATGTTTAAGCAGTCTAAAGCTAAAGACTCTGTCCTGTCTTTAATTTAATTTAATTTATTTTTTATATATTCTACAGGAAAGTTGTATTTGTCAAGCGCTAAGCTGTTCCCAACTACTAACCAAGCACAGGCTGCAATGTTTTGTTGATATGTTGCACATGTTGCCAATAAACACACAGTTGTCAAATCATGATACTATCTCTTCTCTTAATTTTAATACTTAATACACATTGTTGTTAAATATAGTTTAATAAATAATGCTACATGATAAATAGAAGGCTTCTAATAGACCCTGTAATTGGTGATCGGTATCGGTATCGGACGATTCAGCTTCAGTGATCGGGGATCGGCCCCAAAAATCCAGATCGGAGCACCCCTACCAAATAAACAAAACAAAACAAACAAACAAACAATCAAACTCGACTGGTGTGCCACAGACACTCGTCGCCACCGTGCAGCGCCGGAAGTGTCCCTGTAACGGAACAAAATAAGTAGAGATGCACACAGGACTGTTTTCTAATCTTGCTCATGCAATTATTATATTTTTGTTTGTACCTGCCTTGTGATATTTTCTAACGAATGTAGTTGGTTCCATTTTAACCAACTACTTTAAACTACCATGACCCTGACCAGGCAGTTACTAAAGATGAATGAATGAACAATGCATTGCGCTCATGATGGAAGTCTTTCTTTCACTGTCTTTAAAAAAAAGAGAAAAGGAAAGAGACTTCACACACTGAATTCAGTGCCAAGAGAAATGTTAAAGCAGTTTATGGGGTTCATGTTTTTCCCCTCATCTATTTCAGATGTTACAGCTGGAACAGCAACTACTTTATTTTTTTTACCTTTTTGTGTGTCACATAGTGTTCATACACATAGTATCAAGTATCAGAAACTACTTCAACTCAGTCAAATGTGGAAAACACACACACCCTTTTTTTTTTTTTTTTTTTTTTTTTCCTTTTGGTTTTGCAGTATTTCCCCCGTCAGGCAGCTGAGCAAGTTTCCACTGGGAGTGTTTGCATTGTCGTTCCTCTCCCCCTCTCTTTTTCTCTCCACTGCATCCGAACCCTCAGCGGTGAACGAGTGCAGACAGAGAAAAAGAAAGGAGTCCACGATGATGTACCCAAAACTTTACCTACATTTCTTTACTTTCCTGGCAATAATAACTCTACTGGCTCTCTCAGGTAAATGTTTCCTCCAAATGCTTCCTTTCACAGACATCTGTTAAAACTTTCCTTTCTGCCACCTATTAGAAAGATTACAAAATGCATTTATCTGTATTCTGAGACAAACTGAAACTGAGGCACAGATATTCTGCTCTTTGTAACCAATTGTAGATATGCATGAACAATGAAATACAATGAAATGCATATTTGGCCCAAACCTGCACTATTAAGAAAAAATGCTTTCTTGCATTTTCAGGGCTCTTTGTTTAGTGACTCTAACTTTCTGCATAGAATCGGCTTTGATTTTGTCTCTGGGATTGTGAAACTACACTTTGAAAATGTGCTTTTTGATATACACAGACTTCAAAAGATACATAAGCAACCATTTAAAAGTGTACAGTTTTGACTGGTGTGAAAAGTGATGAAAGGATGTTACATTTAAAATCTGAACAATATAAGCTGGGTCTCTCGGTGATAAATAAGCATTGAGTTTGTTCTTGCATTTCCAGTGTCGTACTCAAGAACTCAAATTCATCTGTAGTTCATTCTACATTCAGAAATGTTTCTGGTAGGCACAACAGTTTGCCATTGTCATCAATATTATATACTAACTGTATAAATTTTTTTTTTTAAAGTTTCATATTTCCAATTCAAACAGGTAATGAACTCTTAGGCCCACAGGAATTTACATAAAATGTCATTTTCAGTTGCCATCTGCTGCCGAAAACACATTTGCATATATCATTTATATATTTGCAGGCAGATACAAACTCCTACAATAGTACCTGTGGAAGTAAGGGAATGAGCAACAGTCTAAGTGCTGTGGCATATAAACAAATAGCTAATCACATTGCAGGCGGTCATAAAGGTTGTCATTTACTCACTTCATCTTCTCTGGGCAATTTCATGCAAATGTCAAGCTTACCATGGAAAAATCAAGTGGGCACAAAGATCCTTTCAAAGTTGCCTACGTAGGTCTACATTCAACTATTCTGATTTATAATTAAAGAAAGTGCATAATTTTTCCAACAGAGTCAACTGTATTATTCATATAACTAATACGAGCAGTATCCCCAAACAGCATGTTTCACAGAGCTGAGTTTCGTTATTTCAACAGAGAGAAGCGGAGACCTATTCACCTTCCCTTCATCTCATCAGTAAGGAAGAGGGGATTTTTCCTTTCATACTTAAATCCAGTTCAACCGTAATTTCTGTTTCAGTCATTTCATTCGACAATTAATGACTTAGCTGACACAAAAATGTAACATTCCCATGTATAATTCATTTTATTCAAGATGTATTTTAAAGCAGTAAAGAAAGGCTGATGTTCGTGTTATATACAAATGTACAACCTTCATTCGATGAAACAGAAACGTTTTGGAATTCGTGGTTAATATGTAATAATAGCTCTAAGCATTTTGGGAAGAGCACATGGAGACGATTTGCACTGGAGAATAGGGAAGGGCTTAACTGTAATAAAAAGTTTAAAGTTTTATTGTCATGTGCTTGAAGAGTGCTTTAAGCTTCTATATACAATGAAATTCTTGTGCTACAGTTGCACACTCCTACCAAGACACACTGCAAATAAGCTCTAACGTTGTACAAAAAATAGCAAACCGTAATCGTTGACCACAGACAAATGATAGCACAAAATTATGTACTCTAAACTAGTAAAAATAATAAACTGTAAACATTGTAAACATTGAATGCAGTCAAAAAGCGACACAGTGGGAGATCTTGCACGTACAGTACAAGGACAATGCGAATAATCACACACATTTCAACACAACATAGTATGAAACATAGTATGAACATGGTACTGAAGTATGAAAGTATGAAATATCTGAAATGACAGGTGATAGAGTGGTGAATAAGAGATGTAAGGTTATGCGTATGATAAAATGAAGAGTTGTATGGTAGTGGCGAGAGATGGCATGGAGCTGGTCGTTATTCTAGGATCCTAACAACCAGCAGGAAACGCTGTTTTTTTTTAAAGGCGGGTGACTTTTGCCTTGATGCTGCAGAAGCGTTTGCCAGAAGGGTGAACAGAACGTGATTTTGAGTAAAGATTAGGGTGAAGCTGAAAGAAGAAGTGATAATGTCCCATGCAAGGGATATTACATCATACCATAGAAAAACCAGTCGCGAATCTGCCAGGCAAAAGCGACAGGCATGTGGAGGCTTGGGGGCAACTTCCGTT
The DNA here is from genome assembly GCA_022985145.1 of Pangasius djambal. NCBI lineage: Eukaryota > Metazoa > Chordata > Actinopteri > Siluriformes > Pangasiidae > Pangasius > Pangasius djambal. The sequence continues at coordinate 10,986,399 of CM040979.1, read as the reverse complement.
TGCTTATTCATGGAATCTGTATTGTGTGTGGAAAAATAATTACCTACTTCTGCGCTTTTCTCTGCGACCTCCTGAAACAATTCATTATTTAATACATAGAATATCTTATGGTCTTCCAAACAAGTCGATTTAACTTTGAACATGTGGCGATAAAGGACTGTTTTACTCTCTTGTAAATGTGTTGTTTTTGCTGATGTTGATGGCAAGATTTTGTTTTATAGAAAATCATCTGAATGAAATCTAATACATTTCTGCAAAAAGAGAAAGTCTAAGTGCAGGCAGTGTGCCTATGATATGCAAAACCATTTCTTTTGCAAGCTATATTGCAAAGATTGAGAAAGGGAAAGGGGGATTATGGAGTGGATAATATCATTATATCACAAATGTGTGTGAAATACTTATTTCCCATGCAAAGGGAAATCCCTTTTTTCAGTGCCCACTTTTTTTGGTCTCGTTTCAAGTATTTTGTGTTTTTTGAGATGTAGTTTGGCTGGAAATTTTGCTGAAATCTGTCAGCCCTGGTTAATGACGTTACCTTGAACACAGCTGAATAAAGGTTTGTCTAAAACCACTCAAAATGAGCTGCCAGTCTATAGGCTGGTTGACTCTGTGTGGTTGATTCTCAACTGCCAATTACAGGGTTACCCTAAAAATTCACTTTATAGTAGCTAACAGCGTAAGTCATGTTTGATAGCCTCTCAACTTTATTTTGTTTGAGGCTATCTATCTATAAATCTATGGTCACGAGCCACTATTGGTTGCTGTTCAATAGTAATATATGGGAAGAAAATCTGAGTAGGCTTTTTGAAGAAGGAAAAGAAGAGACTTTATATGTTTCTGACAGTGCTGTGTACTTTAGAAAACGGACGCTGCAAGTATAAAAATAATGTGAGAGCAAGACGATTTTGAGATCATTACTTTACTCAAGTATTACACCACTACTGTATATAACTATTGTTCATGCTTTTTTTTTTGGAGCACCTGTAAACACTCTCTGCTAAATAGCTCCATATGCCAGTAACTGTGTGTTCAGTGCTGAGGAATGTGCAGCGTGTGCATTTTATGAAAATCAGTGCTCATGAATAGTGGAATAATTCAGTCGAGACTGTAAAGTAACCTTCCCACAACTTGCGTTTTCCTCCTGCTGACTTTGCTGAAGATGTAAAACTAATCCTATTTAATTCATAAATGTTCACAGATGTATCCAGCCAGAGCACTCTGCACAAAATCCTGAAGAAGAGAGAAGGTGCGTGAATATCCAGTGTCACCCAATTTGTCATAGTCTGCTGTTCACTAGCTCAACTTTTACTCACTTTTCGCTCAACTGCTCTCAGCTCTCCGTCTTATATCATTTAGATAGGTCTATTCCTTTTCATGGCTGTAGTCTGACCATTTAGTCCATTTTCACATGTCCTCCTGAACTCTCCGCTCTCTGTTTCTCTCTAGTGGAGAGTGAGGTGAAGGCAGCAGCGGCTGTGGCAGTTCCTCCCTCTAAGGCCAAGCAGTTCCTGGCTTCTCTCCGAAGGCCTAAGAGGAACCTCTGGGACCGTAGCCGTCCTGATGTGCAGCAGTGGATCCAGCAGTTTATATACATGGGGTATGATGAGGCGGTGAGTTGAAGTTCCTAGTAACACTGTGACGGAAGTTCATGATGTCTGTCAACATCAAGAGCGTTTTTTTTTAAGCAGGACTTAATAATTATGAATTGATTTATGGAGGTCATACAAATGCACACAGATGGCCTAATCATCTGCATTCTCTGTGTGCTGTTTATGTGCGATGAATAATAACTATTTGGAAATGTAAATAGTAAATATTTTAGGGGAGGATTGATCTTTTTAAAATAAAAAAAAAAAATAAAAAAAACACTGTCTCGGCTACACTTCGTTTTTTTTCCCCCCCCAAAACATCCTTGTGCAATCAAAAATCACGAGTTTGCGTAGTTTTTAATGTCCGTAAGGATGCCAAATTGGTGTCATGAACCATATATATTTTGAAGTTACTGAGAAGGTTTTTGGTTGTCAAATGTGGGTTGAGTGATTGGATTTTTTTTTTTTTTTTAGTTTTCTTTCATTCCCCCTACATTTGTCATTGCCAATTCCCACCCACCTCTCTCCTTTCAGCTACCCAATCACAGTGGGCGATTTCATACATGCTTCCTCATGAGACACATGCAGCTCTCTCCCATCACCTTTTCAAACTCTCTGACATTCATGTAACCTCAGCAGCTAAACGCCCTCGAGAACATTCAATGCCTGAGGGTGATTGTTTTTCTTTCAGAGACTAGAGACTGACCTGGCTTACTGGAAGGACTTTGCACGCTCCACAGATCAAGGACGGCAGCATCACTACGATGAGAACTCTCCCATTGGTCCTCGCTACGCCAACTCTTACAGGCACGGCGCAAATGTCAACTATGACTACTATTAGCTTTTGTTTCTCCTCAGGAATGATCTCACTAAAGCCAACAAAATGAATGCAATTCTGTGGACGACCAAAGCCCTTTATGATATAGAAATTTCTCCACACTACAGAATCTTTACAGATTTTAGATTTTTTAGTATTTTAGAATAGATGGTGCAATGAGCTGCAGTATCACGCTCAATCTGTGCCCTATAGCACAACCTTAACTAATAAACAAATCCTTACAGACATATGTAGCGTAATGAATCTTATGTTGTAACCAACATGATTAGAATAATGACATCTGCCATGGACGTAACCTTGTTGCTCTAATAGCTGCACAGATGACTTTAGTACATGCCTGGTTTACTCCCCACGCTGGTTAGAGGCCAGAGCAATCTAATCAGTAACGTTATTGATTATCTTATCTTATTGGTCACCTGTAATAGAGCAATGCAGTTAATTAATAGCTTCCGAGAAATCATCTTCCCCTCAATAATCAAAAGCATGCAAGGATGCAAAGCAATTAGTGTAACTTGTAGATAAGTAGATCATTTTTTATAAAACATTTTTACAGTGTAACCTAAATGATGACAAGCAAAGCGTACTGAAAATTAAATAAATCTAGCTCCTCCTCAGATGCCTGAGGTTTAAAGTCCATAAAACTGCACTTCATAGTGCAAAGCTTTTTTTTTATATATATATATATGTTTTCCGCTGATGTTGTGTGTGCATGCTTTTCTGTTCAGTGATCACTCAGTAGTCGGTTGATATGTACATCAAAAAACAAAAACAAATAAACCTGGTTATCAGCCTCATGATCACTGAATCATATTTCACCATCATTCTTTCACCTGCTGCCAAACACAAATTAAAGAAGGTGAGAGTTAAAAAGCAGAATAACGAACAGTGTAAATATTTTATTAAAATAGCCTTTTTCACCTGAAATCAGAAAAAGCATAAGAGTTCTCTTTGAAGTGTGACAATGGCAACAGTAGACTTGGCTCAAAATGACATAAAAAAAGCAGAAACACGTTTCACATAGTTTTCTCTTTTCTTTAGAATAGCGCTGGATGTCCCACTGCAGCACATTCAAGATAAATAAAGTGGATATCACTACGCTCCATAATAAATCTCAACACTGAAACAAAGACATTAGTTTAAAAAAAACCCCAAAAAAAAAAAAAAGAGATCACATCAAACAAAACTGCATGGCATAAATGCACAAAGCACGAAGAGGAGTTTTTCAACATTTTCTTAAATAATAGGCAATTGACAAAATCCAAAGTGCAAGACGTGGTATTTAGCGTCTGCTTTCTCTCTTTTCTTTTCTGAGGCACATGTTTGAAAAGCAAGCACAAAAGAGGCAGTTCTCACTAGAGCTGTTTTTCCAAAAAAAACTGAGGGAAATAAGAATACCTAATCACCCAGTTTATGGGGGAGAAATACCTCAGTGTAAAATGGCTGCTAGAGGCCACATGTCCCAGCATCCCTGAGAGAAAGCCTGTTCTCTAGTTGTGTCTTGGTCTGCCTTTCTTCATACGGGCAGCCTTGGGTTTGGGAATATATTGATTATTGGCTTGATGTTCCAGTTCCTTGCTGAAATACTGAATAGTTTTGTTCAGTCCCTCCTCCAATGGCACCTATAGTAAGAAGCAAACACACATTACATATTACCAAAACAAACCAACCAAAAAACCCCAAGGAATAGTTTTATTGGATGGGGGGGGTGGGGGCGGGGTGGGGGAGGGACAGTAACGCTGTTCAAATGCCAGAAAAGGTTTCTGTGGCTTTACGGGCTTTAGGTACAGCAAACGGCAAATCTCCCCCCGCTCCCCTGACTCCCTGTATATAAAAATGTCAAAACTGCTTGCGTCCCTCATGTGGTTACCATAGTAACAGCAACTGTTAACATAGCACGTGACCAGCAAGGACTGTGCCGCATCTACACACTATATATCGAAAACAGAAACCTTTTGAACATAAATGCAACCCAAAAAACAGTCTGACCACCTTTTCATTGATTATTTCAGCAAACTATAAATGTACCAATGCAGCGAAGAAGTTGCAAACCTTTTCAAACTTGGAGCCTGGCCATGTGGCCATGTGCTCACCTCAAGGCACACACATTGCCTTTTGTGCTGCAGCACTTGGTTGAAAACTCCATCTCTACAGGGTGTCCAGATAGTCAGGAACCAATGAGAGTAAAACTACATACACTTCATTTTGTATTTATTATTTACAACATATGCTCCACATGTTCACCCTTATGCTTTACGCAAGCAGTAGGTCTATCAAACCTACATCTTTGAGTCTAAATTCGAGTCCAAAAAAATGATGAGCAATGTCTCAGCACATGTTTTGGCAGTTAAGAGTGTGGTTTAGTGCTCACCACAGGCTCCCATCCGAGCAGCATTTTTGCCTTGCGGATGTCTGGCCGCCGTCTCTGAGGGTCATCCTGTGCTTCTGGAAGGAACTGAATATGACTGCGGCTCACTGTACAGAGAGAGAGAGACATTCAGTGTAGTCACTGACATTCATGTAGTCACTCACAACAGACATCAGTTAAGAGAGAAGGCAAGAAGAGAGCATGTGTGAGCATGTGATCCTAGCTGTTTTTTGTTTTTGTTTTTTTTAATTCACTGCTTTACTACTCACCAACTAGGCTTTTAATCATCTGAGCAAATTCCAATATGGTATGTTCCTCAGGATTTCCCTGAAAGCAGAGCAAACATATGACGAAATGAAATGGGACAGTGACAGCCATGTAATTTCTCCTCTGGTCCATGTGCTCAGTGCTGTGTGCTGAGAAACGACATGGACAAATAAAATACTTTGAAATGTCAGACAGCAGATTTCATTATCAGTATTACATCATTAATGAAGGAATGAATTATTTAATTACAAATTGTCAGGGTTTTTTTGTTCTTTTTTTTTTTTTTTGTTTTCTTTTTAAACAAATGCAATAAAGTAAAAAAAAAGAAAAAATTCTGTATGACAAATGTGATTACTTTATTTGTCCAGTCCTCATCACTACCAGTGAGGATTGTGCAGTAATATCAAATCTCTACAAGCTACATATAAAATATTATGAAAAAAAAAATTAACATTTACAAAATATTATGACCATAAATTCAACCCAAATTGTACTTATTAGTGAAGAATTACATCATTAATGAAATGATTAATTAATTAAGTATATAAATAATTAATGAAGTAATTAATTGGACAAATTTCTGCTTTTGATTTAGCCAGAGGGTAAATATTTCCTAGCTGTTGAGGCCCTGCTGTGTACTTTCTAATTAATATATATGTCATTAATCAGTCAATAAATTAATCAGTTAACTGATCAGTCAGTCATTCAGTCAATCAACCAATTAATGACTAAAATCCTCACCAGGTTAACAGGACTGCTGACGTTACTGTTCATCAGGGCCACAAGGCCATTCACGAGATCACTGAAAGAGAGGAGGATGAATTAATGTTACAATGCAATACTGCGCAATACAAAAAGAACGGACAGCACAATGTAGCAATGCTAAGAAATGCTTTTATTCACACAGCAACAACATTTAGCACGTGATCACTCATTTGCCAAACTAAATTCACAATGGCACATGCTTTATTTTCCGCAAAAGTCTTCACTCCAGAGTAACCATAATCTTTTTTTTTTTTTTTTTTTTGCAATGAAGCCAAACAAGCATAATCAACAATTGTGTTTTACTATTTGTAATTTAGCGTTAACTTCATTGTTAGTAACCAACTCTTGGACTCTTGACAAGTATAGTAATCTATCTACACCCATTTCACAAGAACACACACAACCCAAGTGTCTAGTCCTCATCACTAGCAGGACTGCACTAATACAACCCCTGGATGCATTTCAGACTACAATATAAAACATGGTTTTAGATCCAATGATCATACACTCGGACACTTTTTTTTAAAGGTACATCCACTATATACATTCACCAGCCACTTTACTAGGAACACCTCTACTTTTGTTCATTCATGCAATTACCCAATTACCCAATCATGTGGCGGCAGTGCAGTGCATACCATCATGCAGACACAGCTCGAGAGCTTCAGTTAGAGTTCATATCCAACATCAGAAAGTGGAAAAAATATGATCTCAGTGACTTTGACTATGGCATGCTTGATGGTGTCGGGTGGGCTGGATTGACATTGTTCTATCACACACTCCATTGTTAAAAGCGCTATACAAATAAAATTGAATTGAATTGAAACTGAGTATTCCAAAAACTGCTGGAGCGATGAACCGAAGCAATTAACCTGTATCTGCATGCGTTTTATATATAGACTTATTTTTTTCATTCATTAGTGTAAAGGAACCTCGAATATGAACATGAACATAAATAAAAGGAATTATCATTAGTCTCATCAAGGTCTACTACTTAATATTGAAAAAGCACACTTCATTGTGCTCCAAAATGACAAACATTTCTAAAATAAAAAAGCCTTCTGCCATTATTCCTTTAACTATTGCTCTTGCTCTCTTTCACCAAAAGGTAACGAAGGTCATCCACTAAGTGGCATCAAGCAATGGTCTATTCTATATCAAGCAATCAAGCAGTTTTCGACCAATTCAAAAGCAATCATCCAAGTCAAGCAATTATCTTTCCTATACCAAATATCAGTGGCACAAAAGCCTTAGTCGTCCTCATAGGTTTTCTGGCTTTAAAAGCATTGTAACCATTAAGACAAAACCTTTATTGTTTTCACAGGACTGTCTAAAAACAAACTGATTTATTATTATTATTATTATTATTATTATTATTATTATTATTATTATTATTATTATTATTAACCACCCATAGAAATGATGGTAAAATACTGTATATACATCAGGTAAGGAATAATTTTTAATGAATTAAAATTATAAAATAAATAGTACATCAAAAAAAGAATAATAATGCGAATACAATGGATATAAAATGTCTACACACCTGTTAAAATTGCCAGTTTTTGTGAATGAAACAAAATGAATGAAAATGAGATGAATCATGTCAGATCTTTTTTCCAACTTCATGTGACATGGCTACAAAGAAAATTCAATGAAACAAAGAAAAGTGAAAAGCAAGTAGAAATGCTTCAGAGAGAGAGAGAGAGAGAGAGAGGGAAAAAAAAGAAAAATTGAAAAATGGTTGACAAATGTGCACATCCTTTAACTAATACTTTCTAAAAGCATATTTTGCTTGTAATACACCACTCTGTCTTTTTGGAGAAGAGTCTACCAACAGAGCACAACTTGATCTGGCAATTTTATTCCACTCTTCCTTGCAAAAATGCTCCATATCCATCAAATTGTGAGGGGATCTCCTGCGCACAGCCATCTTCAAGTCATTCCACAGGTTTTCGATAGGATTTAGATCTGGGCTCTGACTGGGCCATTCCAAAACGTTGATCTTCCTCTTCTGAAGACGTTCCTTAGTTGACTTGGATTTGTGATTTGGGTCACTGTCATACTTGAAGTGGAACTTTTACTTCATCTTCAGCTGTCTGTCAGAGACCCGCAGGTTTTGGGTCAAAAATAGATTGCTATCCATGATTCCCTCTATCCTGTCTAGAGCCCCAGTGCCAGCTGAAGAGAAGCAGCCCCATAGCATGATGCTGCTGCTGGCTTTACCCTGGGTATGGTGTTCACTGAGTGATAAGCTCTCTTGTTTTTGTACCTAACAAAACTTTTAGATATCTCCTCAGACCATAAGACATTTTGACACATGGTTTGGGGTGATTTAGGCAGGCTTAGTTTTTTTTTTTTTGGTGTGAATGGGCTTTTGTCTAGCCACCCTACCCCACAGCCCAGACATGTGAAGAATACGAGAAATTGTTGTCACAAGCAGAGAGTAATCAGTACTTGCCAGATATTCCTGCCACTACTTTAATGTTGCTGTAGATCTCTTGGCAGCCTCCTTGGTAAGTTTTCTTCTTGTCCTTTCGGCAATTTTGGAGGGCCGCCCTGTTCTGGGCAAGGTCACTGTGGCGCCCCATATCCTCCGCTTGTTGACGGTGGCCTTCACAGTGTTCCATAGTACATCTAAATGATTTGCACATTCTATTGTACCCCTGTCCTGATAGATACCTTTCAACAATGAGAGCCGTGTCAGTCAGATGAAACCAAGATGATGTCAAGAAAATCCTACAGAGATGGCTGATCTTTATTTGGGGTTAATAAGAATAACTTTATTCATGACATGATTACTGTTGAACATGAATTTGAATGTGATTGGTTCAAATGTGAGCGCAGTCACATGCAACCATTTATGCCCCCCCATAAAATGTTTCTATTTGTTTTTCACTTCAATTTTGGTTGCTGTATCACGATAAAGGTGGAAAATGATGTGACAATTTATCTTGGTTTCATTTTTTTTATATCAGAAAATCCTGTAATTTGAACCGGCTTGTGTAGACATTGTATATCCAGTGTATGTTTGGCAGACTTACTGCTATTCACAATGTGTCTAAAGTATCATATTGCAGACACTGTACACTGTGTCTAGTGAATCGCTGGTTCTACAATCGGTTCTCAACTGTTACTTTCCAAACACTGTCAAACTTGTAACCCTACCCACAGTCATCCTCACTGTCACAGCACAACTGTTTAAATACTCTTTTTCTATTTCGCTTAAAATGCATCAAAACTTGCAGCAAACAACTTACTTTCTCCATCAGACGCTGACCAGCAGTGAAAGTCTCAGGAGACAGAAACTGACTTCACTGCCAATTTTACTTCCTGCTAGAACTCCCTATAAAGAGCTGCCGGACACTGATGGGCTCCTACTTTGGAACAGCTTTGGAATAGCTTTGGTAATATCCTATACCCTTTTTTCTGCAATATGAATGCGTTCATTTAGCCAGTAGTACAAACAGCCAACATCGTATAACCTGTATCTTGGGATGACTCACAACAAAGATTCTTGTGTTGAACACTTTGCCCAAACTACCCAACACTGAATGTTTTTCAACAAGGTTTCAAACTTGCCAGAATGAGACTGAGCACCTACTGGAATACTGCTACTTTTCAGTGTCTGCATCTGCACACACTGAGCTGTGAGACTGATATGAGGAAGCTCTGAGGCAGCATGAGAGTGATTCTAAACCTTAAGACTGAGCCTAAGCCAAATTATTAAAGTAAATAAGGTCATTTAAAACAAACTTTTAATGTTTGATGAATGAATTTAAGGAAGTGAAATCATTTTCCCTGAGACCATTTCAAAAGACAGAATGCATTCAAGGTTCTTGCTGCTCTAATCGGGCAAAACTAGGTAAAATGTGAGGTAAAATTTTAGTTTTTTCTGAATTTTTTTATTATTTTTTTTTTTTTAAATAAATGTCTATGATGGCTCTAATGTCATTGCCCTTGGCAGAAATTCATACAGACTCAAGGGCAGAGATGCGGTCACCCCTGAAACATCACTGGCCACCCCAGAACTGATAGACTGTTGCATAAATTGAATTTTGGGAAATCAGTGCTATTCAATCATGACCTATTTTTCAACTATTATGTGATTTCCTGGCAACTTGTTCATAAATGAGCCTTTCCTTTCCTTTCCTTTCCAAATGTCCATAGAGAAAAGGTAACAAGACTTGAGTTGAGCAAGTCTCCTCATTAAAAAATGACTCCTACATGGCAAATCACTTAGGATTTGCATAAAGCATGTGCCTGTGATGGGTTGGCACCCGCCCAGAGTGTCCCCCGCGTCCCCTGGGATAGGCTCCAGGCTCGCTGTGACCCTGTGGAGGATAAGCGGTACAGAAAATGGATGGATGGATAAAGCATGTGCACTGGTATAATACACTTGGAAAGGAGGTGGCCATGAAAATCAGGTTGACTGTTCAATCCAATCACATCGTAATATTATTTGTATTTTACATGCGATTATCTGAGTGCTGTTCGAAGAGATTCTATTCTGAATGAATCAGCTCTTGTGAGGTGCAAGCTGGCCTCAGCTGCGGTCAGTATACGGGGGCACATATATAAAAATCTGTCTGAAAGAGCATGTTGTAGACTTATTTAGCAGAAGATGTTTTCATGCAGGCAGCAAACTAAATAATATATATGCTAACCACGAATTCATCTAGAAATTAATGTTTTTAGAGCTAAAACTTAAAGCAGTGCCAAAAGTTGGATCAACTTCAAAAAACACAAACACAAAACAGTATGCATGTTTGTACATTATCCGGGCATTGGTGAAGATTTTTGTTGTTGTTGGCCTTCGTTTTGTTGTCTAATAGTTCTAAGTTATCAGCTTTCAGTACAATGCTATCAGTACAATGACTACAGCGCCGACCAGTACGCAGTTCTGTTTGAAACTGTATGCAGTTTTAAACAGAACTGCGTACTGGTCGGTGTTGTAGTCATTGTACTGTCTTGTTCTGTCTTGTGCTGTCTGCACGTTTGCACTTGTGCACTTTATGTATAATTTATGTCGTCCCTGTAGTTCTGTGTTGTTCTGTGTTTGCCTTATGTAGCACCTTGGTCCTGGAGAAACGTTGTTTCGTTTCACTATGTACTTGTATATGGCTGAAATGACAATAAACTCCACTTGACTTGACTTGACTTGACTATTGCCTTATAAGTATTTCATTAAAGTGAACTTCGCAGTGATTGTTTTAATAAAACATTAAATTATTCTGTAGTTTGATGACTGAATGATTAAATGATTAAAAATACAAATTCAAACAGAAATAGAAATCTCAAATACTGTATAGTATTATTATCATCCAGTGCAATATATACATACTATAAACATGACAGTTGGTTGTGACTAAAATAGTGAAATGAGCATATGCTGAAACATGCACTGTGTTGAACTATAGCACTGGCACATTCAGATTCTCTGGCATTATGCCTTTCTTTACTATGGCCTCAACACACCAGCTATATCCCACCCTGGAAACAATGTTCTGGATTCACCTCTGGGTCAGATAACATCACTTCTCCTCCCCTTCTTGTCTCCACAGAACAACTGTCTTCCTCTTCAAACCACTAATAGACAGACAAATTCCTCTCCATCAAAGCAAAGTATTATCAGGCTATATACAGATACTGCAACACCTTTTGAATCAAAGCAACGGCTCTGTCTTTGAAATGTGTTTTATCAATAATCCATCAGCAGCAATTGCATTTTCTATTTCTTAAACTAAAAGAATTTAAGCTCAAAGCTCAGTCAAAAAGCTGCACAAGGAACAGTTCATGTCAAACTTGTGTTGCAACAAGTCAATTGTAATGAACAGGATTATTTATATCAGGAAGGACATCTGACTACAATCAATAAATGAATCAATTTTTTTTTTTAATGACACAAGCTACTTAAGTCAGTAATCACCAGAATCAGAGGATTTGGTGCCAGTTTAGCCTGATAGCAAACTTTTTTTACTACCAAATATAGGACTAATACTACTAGCTAGCAAACCAGTATTAGCCTTTCTACATAGCTTATATACTTGTATGTGCTTGAGTGAGTCAGACATTAATCAGTGTTGTGCTAGTCAGACCACAGTGAAGATGTGAGTGAATGCTGATCTTAAACCTTCTGACGGCTTACCTGACATACTGAAATGCTCTTGTCTGAGATCCTGAACCATAAACCTAAAGAAAACAAAGAAGGGCATACATTAGAACGACATTAACATGAGGGGTTCTATTCTCAGTACACTAAAACACTTGCTTGTAAGTGCTATTATGGTATGTTAAATAGCGGTGCGGCATAAAAAAAAAAAAATCTTTGGCCACCGGTACAATGTGTTACTTTAGAGAAGTGTGTGTAGAAGCTCACCGTCAGGGGCTCCCCCTGTAAAGCCTGCAAGATGAAGTTACTAACCACCCGGCCATCATTCATATGCATGCGAGAACCGAATGTGTTGAAGATCCGTGCTACTCGCACCTCTACCCCCTCCTGAAGAGACAGAGATATACACACACACATATTTTATATATATATACACACACACACGCACACACACACACACACACACACACACACACTCAGGTCTGGAAGTATTTGGACAATTAGAGTTTTTGTGATTTTGCCTTTATACACCACCACAATGGATTTGAAATAAAACAATCAAGATGTGATTGAAGTGTAGACTTTCAGCTTTATTTTAAGAGGTTCCACAAAAATATGGCATTTACCATTTAGGAATTACAGACATTTTCAACAAAGTACCTCCATTTTCAGGGGCTCAAAGGTATCTGGACAAAGTGACATAATTGTAAATATAACCATAATTTTAATACTTGGATGAAAATCCTTTGCAGTCAATGACTGCCTGAAGTCTGGAGGCCATGTTCTCAAAACTCAAATTCTGAGTTTCCTCCCTGAAGATGCTTTGCCAGGCTTCACTGCAGCCACCTTCAGTTGCTGCTTGTTTGTGGGTCTTTCTGCCTTCAGTCTTGTCTTCAGTAAGTGAAAAGCAGCTCTATTGGGTTGAGATCAGGCGACTGACTTGGCCATTGAAGAAAATTTCATTTCTTTGCCTTCAAAAAGTCTTGAGTTGCTTTCGCAGTATGTTTAGGGTCATTATCCACCTGCACTGTGAAGCGGCGTCCTATCAGTTTTGTAGCATTTGGCTGAATGTGAGCAGAGTGTGTCGCCCTGTACACCTCAGAATTCATCTTGCTACTTCTGTCAGCAGTCACATCATCAATAAACACCAGTGAGCCCGTTCCACTGGCAGCCATACATGCCCATGCCATAACACTGCCTCCACCATGTTTGACACATGATGTGGTATACTTTGGTGATGGTCATGAGCTGTTGAGCTGTTCCTTTCTTTCACCATACTTTTCTCTTCCCATCATTCTGGTACAAATTAATCTTGGTTTCATCAGTCCAAAGAATCTTATTCCAGAACATGTGAGGCTTTTTTAGATGTCTTCCGGCAAAGTCTAATCTGGCTTTCCTGTTCTTGAATGTTACCAGTGGTTTGCACCTTGCTGTAAACCCTCTGTATTTACATTCATGAAGGCATCTCTTGATTGTAGATTTTGACAATGATACGCCTACCTTCTCCAGAGTATTCTTGAATTCTGTTGATGTTGTGAAGGGGTTTTTCCTTCACCAAGGAAAGGATTCTGTGATCATCCACTTTGGTTGTCTTCTGTGGTCTTCCAGGCCTTTCGATGTTGTTGAGCTCACCAGTGCTTTCTTTCTTTTTAAGAATGTACCCCACTGTTGATTTGGCCACATCTAAGGATTTTGCCCTCTCTCTTATAGATTTATGTTGTTTTTTCAGCCTAATGATGGCCTCCTTCACTTGCATTGAGATCTCCTTGGACTTCATATTGGTAGCTCCAGTCGAACAGCTGCCAAATGCCAACTCAATACCTGATATCAACTCCAGAACTTCTGCTTCATTTGTCTTGAAGTAACAAGGGAATGGACCGCACCTGGTCAATTAACTTCTTTTCAGTCAATTGTCCAAATACCTTTGAGCCCCTGAAAATGGAAGTACTTTGCTTAAAATGGCTGTAATTCCTAAATGGTAAATGCCATATTTTTGTGGAACCTCTTAAAATAAAGCTGAAAGTCTACACTTCAATCACATCTTGATTGTTTTATTTCAAATCCATTGTGGTGGTGTATACAGGCAAAATCACAAAAACTCTGTCATTGTCCAAATACTTCCAGAGCTGACTGTATATATAGATACAGATCCATCAGTGGACAGTGGATAGGTTTAACAAACCGGACTTCTTGTGAAACCATGATGAATTTACTGGTTGTACAACTGCACTCTTTGTCCATATAGTACACTGTTATAGAGGGGATTTATTTATAATTGCACCCAGATGAGTCTGGTTCCTCTCAAGGTTTCTTTCTCATATCGTCTCAGGGAGTTTTTCCTTGCCACCGTTGCCTCTGGCTTGCTCATTAGTGATAAATTCATAAATTTTAAATTTATATCCTGAACTGATATATTTCTGTAAAGCTGCTTTGTGACAATGTCCACGGTTAAAAGCGCTATACAAATAAAACTGAATTGAATTGTATATATGCACACATATGAGAGAGAGAATTAAAATTCTGTAAGAACAAGTGTGTGTGTGTATATATATATATATATATATATATATATATATACACACACACACACACACACACACACACACACACACAGAGTATTATATTTTTAAAAAAATAAATAAAAAGCAAGGAAAAACAGAGCTTCTTTATAGACTGGTCAAGGTATACAGTACACTGTAGTGTATTAATATAGTGTTGTGCCAGGAGGAGCGCAGTCAGGTAAATCTCATTCAATACTAAATATCTCTGTTCTGTTACCGTTAAGTACTGTTAAGTACCCATTGTGGTGGAAAAACAAATTCATATTGTCATAAGGTCATAAGGTTATGTGGTGTATGTGTTTAAGTATATACCGATCAGCCATAACATTAAAACCACTGACAGGAGAGGTAAAGTGAATAACATTGATTATCTCATTACAATGGTATCTGTCAAAGGGTGGGATATATTAGGCAGCAAGTGAACAGTCAATTCTCAATGTTGATGTGTTGGAAGCAAGAAAAATGGGCAAGCGTAAGGATCAGAGCAACTTTAACAAGGGCCATATTGTGATGGCTAGACGACTGGGTCAGAGCAAGAAAGGACAACTGGAGAAACGGCATCAGGATCATGGGCACCAAGGCTCATTGAAGCATGTGGGGAGCGAAGGCTAGCCCATCTGGTCTGATCCCACAGAAGCTCTACTGTAGAAGAAATTGCTGAAAAAGTTAATGCTGGATATGATAGAAAGGTGTCAGAACATACAGTGCATCGCAGCAGAACTGAAACATGGAGCAATGGAAGAAGGTGGCCTGGTCTGATGATCACATTTTCTTTTACATCATGTGGACGGCCGGGTGTGTGCGCGTCACTTACCTGGGGAAGAGATGGCACCAGGATGCACTATGGGAAAAAGCACGCCGGCGGAGCTGGGTCCTGGCATTCATGTGGATGATACTTTGATACGTCCCACCTACCTAAACAATGCTGCAGACCAAGTTCACCCCTTCATGGCAACGGTATTCCCTAATGGTAGTGGCCTCTTTCAGCAGGATAATGTGCCCTGCCACACTGCAAAAATTGTTCAGAAATGGTTTGAGGAATATAACAAAGAGTTCAAGCTGCTGACTTGGCCTCCAAATTCCCCAGATCTCAATCTGATCTTGTCAGAACTGTTTTGGTGGCACACGAGGAACCTACACAATATTAGACCGGTGGATTTAATGTTATGGCTGGTCAGTGTATACGCATGTCAGTGTGTTTACACTTGTGCGAGTTGAGAGGTAAAGTGGTATAAGTGCATGTGAGATGTAATCTGATTATAACCTGATTAGACAAGGAGATGGCAAGAGAACCTGAAATATGTGATGACAGTTTGCTTATAAGAGACTAGCCTGAGGCGACAAAGGGGGCTCACTGGTGACAAATCTACATTTTTTATAGATGCTGCTCGAACACATTCCCTAATTTACCAGAGGATTAAAAAAGGAAGGTAAAAAGAAACAAAAGAGAGAATGGCACAGTAATAATAGGCTAACACCTGGCACCCAGATGCTTCAGAACTCATTGGACGGCGCTTCACAGTGCAGATGGACAATGACCCAAAGCATACTGCAAAAGCAACCAAAGGGTTTCTGAAGGGAAAGAAGTGGATTGTTATGCAATGGCCAAGTCAATCACCTGACCTGAATCCGATTGAGCATGCATTTCACTTGCTGAAGACAAAACTGAAGGGAAAATGCCCCAAGAACAAGCAGGAACTGAAGACAGTTGCAGTAGAGGCCTGGCAGAGCATCACCAGGGATGAAACCCAGCGTCTGGTGATGTCTATGCG
>CM040979.1:10938900-10970030 GCA_022985145.1 Pangasius djambal | reverse complement strand
CACGCTGGAATTCACTGAGCTCCTGAGAGCGGCCCATTCTTTCACAAATGTTTGTAAAAACAGTCTGCATGCCTAAGTGCTTGATTTTATACACCTGTGGCCAGGCCAAGTGATTAGGACACCTGATTCTGATCATTTGGATGGGTGACCGAATAGTTTTGGTAATATAGTGTATATTGAATGTGGAAGTTACACACGTAATGCAAAATGCATTGCTAATCAATTATACCTAGTAACTATTTTTGCCTTAAAAACTTTACATTAAAAAAAAGTTATCAAAAAAACCTATTTACCAAAAAAAAGAAAAAGAAAAGAAAAACTACACGCCATCTTATTTTTCCTCCTATCTACAGGAATTGCAGTGTTATATTAAATGTTTCATAATTTTTCTTCAGTAGAATATTAAATCTTCTTCAAATAATACATTTTAAAGTTTTATTTTATATAATATGCAAGATTTATATACACAAATATTTGCTGTTAAAAGCAATTCCATTATAACTAGTTCCTACATCAAAATCATTTTCTTAATCTACTGTTTCAGTTTAACTCTGCAACATTATCAACACATTTATCAACAATTTTAATTAAAGTTGTTCATGTCCCAAAATTCAAATGCAAATGCAAAGTTAAATGTATTCACTATTATTACAAACTACAAAGAACAAATAAAGTACAACAAAAAACTGTTTTCCTTTATAATCCTTCTTTTATACTAAGTTATAACACTTGTTTTCAAAATCTAGTTGCTGTAGTTGTTAGAAATAATTAAATGTTAAATACTGTATTTACATAAGCAACTCATTCACTTAAAATAGTTTTTCTTTTTAAAAGATATTTGAAAAAATAAAAGAAAAACACAAATTTTCTAAATCTAGTTGCTGTAGTTTCAAGAAATAATCAGTTGTGGTTATAATGCTCAATTAAAAATATAATTGATTTTCTTTTCTTTAAAAAAAAAAAAATATCTAGCAGCTGCAAATGGTGAAATAAACAACAAATAAATCACGTAGCTAGTTTTACATGAGTACCTCCTACAGTTTAAAACACTTTTTTCCCCCTCAAAATCAGTTTGCTGTAATAATTAGTAATAATGCCACTGAAATTTGGCTTCTTCTTCGTCTTCTTCTTCTTCTTCTTCATGTGCGGCAGGTGGCGCGCAGATGTACTGTGCATTACCGCCACCTAGTGGTTTGATGGTGGAAGTGTCGCTACCAAAGACTGCCGTGATCCTGCGCGCATGCGCAAACACGTTAAGAAACTTCAGTATGCAATATGCTAAATACATAAACATTTAAAATAAATGTTTTAAAGGTAAATTGTTAAAAAAAAAAATCTTTAGGTAGATTAAGAAAGATTAAGAAAAATTGGCATATGGTAGTAGTAGTAGTAGTAGTAGTAGTAGTAACCTTTATTTAACCAGGATAAAAACTCATTGAGATAAAATCTCTTTTTACAAGAGTGACCTGGCCAAGAAGGCAGCGAAAGACACAACAATTAAGCAAATAAACAACAACAACAAAATAATAATAAATAAATAAATAACACCAGATGGGAAGAATTAGTGGAAAAATAAAAATCAATCGAAAGAAAAAGAAAAATACATAGTAAAACAATCAAGTGTCGCAGAAACAACTTCCAGTATGGCTCTACTCAAAATTATTTATAAGTGCCATAAATTCGACCAGGGAAGGAGCACAGTAAGCTTTAAGTGTCCCTGTAAGCTGTTCCATGTTGTAGGGGCTTTAAATCTAATACCTTTTCCCCAGCTCAGTTCTAACACGGGGAACAACAAGCTGAAAAATGTCCGATTTTTACAGAAATGATGGATGACAAATAATTAGGTAACAAACCACATATTGATTTAGAAATAAAGTAGCACCAGTGTGTACCAGTTCAGCCTTAGCATAAAGAGAACTGCGATGGGTTTCATAATCACAACCAGTAACAAAACGTAAAGCGCTGTGATGGTCTAATTTTTTTCAAGTATTTTTTCACTGGGGCATGCATATATAATATATCACCATAGTCAATTATAGGTAAGAGTGTTGAACATACCAAACTTTCTGGCACTGAAAGGAAAAGATTTATTTCTAAAATACAATAAAAACGCGTTTACCATGATATGACAAAAATCCTAGGGCTAGTGTTTTTACTAGTATTCTATGTTTCGCATATTAAGCAAATTATCACTAATTATCCCCTAATTATTAGAATTAGCAGCAATGTAACAATGATGAACAAATAATTTTTTCAGTAAGATTATCAGTAAGATTTTTTTTTAAATGTATTTATAATGTGAGATACATTGATACTAAAACAGTTGCAGGATACCAGACTTAGTCCCACTTTCAAAATATTCATTATGGATATGAAGCTGCACAAGAAAAACTGTATGTAGTGTGCATTTAGTGAGACTAGGGTCCAAATAATGCAGAACCCTAACAGCAGCCACAAGATTATAAGATCAAATTTACAGCCTCATTAACTCCAGACATATTCTCAGCTGCTTACCAGGCCTGCTTTCCCCTTTGAAAACAATATTGTTTTTAAACAACAGGTCTTATTATAGTGCCTTTTCTAGCTCATCTATCTTCACTGTACCTTGGTCTCATCAGACCATAACACAGTTTGTCACGTGGTTTTCCTTATTTCTCTCCCCATGTGTTTTACTTATGAAAATTCACTATGTGGTTTTACAGCAACAAAGAAAGACAATTTAAACAGTAAAATAAATATATGGCAATATATACGGTCAAAGAAACAAAGACCAAGAGGAACAAACAAAGCCTGACTCAATTAAAAAAATAAATAAATAAATAAAATTAGGAGGATTTCGAATGTAGCGCGTGTAAAATATGACGCAAAGCTTGGACTGTACCATGATCAGGGTTGGCAGTCTTCTTACTAACAATTCCTCAGCGCCATTTCTGGTACAATTTGCCCATAAAGTAACATTTGTTCATTGACTCTAATTGTAAATGTTATTAACGGTAATAATTAATGAAACAATGATGTGTGTGGAGAGTGAGTGCATTTCGGTATGATATTTCCCCACCATGACGTGGTCTAAGCCCGGCGGTGACGCTGCATGTGCTGTGTAAAGGGCAGGAAAGAGAGAAACGCGGCTGCAGCTTCCGTGTTGACTGCGGTGGGATGCGAGCAGGAGAATGAATCACTCGGAATGTAATCATTTTCACAAACCTAAGCGATCTGCACGGATTATAAAATGCATATACATAGTTGGGTTCATGGTGAGTAGTTTTTGTTTTATTTAGAGGAAGCTTGCTGGGTCTCTGGAGGCCGTAGTGAGTGGTGTAAGTCTCTTTATATATATAATTTTTGGTAGACGCATTTATCCCTTGAGATAGTCAGGTGCAGCTTACAGCTGAGCAGTGGAGAGTTAAAGGCTCCACCACTGGCTCTCTGGTAGAGTTGGCATTTGAACTTACAACCTTCTACTCACTAGTTTATCTCCTTAACTACCTGTGACTGCCTGTGATGGATCCAATCCACCTGGTCCGACCTCATTCCTGCCCATGACCTGCTTTAGTGTTCTTATTGAGTCCCAACTCATCTATCAGTCTCCTCTTTCTCACAGGCACACGCTCACTCATACGGTTTAAAGCAGGACCATATGTACAGAATTAAGCTGTTAGTCTAAAGGAAAATGACTAGCAGTGTGGTGTGACTTCTGTTGAGTCCTTGTCCAGTTTGATCATGGGCTAGTTGCTGAGACTTGGACAGTGTGTGTGCAACTGCATCGTGTCCCTCATTGCATCTTTCACATCTTTGGATCTCATAATGAAAAATCATATTGTGTAATAGAAAGTATAATACTACAGTGAAATAAGGATCGTCAGCTATCATTGTTATTAGTGTATCTACATACATGCACACTCAACTTTTTTTTTTTTGCAGGACCTCTTTGGGGTCAGTATGATCATCCCTCTACTGAGTCATCACGTGAAGGCATTAGGAGCAAGCCCCATAGTCTCTGGAGTAGTGGGTAAGTTTCTATGGCTTTATGTACAGTTTGTTCATAGAATCCTCTGGGGTAGTGTTTCATCTAAATAAATGACCTGATCAACGTAGATTCAATGTGCATCAAACTCAGTAGTAAGTAACAGTATATACACTTAAGCATTTATTACACCCTGTAAGGGAGTAGTTCCTAGGGGCACATGCCCTGTCTACAGGCACTGGCTTACTACACTCTCCCAATCAAGTATAGTAACCACTATTATTATTTCAGTGTTAATGTGTTAGGTGTACAGCAGGGAAGCTGTTTTCTTTCATTGTAGTGTAACTTAGTATGTCTACACTTTATCCAATACTATCGTAAATGGATTTTAAAATACATATTGTTTGGTAATTATAAAACTTCCAAAACTGTGGCATCTAAATTGTGTGAAATTCTACATGTAATGACGGAATTGTTAATTATTAGATTTTTAGGATAAAAAAGTAAAGGAAACATTACCTTTTTCCAATGAAAATGAATGTAAGCAAGTATAACAGTAGACTAAGTACTTCTGAATAGTTACTTCAGTTTCTTATAAAAAATGTTTTGCATTATTTGTGATGGATTGGTCAACTATGATTCAGTGTTCATCTTTCTTTCTTTCTTTCTTTCTTTCTTTCTTTCTTTCTTTTTTTTTACAGCAAAGTCTCTACAGTTGCTATTGTACATTGCACACACCATTTCCAATGAAAAGCTTATTTGTTCTAGTCTGACATACTTTCACACAGGCTCACTAACTGAAATAGTATGGACATTTATTGTAATTGCAAGGTTTCCAGCTCTTTCATCAGTTCAGACTGGAATTGCTTTAACGGTGAATTCCATGTAATGTAGATACTGTAAATACAACATGTGCCTCTGTGCTGTTTGGGGAGCATAGACACAGGCATATTAAAGCCAGGAAAAACAAGCAGACAGTTAATTGGTAATCATATGACTTGAATTTGGAATGAGGATATAAAATCACCCCCAGAGAAATTGTGGTTTTTGGCAAAACAAAAACAACATAATGCATCTCACTTTTTCACTGTTAAGTGTTGCTGCTCTTCAGTGTCACTGATATCCATCAATCTTGGTCTTAAAATCTAACTTGAGGCTCTTCCTTGGTCATCCACCCAAGTTTCATAGTAGTATACACCACTGTATATACAATTTAGTCATTGCAAATATACATGCAAATGTTTACTTGGCTTTGGTTTGACACATTATATTCTGAAATAGTTTTTCTGCTATGATGAGTTATAGTTGCAAACACTCAAGTTATAAGTTACAGTTGTATTTAATACTATGAATTATTTCAGACTGTGTACTTTAATTCAATTAGGTTTCTCCTGGTTGCATGCCTTTGTAACTTGTTCTTTGGATAAAAGCATAACATTTAAACATAAGTTCATTCCTGATGTTAGATTTGCAAGTGGATTTAAGAAGTTAAGGCTTTCTTGCCCGACATCAGTGCCTGACCTCACTTGTGGCTGAATGGGCAAATCCCCACAGCCACGTTCCAATATCTAGTGGAAAGCCTTCCCACAAGAATAAAGGGGGACTAAATCTGGAATGCAGTGTTCAAAATGCATATAGGTGTGATGGTCTTGTGCCCACAAACTTTTGGCCATATAGTGTATGAACCAGCTTTGACCAAGTTGTAATGGTACTGGAGACCCTCACACATACCCAGCTAAAACACCAAGTTGAGACAAATCATAGGTTTCAGAGTTAATCATACCGTTCTCTCGTTTGTACATTGCAGGCTCCACATATGGGGTTTTACAGCTTTTCTCCAGCACTTTAGTAGTAAGTAATGAATATTATTCTCTAAAAAAAAAAAAATCCTGCCTTAACATTTAATCCTGCCATACATTTTTTTTTTTTTATAATGTAGTCATCTTGTTCACTGTTATAAAATATTTTAAGAAATAATTGTGTTCTTATTATCATAACGTGGATCCTCAAGAAACTGAAAATATTGCTAACAAACCAAGTGCATGTTAATGTAATACAAATGTTCATTATCTGAGTCTTGTCCCCGCTTTAAATTGGTTTAAACTGCAGGGTCATGAGACAAAAATTAGGAAGTGAAAGAGGTGTTTGTGCTTTTATTTTTTGTTGGATGCTAGGCACAGAGAGGGAGGAGAGGAACAGTCAAACCTCTGTTTTTCCCTAATTTATTTGGCCCCTAATTGCATTAAGTCAGCATGTTCTGTATGCTCGTGTCCTGTATAGTGTGTCACAGTACTTGTCTTAAAAATAAGCTGTGAAATGTCTCAACCTGAAACCTGCAGAATGTGTATACAGGTGGGGTCATAAGTTTACATACATCTTGCAGAATGTGCAAAATGTTAATAATTAAAAAAAAAAATAAAAAAATAAGAGGGATCATAAAAATTGCGTTTTTTTTTTTATTTTTTTATATATAGTCCTGCCCTGAGTAAGCTATTTCACATAACATATGTTTACATATAGTCCACAAGACAAAATAATAACTAAATTTACACAAATGAACCAGTTCAAAAGTTTATATACACATCTTCATACTGTGTGGTGTTGTCTGGATGATCAACGACTGTTTTTATGTTTTGTGATAGTTGTTCTTGAGTCCCTTGTTTGTCCTGAGCAGCTAAACTGCCCAGTGTTCTTCAGAACAATCCTCCAGGTCCTGCACATTCTTTGCTTTTCCATCATCTTCTGCATATTTGTCCCCTTTCCAACAGCGGATATATGATGTTGAGATTCATCTTTTCCACACTGAGGACAGTTGAGGGACTCGTACACAACTATTACAAAAGGTGCAAACATTCACTGATTCTCAAGAAGGCAACACGATACATTAAGAGCCGGGGGGGGTGTAAACCTTTGATCAGTGTAAATTCTTATTTGCATGTTTCCCAGAAGACAAAATAATATCTTGTATAGCTTCAGAAGGGCAGTACTAAATGGAAAAAACAGGATCTCTAAACAAAATAATTATTTTGTTTGATGATTACATTGGTCATCCTGTTCAAAGGTTTACAGCCCCCTGGCTCTTAATATAGTGTCTTTGCCTTCTTGAGAATCAGTGAATGTTTGCTCCTTTTGTAAAAGTTGTGTATAAATCCATACCTGGAGGATTTTTCTTAAGAAGTAAATCAGGCGTCTATAAACTTTTGAACTGGTTCATTTGTGTAAATTCAGTTATTACTGTGTCTTGTGGACTATATGTAAACATCTGAAATAGCTTATACAAAAAAAATGCAATTTTTATGATCTCTCTCTCTTTTTCTTTTTCTTTTTTAAATTATTAACATTTATGTAAACTTATGACCCCGACTGTAGACTCTCAGTGTGGACTCAAACTCTCATCACCACCCATTTAGGCAGTCATGCTTTCATGAGGTGAAAACTGCTTTGCCTTATTCCCCAGTATGCAAAGTGTTTTCTACTTAAATTTATTAAATCATTTTTTCACAGTCTTGCTGTGAAAACACAAGTGGTCTGGCTGAAAACCTAGTATCATGCTTTAAAACAAGGCAACTTCTGATTAAAAAGACATATATTGTCACATTTCCTCACGTTTCTTTGTTCGTCCTAACTTTCGTTTGGCAGGGCAGCTGGAGTGATGTAGTGGGGAGGCGCGTTTCTTTACTGACCTGCCTTCTGCTCAGTGCGTTCGGATACAGCCTTCTGGGGATGTCCACTTCTATTGCCCTGTTTGTGCTAGCCCGAATACCAGTGGGTACGTTATGGAGATCTGTTCCATCCACAAACCTGAGATGAGAAGTAATTTCTGATTTGGTGCAGTGCATACAGGACTGGGACTATCATTTTTGTCTTCTTTATTTGTTTATTGTACAGTATGTTTTTTTTTTATTTTATTTTATGTCTTCTGTATTAGTGTGCCATCCAAATTTTTGTGTAGTGTTAAAGATGCCAACATATTAAGTAAGAACACTTTTCAGTTAAAAGGCCTCAAGGCTGTCTGGGACATGCAGACACAGCAAGTGAGAGACAAAATCTCATAAAGAACTGAATCTACAAGATATTTGGAAGAACATACTAGCTGCTTTCATTGTAAAAGTCATGAGAATTGATGCAGTTTTAGGTCACATGAAATTTACTTTCATTTATTGCTTGCTATATGACCAAAAATCTGAGTGTTCTTTTGTTACACAGGATTCTCTATTTAGTATTCGGACACTTTGTCTTTACCCTATATGAGTGCACCATGTAGAGGAAGAATGGGAGCTATTTGGGACTCACCCAAACACAGATAATTGAGAAGACTGCCATGTAACCTAATTTACTGACCTAAATTGTGATACTTTTTAACAACAACTATTGATCAAAGGTTGATGTTTTTATTTTAACAACAGCTTATATATGGTCCTGTTGGACACAATATCTTAGCTTATTTGTTTGTTTATTTGTTTATTTGCTTGGCCTATTTATTTTAATTTGTGCTGTCGCTGGTATATACTTTAAGACATAGTTGTTGTCTACTGAATATAACAAGTATTCAAATCCTGTAAAATGTTATTTGCACCAGCCTTACCTTTTTTTTATTGTCAAAACTTTGATATTTAGAAACTTTTAATTTCATAATTTCTTTTTTAAATGAATTTATGTAGCTGGTTTTATATAATGCAAACCAAGCATGCATGCTTACTTTCAAGATCTATTCATCAGTGATTATACGATGCTTGTATTGTTCTGTGGTTTTCACCTTCTCCACAGGGCTTTTTAAACACTCCTTGTCCATTTGCCGAGCTCTTCTGTCAGATGTAGTGTCGGAGACAGAGCGCCCCCTGGTGATGGGTCACTTTAATGCAGCTTCCAGTGTGGGATTCATCCTGGGTCCAGTGGTAGGAGGCTACCTGACTGAACATGAGGGAGGATTTTATATGTCGTCCTTTGTCTGTGCAGCTATCTTCCTCCTTAATGCAGGTGCACTAGATTTTGTTATGTAAAACAAGGGATAAATGTCTGTTTAACAATCAACTTGTATGCACTATTATTTGTGTGTGCAATGCATTTAACTTCTGGTTGAGAGTGTTATGCAGTAATCAGCTCTGTGGACTTATTTAAACTGTTTTGTCATCATTCTCAGGTTTGGTCTGGATGTTGCCCTGGAGTGAGATTCTAAACCAACGTTTAGATGCTAACAGGAACAGTAAAAGCAGTCAGCCTTATGATGGGCTGGGAAGCTGTGATGGGAACCATCATGGCTGTCGTTCTACCACTAAAAACCGTCATTCTGCTAGATCTCTGTGCAAGGACTGGGGTAATATGGCTCTACTCCAGCTGACCTCAGTAGGAGCACAAATCCGCATGGTGGCCTCTTCTGACATGTGGGATGTGTTTCTGGTTCGCCTACTAATGGCGCTGGCAATCATGCTTTACCACAGTAACTTCTCTCTGGCCATGGAGGAGCGATTTGACTTGAAACCCAAAGTGACAGGCTACATGATCAGCTACAGCAGCATGCTGGGTGCACTGGCTGGGTGCCTGGTGGGACCTATGACTCGTCTGTACAGAGGCAATATGTCTGCCCTGCTGCTGCACTCCACAGCGTTCACATGCTCATTGATCTTCCTATATGCCGCAGCAGGCAGCGTCTGGCACGTGCTGCTCTCCTCCACATTCTTTGCCATCTCTACCAGCGTGGGGCGTACCTGCATTACAGACCTGGAGCTGCAGCGTGGAGGCAGTGCGAGGGCCAGTGGCACCCTGATTGGGGCAGGCCAGTCGGTGACGGCAGTGGGGCGCATACTGGCCCCTCTGCTTTCTGGCCTGACTCAGGAAATCAGCCCCTGTGGGCCACCAAGCCTTGGGGTGCTGCTGGCTCTCACAGCTCTGGTGCTACTGCTTGTCAGGACTCCAAAGTGGGCTATGATGAAGGACAAGAATGCCAAAGAGTGATTGGAAAGAGGTTCAAAGCCACACAGATTTAAGAGAACAAGGGGCATTGTGGCGACTGTTGAAGTTGGCAGTTATCTGAGTATGAAGTGTATAGTTGTGGTCTAGGTAGGACTGGTTTGCTCTTAGAGCAATTGCAGCAGATGTGATCACCACCAGAGTAGCCACCTGTTCGTCTGTATACACACCAGGAGGACCTACCAAACCAAAGGAAGGCTCTGAGACAGATTCATTTCTGATATGACTACTTACAGAATTTCTTTTGAGTGTTTGTTGTGTGCTGGTCATGTAAGTTTAGACAGTGTAGAAGTATAGAAGATGGAAATTCTGTGCATAAGGTCTGGTTCTAGTAGCTGCTCCTTTCTGTTACCACTTAGTTTAAATTGATCCTTTTTTATCAACAGAAAATTGAAGTGTTCAAATATTTATTACCAAGAAATAGTATGATGGTGCAGCAGTAAGCATTGCTGCCTCACAGCTCCAGGGTCCCTGGTTTGTTCTTGAGCTCAGGTTACTGTCTCTGTGAAGTTTTTCATGGTCTCCACATGTCCATGTTAATTTCCTCTTGGTTTCCTCCCACCTCCCAAAAACGTTTGTGCATGGTGCAGGGTACACGGCAATGGACTGGCATCCCATCCAGGGTGTATTTCTGCCTTTGGCCAGTGTTCCTGGGATAGGCTCCGGATCCTAAGTAAAAGTAGGTACTGAAGATCAGTCAGGATGGTTACTATAATATCTGTATGTAAATTAAGCTGAATATTTTAGGAACACACACCCCTAGTTGTTTTTTTAAATTAATGTTTTGTTTTTGTAGTGTTTGCTAGATTTTTATAAACAAAGCTAAAGAAAAAGACAAAGAAAGATGATAAATGATGATGAATCTCTGATGCACCAGTTGGTGCACTGACTTAGTCAAGCTTGGTTTCATTTATATTAGGTTGTTCCACAACATATCATACAGGAAAATGTTAATAAAACATTCTTTTATTATATTACATTTAAAAACACACTAAATTATCTGTTAACATGGAAAATCAAACAAACTTTAGTTTACTGTTTTCCAGGTCGGTTTCAAATAATTAAAATTCAGTAACGTACACACTCAGTGGCATTATTCATCAAAGTTGCACATCTGATAGTAAAACAGGCATACACTAAATCCACTGATGGCTTCTTTTTCTTCATCTTCTGTTTATTTGAACAGTGAAACTCGTGTCTGGTCAAAGTGCATGTAAATTTGAGCGTAACGGCAACTTGAAAAATGCTTGATTTGCAGTTAAATAATCTAAATCAAAATTGTCAGTATTTACAGCAAGTGGCCTGTAGTAAGTGCAGTAGTATTGGTAGTAACAATAAAGAATTAATAATGTTAATAATCACTATGCAGGAACCTCTTACTTAAATGTAGATAATTTATAAATGTGAATCAGAATGCACAGACATGGATCTTTCTCAGCTCATTATCCCTTTAACTAAGCAGCAGGTGCATTTGTGCAATGTGTGTGTTTTCATGTCATTACATAATTTCATAACACCTTCACATACACATATCACATTAAATGAAAGGTTCTTTATATCTGACCTATTTGAGTTCTAAAAAGAATTTTAAAAATAGCCATAAATAGAGTTCAAATACCTACAGGGACAAGGTTCAGTTTTCTACCAGATTTTGACCTTAGGCAGCAAAAAAAAAAAAATAATAAAAAAAAAACAAAGAAAGAAAACCAGAGTACATGTCCATAACTTTCCAAAAAAAAAGTAGAGCAATTTTCCTACAACACAGTGGTTTCAAAACTGTCAGCATCCTAACAATTATGATTATAAATTAATTATATAATTATAAACCACAGATTTTGTGCTTCATTAACTATTTCTTTGTTGGAAGTATGTTTGGCTCATCATCCTATTGAAAACTCTATTTATGGCCAGGTCTCCGCCTCCTTGCAGTGGACAAACTGTAGCATTCCATGTGCATATGACATGCAAATAAGGCATTATTGTGCATGGACCTGTTTCCACACAGCTAACATTCATCACCTGTGCTTAATGACTGCTTGGTTTGATGTTGTACAACATGTAACAGTTGTACGAAATAGTAATTCCATGCACTCAAATTTGCGCTCATTTCTATACAACTTTGATGAATAAGGGCCAGTTCTAATGATTTATAATGAGTAGCACGAAGAGTACCAGCATTAATAATGAAGCTTTCTATACTTTCTTATAATACATGTCCACATGCTGTAAATTTTTAACAAGTCAGTAAAACATGAAGTTCTAAATGAGTTAATGAGTCACGCCATTTCTGACTTAATCCAGTTATTCTGGTTTTTTTTTTTCCTATTGGCCCAGGAACAGTAGTGTATATTTCCTCATATCATACCAGCCACATAGTTTGATTAGCATCTGACGTGACTCTCACTTCTGCTGGCCTCGGTGATCCTGTGGCTTCCACTGAGGTCTCTGTAGCAGAGGGTTTCGTGCCTCACTGGTGCCTCGCTCAGGAGGCTCTGGGCGCCATACAGTAGGGGGAGAGACAGTCTGCTGCTCTTCTCTCTCAGGCTCATAGTCTCTGGTCCTGTGGTGGGTGCGCCAATGTGGAGCTGAGAGCCTGGAGGATGTGGAACTGGAGCTTCTTGATGAGCCATGCCCCTTTTGCTCCTTGCTTACCTCATCTACCATGGTCTCCTTAAAGGGCTCCAGCTTCCTCAGTGGTGTCATTGGCATGGAGGGGGTCCATGAAGGCTGCCTAAATCTGATCCTCGCTGATGGGTGGCTAGGTTTTATCGCGATGTCAGCATCACCTGGAAAAATACAGGCAATACTATACAAAACAAACAAACAAAGGCTTGACAAGGATGATTAAGATACTAATCATATTATGGTGAAACTAACCTTTGACACAAGAGTTCAACATTGGATACAGTATAATTGTAAATAATGGGTTTGGCTGGTTCCTAGTAGCACAATGAATGAAGAAAATGTCCCAGTGCATTAACCCAAACCCATATTTGAGGTGCACAAATAAGAAATTCCATTGCAGTGTCAGTAAAGTAAATTTAGTCCTGAACCAGTGTAAAATCATAATTGCTCTTCTTGACAGCTAGAAATAGCTGTATCTTTAAACAGCAGTGGCGGTTCAAAATTGTTCTTAAGGGTAAAGATGTAGGATATAAGGTAAGTATATTTGTATGTAGTTAGCATTATGTATGGTCCTCACCATTGGTGTTTAGTCTTTCTGTAGCAAATCGGGAGTTCAGACTCTGACCCGTAGGAAGAGAAAAATATTTTGGGGCCCCAGCAGCCTCCTAGGGGAGCAGAGTTGAGATGACTAAGAATTACTTAGTGATGACTTAATGACTAAGAAAGTAAAATATATATATATATATATATATATGTGGAATGCCACCATAAAGACTAGTAAGACTATGCTGTGTAACTGCATTAAACACAATGTTTCTTACTGAGCTTTGGAGTCTTCTGGGTCTAAGACTGCGTCGGATGCTGGTGTGTCGCCTCATCAGGATCTCTCTGTCTCTGGTGTCATTAGGGAGGGCATGTTTATTGGTGTAGGACACCGTCTGAGAGAGTAAAACATGGAATCACAGGATGACAAAAAGTCACTGCAATACCTGAAACTTAAAAAGACGCTATTTCCTTCACCCCCTGCACAGTGATTATATGGAAGTTGATATAGTGACTTTGGATGATTATATTAATAGATGATTGTATATCTTCTAAAGAATGAATTAGTGACTAATTTAAGTTCCACATAGTGTTATACTCACCCGTTCTCTGATCTTATACATGTTCTTTGACAGAATTTCATGCATGGCTATGAGATCTGTTGTCAACAATGTCTTCTTGGGTTTATCGAAATTGTTCTCCTCACTACAGAACATACCAGAGGAGAAAACAGAAAACAGAAAGAAGGTTACAGTATAGGCCTTGGCGTATTACATTTTTTGTCAAAATTATGCCGGAATTATAGTCATATGAGGCATCACCATGCACAGTAGTTAATTTATAATCATATAAAAGCAGACATACTTAAGTGATAGGATTTGTTCTGCACTGATGTTACCAGATACCGAGTCCAAGATCTCCATAGCATTTTGAAGCTCCAGTTTTTTATAAAGGGCCACAATGCTCGACTCAGCCCGGTCATCACGGATCAAAATCTTACGAAGGTAGCGGTTATTAAACCTCATAAACCTAACAAAAAACAAGTCATATTTCACCTTAAGTTGATCATAAGTAAGAATCCAAGTGCAAAAATTAAGATGTTTTATGGTCATAAAATCCATGTACCTGCATTGTGAGAGCATAGCATTTTAAACTAAGAAGCAAAAATATATTATGCTCTTTGCTTAAAATAATTAAATGTCAGACAATCTATACCTGACTCTCATCACAAAATTATAACAAATGTCATTGACAGAGACAAGAGTTACCACAAAACAACAAAATACTTAAACAAATGCAATACATGACCAAACAAAATCCAATAAATGGCATTAAGAAACTGCTTTAATCCAAGCCTTACAGTCTGTTGTCACCAAAATGAAAAATTAGTTATTACTAAAACTGAGATAAATAATGCATACCTGTTTTATACAAGTGTTATTTGCAAACCAGGCTTTGGCATGTATTTCTTGTAATGTAATCTCCTCTCTCAGTCAGGGGTCTAATGTTTACCTGTCTTTTAATGAGTGGTGGCTCCACTGCCCACAGAGATCCTCTATCCCTGCAACGGTATGTTCCATCAGCTGAAAGACAGAGCAGCTTGATTATGACAAGTACATCTTTTTATTTCTTAGATGCACAGTTATGTAAAATTAGTATAAAATTGTTAAATGAATCTAAATACTACATCAAGCTTAAGTGTCAGGAAAATGGACTAAGATGTCTGCATCTGATTACCCACCCTTTTGTGAATCTCAACGTTAATGGTGCAGAGATCCCGGTTTGTCTTTCTAACATTAATCAGTTCAATAATTGGCCTCATACTGATACCCTACAAAAGAGGGGAGAAACATGTAATTAAAAGTGAAGCATATTCTTGGATTACAAGATACTACTTAATTCTTCACTGATATTAATACAACATTACTCTCTTTCCATAGTTTCCTACCACTAAAGCATTCAAAACTGCAATGTAGTGTTGCATTAACTCTGATATGAGAGAAGAATCATTGCTCATTGCTTATTAATTGTAATTAATTCCAGTTAAACATTACCATAAAGTGACAAATATTCCAGTAAGAAATTACCTGGATGAAGACTGTGAAGATAATTACAGCAATGCAGGTGGTGACAAAAAGTTTTTTACGAAGAATAGTTTCTGGAAGGGTGAAAACTAATGCAAAAGTTACGGCCCCTCTAAGGCCACCATAGGCCAGACCAAACTGGTCTTTGAGGCTGAAGGGGATGGTGCGGAAGGGGTTAATTATCTGTGTCATTACCAGGATACCTGGAAGACAAGAGATGTTTGACCAGTTAACCAGGTTGTGTTGACTGATCATTTATCTGATTTTTCTGCAACAAAAATAATCAAAATGATCTAATTAGCTAATCTTAATACTACAATGCTCTAGGCACAGATGGCATGTTTATTCTGTACAACTGTATTAGAATTTTTTACAATTGTATGCATTTTTCCAAGGATATAAATGTCTTAAAAACTTTTGAAACATACACTCACCATGCACATTCATGCAGTTATCCATTCAGTCAATCACTTGGCAACAGGACAGTGCATACAACCATGCAGATACAGGTGCAAAAATACAAACTAGACACTGGAAAACCCTCGCCTGGTCTTTTTCCAGTCTTCAACTATCTGGTTTTGATGAGCACCGTAGCCTCAGATTACAGTTCTTGGCTGATAGGAGTGGAACCTAATGTGGTCCTCCTCTGTTGTAGCCCATACATCTCAAGGTTCGGTGTGATGTGCATTCTGAAATGCTTTTCTGCTCACCACAGTTGTAAAGAGTGGTTATTAGAGTTAGCCTTCCCGTCAGCTCAGACCAGCCTGGACATTCTCCTCTGACGTCTCTCAACAACATGGCATTTCTATCTGCTGAACCACAGCTCACCGGATGTTTTTTTGTTTTTCACACCATTCTGTGTGAACGCTAGAGACTGTTGCATGAAATGCATGAAAATCCATGTGTGGTGTGCCTGGCACCAATAACCATGTGATGGTCAAAGTCACTGAGATCACACTTTTTCCCCATTCTGATGTTTGATGTGAACATTAACTGAAGCTCTGTATCTGTATGATTTTTATGCATTGCACTGCTGCCACATGATTGGTTGATTGGATAATTGCATGAATAAGCAGGTGTACAGGTGTTCCTAATAAAGTGATCAGTAAGTGTATGTTAAAAAATTATATTGTAACATATTTTATACCATTTGGTATCAGTCTTATGATTTAATATATTACTGTTCATCAGTACCTTCATATACAGACACAGTGTGCTATTGAATCCTGTCACACATAAATAGAAATGTCACCTCTCACCTAGAGTCCTCCAGAGTTGGGCGAAGAGCAGAGTAAAGATGATGTAACCCCAGTTCCACTCATGGTCTGTTGTTATAGTAACAACACCCAGGAAGAAGAAGATAAGTGTCTCTGACACAGTGCCAAGCATTTTGATGGTGTGTCGGATAGTGGTGCACGAGCGTTGGGACACATTCTCTTCCACATAGTACTTCATGGTCAAGGCACAGGTCACAATGCTGTAACAGTGCAGCCATTAGGTTCTGGTAAAAGTATGCTGTCTACATATTCTACTGTCATTGTGAAAGTGTTTTATTTCTTTTACTGATCTGAGTAACTATGATTGAGTTTGTATTTGTACACGGCTTTACTCACGCCATGATGCTGGAGACGGATAGCAGCTCAGCCAGCAGGTAGGCCAGGTAGCTATACATGAAAATGAAGAGAGGCTCAATCTCTCTCACCTTCCATGTAAAGCGTGTAGTGAAGGCTGCCACAAAGCCAAACAGGAAGCCAAAGAACATTCCCCCAAGGAATATCACAAAAAAGCGTGCCACAGCCAGAAACACATCTGCCACATCCACCACTGGCAAGATCGCCACATGATTAAAGAGATTATATAGCACCTGAAACACAGGTATTTCAAGGGTGACTTATGTGAGAGACATCACATACTGGCAATCCGCTTTTCTAACACCATATGTCCTAATAATACACGAGAAGGCAAGGCTGAAATGTGGCTGATGTTCTATGGAGTGGCAAACCAATAATATTACGTATAATAACAACATATTGCTAATAATAAAATTGCTAATGTCTGATCTTGCATACTTTACAACACTTGTTAAAGCGCATCAACCAGGCAAAATTATTTAATAAAATAAAGTTAATAAACAGGTTACAGATTATAGGTTCAAAAGTTGTAAGTAAAGTTGTCTGTATCTAAAGGCATTTTTTTGGCCTGACAGCAGAAGGTTTCTCCTTTCCCTTGCCTTTGTGTCTCTGTTCCCAGGGATTGACCACACCTGCTCTTACATGATCAAATGTTTGCTCTTTTTGTCAGGTACTCTACAGAAAACAAAAGATTTGCTAACAGAGATAGGCGCAGCACAGCATTCTGTATGGCTATTGAACAGACCCCACTTATATTTTTAGTTTCATAATTTGGTTCCTTAATAGGTCAAACTTATAAATACATAGGCTACATGCCTGTTTATTTAAGTTAGAAATTTAGAAAGGTTTTTTTAGTTTAGAAAGGTTATGCTGATAAAAAAGATTACCTCAAGTATTCGTGGGATGACGTTTTATCTTATTAAGCTTTGCTGGTGGTTCAAATTACTATGAGCTAAAACGATACCTGCTGTGCATTCAGCTGTTCACACTAACAGGAAATTTCCATACCGAAACTGTCCATGTGGCTCCAAGCTACTGTCATGTCAGAGAAAGACTAATAGCATTAGTATAATACTGATACTGCTATTTCTGAAAAAATACACACTGCAGTCACTGAAAAACCTGCAGAGAAAATCGTATGCTCAGTAAGGGTTGTATTTTTTTTTTTTTTTTTTTACAAAATACAGTAGCATAAAGAGGAAGTTCCAGTCTGGTCAGCTGAACCTGAGATGTCAGTTGCACAATACGGTATAAAATAAAAACCTTTAACAAAGCGAAACAAGATCCGATTGTTTTAAGAGGCTCTCTCGGTCTGTATATCTAAGTATCACAAAAATCTGGTCCTTCTTTACATTTTCTTATAAAGCTAATCATAGCAGTTCACTCACCACAGTGACAGCGTCATTAAATAAGGACTCGCCAAACACCACAATGTAAAGCTGCTCATGGATGTTGACATCCTCAAACACAGTGAGCACTGCCACAGGGTCCACAGCTGCAATAATGGAGGCAAACAGCAGGTTTTCTTGCATGGTGATATCCTGAATGCCAAAGGCCTGGATCTGGCAGATACCGAAAAGAGAGATGCCGACACCAATGGAGTTCCACAAGGTCCCCACGACAGAAAACCACATCACCGTGCCCACATTCTCAAAAAAGGCCCGAGTGGGCATGAAGTAGGCCGAATCCAGAATGATGGGTGGCAGCATGTAGAGGAAGAAGACACTGGAGGTGAGGACAGCTGGGGGCTCCTCGTGTACAGAGTGCATGATACCTCCCACTATAAGCCCAATAGCAATCAGCAAGCAGGTCTCTGGTATCCATATTGTAATTTTATGGTACACGTGGAAACCTGTTTTAAAAGGGTAAAGAGAAAGGTGACAGCTTTTTCCTGGTCAGGGTCACAGTTAACATTATGGACTCTAACCCAAGAACACTTGGCATGAGTCGGGAATACGCAGTGGATGGGACACTAGTCCACTGCAGGACACCGTGCACACATGCACACAAATTCACAACTATATAATACAAATTCACAACTATATAATACCTATCTGCATGTTTTGGGAAAGTGGAAGGAAGCCAATACAGACACAGGGAGAACAAAAAAAATGCCTAAAAGGTTTACATTGTAATATAGAAAAGCTTTACCAGTTATTTTACATCTTTGCTCAAATTTTTAATTTTTGGCAACAGTGTGCTGGAAACACTCCCATTTCCTAAAGGAATGAGCTAAAATAAAAAGTTATTGATCATTACAGAAGCTGTGTATGAATATAAATACATTTGGAAAAAAGTGAAAAGTTTTATATTCATTTCATAAATTTCATTAAATAAAATTCATGACAAGACAGTGATGATAAACATAATGCATCAGCAAATGAGAGTGATAGGTTATGTTTTCAGAGTAGGGCAGTGGTTTACGTTTCTGAACTAGTGCTGGTATGGTTGTGAATTCAGGACTGCTACACAGACACTGCATGCTGTACTGTATGACATTACACTGCGAGTCACCATGTATCAAAGTGTCTGCCACATGACTACATCTAAACCCTCTAAACTTTATACAGCGAGAGAATGGACATAATGGAGAATGGACTCAGTGGAGAGTACAGTAAAGCATACAGAGGTAACCTACCTGAGACAGAAACTCCTTATCAGCTGGGATTAGTTTTTAAGGACTGTGTAGAGGACACGTGTGTTTGCTTACCTATTTTCGCAAATGAAGCAAGTAACACCCATAATGTTATCTCGAACGGAATCTGGACGTAAGGGTAATTTACAACAAACATGGGGAGACTGGTTTTCTCTGGAGCAGGAAGCGAGTGGGGCGCGTCGTGTACCGGTTTCTGTGGTGGATGTTGAGATGGAGAGCTGCTTGTGGTCGATGAAGGCACCGCTCCAGAGGTCAGCAATGCCAGCACTGACCATGATATTAAAAAGATAAAAATTGTTTTCGAGTTAAGTAAAAAGACCATTTTTCACTCCGTGTGTTGTACTCTTCTTTTACAGTCACTTGCTGTGTAAAGTCCAGATGGTAAGGGGAAGAAAGGAATCAACACAAATCAAAACTCAAAAAGAAATTAAATAAAATTTCAATACACGCCTGTGTTGTCAAGCTCTACAACCGGTCCTTCTGCAAAAAAATAAATAAATAAATCCATGCCTGTAGTAGATTTCCATGTTTGCGTCTCTCTCAAAGCTGAGCCTTACCTTTCGGGTTTTACCTGAACTGATGATTACGTACACGCCTGTTTCCATGGAGACTGGCTCCTGATTGGTGCGCGCCTTTGCTTTAATGTGGCATTCCACAGGCATCAGAAACTTTAGAACATTATGGCCTACTAGTTGAAATGAATTAAAGTGCCATTCTTATTCTTCTTCTTCACTGGCCCACATGGTGTCTGCTGGGTCAGGTCTGCTGGGAGCAGGAAAAGCAGTGAAAGGGTCTGTATGACCAGGATGAATTTAAACAAACCACCCCTGGACGTTTGCATTAGTAGTACTCCATGTTAACCTCTAGATGGCGCTGTTTGTCGAAGGTTTATAGCGGAGTGCGTCCTCCGCTCATCTGAACATTCCGATTGTATTCAATCTTATTTGTAGGAGCGCTTTTACCAATAGATAATGCCCCCCCCCCCCCCCCCCCCCCCCCCCCCCCCCCCCCCCACACACACACACAGCATATGTATTGTAATCAAATATAATGTTATTTTATAGGGATTATGTCATTGCATCGTCCTTGTCTGGCAATTCTAATGGTTTACTTAAATGAATTTGTTTAATTAATACTTTTATTATAGATACTTTTAATCTATAATTTGGGTAACGAAATGACCTCATCTATCAATATCAAAATATTATGGTGGCCGACAGGGGCAAATATTCTGTAAATACTGAAAACACCTGCAAATACTGAAAACATTTTTGTATGTGTTTTCTGTATTTGGAGCATGTTCATTTTCTGTATTTTCAGGTGTTTTCTGTATTTGCATGTGTTTTCAGGTGTTTTCAGTATTTGCATGTGTTTTCAGTATTTTCAGTATTTAAAATATAATTTAAAATACAGAAAGAAGAATGAGAGAACCTACTTTTCTTCTTCCCATGATTTTCATGAAATTTGAATGATGCAACTTCCTTTTTGTTTAACTTGTAGAATATTCCAAATAATTCCTAGGGGTGAATGTATTCAGGTAACAGTGGGACACATCTAAAATGTACATGTTTTAAGCATGAGTTGTTAAAAGATTCATAGACAACATTAATGCAAATATTTGATGAATATTTGTCAGCTGGGACAGGCAAAAATGCTGTAAGTGTTTTCAGTTTTAATAAATGCTGTAAGCGCTGTAGGTGTATTAATATCTTAAGTTATTTATCTGAAACATGGATTTTACCCTGTCTGTACATACATAGCCTATTTGTAAATATGGGACATAAATGGCATCCCAACAGTGGAATCATCATTTTCCGTTTCTTTTCTGGAAAATATACATGCTGTATTTATCAGACATTCAGGCTATATAAGACATTTTACAGATTTGAAAACATTTCTGTATAATCAATTTTGGTGAATTTATAGGCGCTCAGCTCAACTTGCCATTCCCAAATCAAATTTGATTACCAAAGACATATCCATATAGATATGTTTGGGTCTACGATGAGGTTTATACATGTATAGAGATAAATGTATGAATCTGGTTATTGTATATAGCCTCCGCTAGAGACTATCGCAGCTGTAACGTCACGTGACGTCAGTGAAATGGTGCGAGATTGCAGACGACGCGATGCAGAAGGGGGCGGAGCCTTACGTTCAGCGAAATCTTACGTCACGCCGAATGACGGAGTGAAAGGGCGAGTCTAGGGTCTGTGTACTGCAGAGAAAGCGGATCAGTTGCATATATATTTATGTAATCTATAAAAAGTAAATAGAAAAAAAAGAATAGGTCTGCATACCTTGCGAAAATGGAGCGTGGCTGTGCCTGAAGCGTAAGTTTATTTATCTGTCTTTTACTCAAAGATGGACATATCTGCATCGTGGCGGTTTATGTGAAAGCAATAAACAAACATGACCAAATGTTATCAGTCTTCGTCGAGAGTGTAAGGCAGCACTGGGTGATTGTTAAAGGCGTGTCGGGCTGGAAGTGAGTGTTTCTGGCGACATGGTGTTGGATATTTCATGCAGTGAGCAGCATTGTGCGAGTGTAACGGAAGCCTTGTCCTGTCTTCTCCTCTTTTCTCTCCTCTCTCCTCTCCATGGTGATCTCTTCGCTTTGGGGTTTGGTAGGATGCTGCAGCAGCGGTACTACGTCGCTGTCTTTTAGAAACAGAAAGGAGACATCAGGTCTTCTGTTGTTGTCGGACTGCTTTTACATTACCGCTGCTTTCAAACTGCTGCGTTTAAGGCCTCTCTGATCAATTTCCTGTTTCTCAAAATGTTCTTTGCTTTGGATTCCGTTTGCTGCAGGTTGCAGGTTGAGATTGTATTTAGACAGGCGATGCTCGTTTTCTGCCTTATTTCAGACTTCCTGGTGTTATCAGCACTGATTACTGTCTGTAATGTGTCCTCAGCATAAGAGCATCAAAACAAACACCAGTCTATTATCATTCCCAGACACAAAGTAGCATTGTTGTAAACACAAGTGCTTCACTGTTCTGAGCATTTCCTCCTTACTGGTTTCTTGTAGCTTTAATATGTAGAAGTGTGTATAGCCATTGGCAAGGTGCTGCTCTTGGTAGATAACAATATCCTCTCTGTATATGGATCAGACAATCTCTAACCACCAATCACATTTGGTCACTGGTAAGTGAAAAAGTCTCATGTATAATATTTATCCCAAAAGCTATCAGTGATGAAAGCATTACTCTTGGTTTACCATTGGCAAATTACACCTAATTTAAAGACAACTCTACAAGAAACAGAGAATAAGAATGAATGTAATGTGAAAAGATGTTGAAACTCCAAGGGTCAAACCCTATGAACCCTGTGAGCCAAAGGTTAAGGGGTCAAAATCAAGACGTTTTATTGCTCACTAAAACCTTTGTTACAGTGCTAGGTTTAAACTGCGGCACATCAGGAAATCGAACACGAAGGCCAGAGTATCAGGCCAGTAGCCAGTGGTATTGGTAGAAACGAATGAGTCAAGACCTACTGCTATTACAGCAGTGAGCTGCTACAACAGACCCTGTGGCCTAACTCTGCTTGTCGAGACAGGAATATGAGGTCTGTATTCATATTCGTGGTTCTCATATATAAATCCAAGAAACTTATGTATGCATGAGAAGAAAAACATGGGGGAAAATGCAAAACATTCTTGTACCCATGTTATGTATTATAAGTGTGTGGTAAAAGCTCCATCATCCTCAGACAGGCGCCTAGAAATAATTTGCACAGAAAGTGACAGTTAGTAACTGGTTATTGAAAGCTTTGATGAAAAATGGGTTCACTCCAAGCAGAACCATTTCCGTTTTTAAAAACATTTTAACGTTATATATTTAAAAAAATATATATTTTAACATTTCCATTCTTGTGTTTCCTAAATGGTTAAAACAAAATGAAAAAAATCATTCCATAGACCACATGTAGCCGATCCTGCATTTGTATTGATAAGAATTGTCCACTATGGAAATTTACAATTTGTGCTACAACATTATGAGTGAAACATTCAGAGACAGTAAAAAAGAGCACAAAACAGTTGTTTGTGGAAAAGCCGGATGGAATGAAGATGTGCAGTGCAGGTGGTTCTGACAGTATCTTTGGAGTGGGGAGGGATGCTGTTTAACTGGGTCGGTTGGGCACGATTTTTCCTAGCAGGGAGTCCACTTCAACCTTTGCTGCAAGCTGCAAGACAGCAGTGATTACTAACAAGGTCTGTCATGGATATGCAACAGCAAATGTCCATATTTGTGCTGTAATCCACTGTATAACAGTATAACAGAGCATGGCGAATCTTGTCTTTACATATATTTTGTCATCAGCTATTCAATTTAGTTGGTTACTTTTTAACAGATGTAACTTCACTACTTACATTATAATTTGTTTAGCATATTTAATACTGTAATTATAGCTACAGGGGCTCAGTTGGTTTGTGACACATATTAATGTTTCATAATCTTTGTTTTCCTCTCATAAACGTGTATCTTAAGGTATATTGTAGGCATAATTTGTGATGTATTGTTATGAGAATTTGTAGTGGATAAAATGGAATTAATACAGAAAATAATATGCTTAGATTCAATGTCTCTAGAATGATATTAAGTCATTATGCCTTCTGTGAAATAACACACTGACCAGCATACCTAAAGATACAAATGAATGTAAACAATGATTATGGAACACTAATATGCATCACAAAACTGATCCAGACCCATGGTACAGTACAGGAGGTCCTTTATACCTGCCACTATCACACTCTATAACTCTGGACAAAATTGACACTGCTTTTAGGACAATATACAGCCCAACACCGCTTGTGTTTAGTCATTCCAGTCAGCTCTGTTTTATTGCTGCTATAGTCTGGTACTCTATTTTATTTTGACACATGAATATGATCACTTGCCACTTCATCATCCATACATCACTCTATTTGTAGCTTACCTTTTTGCTAATAATCATAAGATTTTTTGTATCCTTGTAATTTGATGCGTCTTGTTTGTTACTGCAACACTTTTTCCCTCAGGGATCAATAAAGTACTCAATATGCCTGATCCTGATGTTGGTTCATGTCAAAGAGGTATTTGAGGTTCTGTTGACTAGATTTCTTTTCCAGGACTCAGCACACATAAAGGAGATGAGTTAGAGAATGTCATGTTTGATCACAGGAGTTGGGCATGAAGGTGGTCTGTGATCATGCTGCTCTTATATTATCTGACTCAGCTTGTTTACTGAACAAATGTTGGGCAATCTATTTCAGTTACTAATCGCTGAGTTGTTCCATAAATATTCCTTCAGTTTACCATCTGCTGCTTAATGGCCTTGAAACTGGTCAACTGTGCCCAATTCAGCCTAAACCTCCTTACTTACTTTCTGATCATATTTAAAGCGACCTACATATTTAACAGTTAATGTAGATATTGAAGAGACTACAGTGCTGTGATGTGAAGGAGAGATAGCAAAAGTAGATTCCGCCAGCTTTCAGAGAGACAAAGGACAGAATGTCTGTCTGTTTTGATTGGGATCTTTTTTATTAACCATTTTTCGGGCTTATAAAAATAGCACAGGAGGCTGCCATTAATCAAGGTTGTTAAATTGCCCACGATGAAGAAAAGGGTCCAGTGCTGTGCACGATATCCTGTGCATGAGGGTAATGCGACTGCTGCACGATAGGAATCATCATATGATACAAATTCAGTGTTGTAAAGAACACTTGACAGTCACCCGACTGGATTTACTTTGATGTTGATGTTACCTTTCAGGCATTATAATTCAGGCAGTCTGTAGACCATTGGTTTTTCTGTGCAGGAAGTATTTTGTGCATTATTTGTGGTAGACTATCACTGGACTAATAAAGTACACTATATGGCCAAAAGTATGTGGACACCTGACCATCACACCCATATCACACCCCACTCCCTTCCCCAAAATGTATAGACAACACCCAGTAAGTGCATTGAAAGAATGTAACAGAGAAGGCTCAAGCACAAATAGAGAGAAAAAAGCTTCCCTTACACTTCCTTATTAGGCACAAATTTCAGGATGTGGTTGGAATGACAAGATAGTATCATGAATAAAGGAACATGCAGCTGGCTTGAGAAGGGTCTGGCTGACATGAGCTCTCTGCCTCGCGTTCATGACTTCACACTCTGCCACAGAGGTCAAATCTTTTCTGTCAATAGAAGAGGAACATAGGCCGCAGTGTTTTTAATGTTTGTCTATAGTGTTTCATAAGTAACCTCCATTTTAATTATGTGGTAAATAAAGTAATATTATGCAAATGTGTGCACTGGTAAACTTGTGTGCCTTGCCAAATTTAGCGTTGTCTAAATAGGTATGTTAAGGCTTTCTAGTCATTAGATAACACGCTTGTTAAGCAGCCAACCAAACAGGTTGCTCATTTGTTAGTAATAGGTAAGCTAGATAGAGCAATAGATAAATACATATACATATGACAAGAATTGTTTTAAACATTGCCTTAGTTAAAGTAGCATCATTTAGACACAGCAAAGGCTTAGTGGTAGTTACATTAGCGAAACTCATTTGTGTGAATCACTGATTTATTATAAATGCTGACCTCTGGTTAAACAAGTCTGCATCAGTCGCCTGTAATGATCAAATGAAGAGGAGCTTGATGCAGCCTAATTGGTCCACAATAGAAATGTCACACAGTGCACAAAATTTAATATTCTTACATTATCACATATTATACAACAGTTATTTCTGGTCCACTGATTGGACAAGCTACGTTCCAAGAGTGCTGAGATTTAGTATAACAATTCAATTCAAATCAACTCAATTTTATTTGTATAGCGCTTTTAACAATGGACATTGTCTCAAAGCAGCTTTACAGAACATAAGAAACAGAAAAACATGCAAACAAACAAAACATGCAACAGTCCTAGATGTTAGACAAAATTATCCCTAGTGAGCAAGCCTGAGGCGACTGAGGCGACTGTGGCAAGGAAAAACTCCCTTAGATGATATGAGGAAGAAACCTTGAGAGGAACCAGACTCAAAAGGGAACCCATCCTCATTTGGGTGACACTGGAGAGTGTGATATGAACAATGTCCTTTCTGCATTTATGTATAGTCATGTAGAATGTGTATATTGATTCGTAGGTTGTTATCTTCCTCAAAGTCCACATAGGGTTGGCAGCGTTGCTTTAAATGCCCAAATCTTCACGAGGCAGAAACCGGCTGGAGCTGGTCCATCTCTGGATGCCTCAGGATCCTCGTAGGGTTGGCCTCTGTCTACTGGAGCTGGCACAATCTCTATGTGCCTCGGGATGGGTAGAAGAAGGGAAACAAGTAGAAAGGAATTAGCATAGCTGCTGTTCATAATATTAGCAAGCACTAAATCAATGTATGTATGCTTGGTGTATGCTTGGCTAAAGATATATGTCTTTAATCTATGCTTGAACTGGGAGACTGTGTCTGAGCCCCGAACACTGTCAGGAAGGCTATTCCAAAGTTTAGGAGCTAAATACGAAAACGCTCTACCCCCTTTTGTAGACTTTGATATTCTGGGAACTACCAGAAGTCCGGAGTTTTGAGATCTTAAGGCGCGAGGTGGATTGTGACGTGTTAGAAGACTGGCTAGATACATGGGAGCTTGTAGCTTGTTTACTGAAGACGCAGGACAACCACCTAGCAATGCATTACAATAGTCCAGTCTGGAACTGCATTATAACAGCATTGGTGCATTTCACTGTTTGTATCACTCCGCTTGTTTGTGTTCGCTACATAAAATTACAGTTCCAGCAATAGTTTGTTACACTGAAACGGTTACTGCATTTACTACACCCTGTCAGTCAGTCAGTGCATTGCATGGCAACACGCAACGCTTTATCCAGCTGTGGTTGAATAGAGGCTTCTTGCCTACGGCCAAATCACAGCTGTTCTGATATTCAGTATAACAGCACACTTGCCCATGTGATATTGCTAAATGATGCTGTATGCATTTATTTCTGAATCAAATAGAATAAGTGATGTTTTGATTCTTTGTCATGTGTGTTCACGTTCCCACTGGAGAAGAAGAGACAGGTTCACATGTGCTGAAGGATGGGCAGCCTCTATGCTGTGTGGGAACTGACAAAGGCGAAAAGTCTGATTCATGACCATGAGTCACACTTCAGGAAAGAGCATTGCAGGTTACAGCACAATGAATCCATGTAATATTACATTAACAGTACTCCAGCTTGAATTCTATTTTAAAAATGAATTTAGGTTGAATAGTGCTCTTTCTGCATCCTTCTCTATTAACAGAGAAAGACTGCTTTTTGAAAAGTTAATGTTTCATGATCATTATTTATATATATATATATAAAATCAGCTCTAAGCCTAGG
Source organism: Pangasius djambal (assembly GCA_022985145.1). Lineage (NCBI taxonomy): Eukaryota > Metazoa > Chordata > Actinopteri > Siluriformes > Pangasiidae > Pangasius > Pangasius djambal. Next base: position 10,942,215 of record CM040979.1, on the reverse strand, counting down.
TAAGGGGTGAGAGAGAATCACTGTGAAATGCCAGTGCTGATCTTTAACTACAGCAGTTCTGATTATAGTTCTGATGTTTCATTTATTTTCTTCTCTTTTCACCAGTCTTTGTGAGCATATTGCCAAAACTGCCATGTTCAGTGTGGGTAAAACTAACTGTGCATTTATTATTAAAACACTGAGGCACAATCTCTTTGAGATATCAGTAGGATAGACACAGTCAGATGGATGGTTGTGGGTTGTTGGGTGACTTTAATGCTGTAGGCTGCAACGGAGCCAAACCATCCAATACCAGAGGAGAGCCCACTACCTTCTGTCGAGGCTAAAATCGGTCCATTTTTATATCAACACATGCATATATGCCTACTGTATATAGGCCTTTGAAAAAAGAAGAATTTTGGTACTAATAATGTTTTTATAGCCCTGTGCCTCTGAATGTCTTGGTAATGAGGCTTGGGTTTTAATTCTATGGTGATACAAAGGGAGCATTTCAGCAAATGTACCCAGCTTCAGCTGCCAACACTGCAGGTATATATAATCTGCAAACCTGTCTCATCATTGGTTCTGCCTGTCCCCCTTTCTTTTTTGCTTCACTTTAATTAATATCTCAGTTTCCTTTCTTCTCACACCTCTTTGAAGCATCTCACCTTTTAAAAAGGAGCTCATGTTGGAACAGATGTGTGTAGGGTAGAGATTTGTTGTAGAAACGTGGCTATTTCTGAAAAAGACAAGACAAATAAATGCATGATGATTCACTGTTTAGACCTTATATGTAGTAATGAGCTCTTCAAAAGAAAGTCATCACAATGTATGAATCACCAAACCCCCCATGAAGCTCTCAGCTGTGAGAAACACAAAAAAGGCACAAAAAATTAGCATACAGTTCATATCTATTATCGAACATGTGAAGTTCAAAATAGGAGAAGTACAAAGTGGAAGTTCTAAAGTACTTTTTTAAACTTTGGTGAAGTTTTTGTGCATATAACAACTTAGGCTTTCTGTTGACGTGCTGCCACATTTCTTTCTCTCAGCTTTACTTGATCAGTTCCAGAAAGCAGCCAGGTTTTCAGAAATAATGTATAGTGCATCTTCTTTTTGAATGAAACAGTGACCATGCGTCTTGTGATCCTAAGCAAGATCTCGTAAAAGGTTCCCTATTTTTGTGGTTCGTATACTTGAGATGAGATATACCTGCTATGTTCAGAGAAATAGCATTTCCAACTGGTGTCGGTCCAAGCTGCTGTTAAGAGCTTATTCATGATTTAGTACAGCAGTGTTAGATAAGCTTTCCACAATTCATAAATTCATGATTAAATCCCTCAATTCTTTGGAAATTTCCTTTGAGCACAAATGAATAACAGACAGGAATGTCTATCTACTTAAAATCTTTTGCTGCCTCACGTTAAGCATATCTGAGACTCTGTGCCTAATTTGTCTTGGCAATTGTTGATGGGTGTTGTGAATTTGATATTTATTCATAATCCCCCCCCCCTTTCTCTGTCCAGGTTTTCCTTTAGAAGTCTAGTTTATGGAGTGAAGCAGGCCTACACACCTCACCATCACACTTTCTTTACACCCAAGGTATAAAGGTGTGAGAGCAGTTGTCCTCATCCTGTTCTCCATCCCATCCATACTATCAATACTGCTCTCCAACTTCAGTCTCCAAAATCCCAGAGTTTTTTTTTTAATTGCTACAAAAATGGCGGGGAAGGAGCGCAGTCCTCGTCACCGACCCTGGTCTGTGTACCGTGCCAACACGTTCGATATTGCTTCTGAAATGATAGGGCTGACACTGACAGGTAAGAAATAAACAGAGTAGTTTTGTTATTTGGTTGCTGAATACTGCATTATTTAATTTATTTTATGATTTATGGCTAATTCTGTAAATTGTAATCATTACTCATGTGCTAACATACAAAGATAATGTATTCAGAGTAATCTGTGTTTAGGAAACAGTCAGGATCCTGATGAGCCAGTGTTGGAGTTTAGTCTGGGTAAGTAGCAGACAGAAACATACCACTGTAATAATTAAAAATAAGGAGGTCTCTGATCATCTTTGTGCCTTTGTGGATATTCCACCACTAAACACTTTAATTCCTCTTTGGGTGAGCAAGGAATGAGGGGATGTTTTTTTCCGGTTATATGATGTTGCTGAGTAAAATGGAAACTATCAAATTAGCTTATCAATCAATGAAATATATTTAAAGCAATCTTAATTAATGATTCAGTAGAAAAAAAAAACTTCTTCCGATGGCCTCTTGAATATGGGTACTTCAAACCTGTATTCTAGCTCAGTCCTTCTTGAATGAGACACCAGATTGACAATAAAGTTCAAATAAGGGCACTGAGAGTGTTTTGTTTTTTTTTTGCCAAAGATTTCTTTGTGGTTATTAAAATGTGTTCTGGATTTTTGTTGAAAGATCTTCTGTCAAAACGTTGTTTTGTGGCAACAGCAACCATTTTTTTTACCAGAATATCTTGATGCCATTGCTTTCCATAAGGATCCCAGGAGCACTGGCAGAGAGACACTCCATATAGTATTTTTTATGTACAAATGTTTGCTACAACATTTCTTTGCATGTACCTAAGACTTTGGCACAGTACTGTATTTTAAATATGCTGATTGGCCTTAAAATATAATTGTACTGTGTGTTTTTACACACCAATTTTTTAAAGCTAAAGGCAGTTCACCTGCACATGTTGTGCGTTAAACTGGGAATGAATGAAATCCTTGCCCATCCATCCATCCATGTTAAACTAGCATTAGCACAAGATAACATGTCTACAGGCACAGTACAGTGTGAACGTAATTCCTGTTTAAATATAGCTGATAGGTGGATTGGCTACTCTATCTTGCCCCTAGGTGTTAATGAGCATGTGTTGGATGGACACAGGGATTCACAGTGACCCTGACCGGGATAAAGCAGTTTCTTAAGATAAATGAATGAATGATTTTAGTCCTTTTTTCCCAGCATGCAGTGAGTTGGTGACTCCAACATTGGAGCGTAAACCTAGTAGCTTTGTGGCAGTGAGCTGCACCACCCCTCCTCAAGCATTTTGGACGAAGCATGCTCAGACTGAGATCATAGAGGTGAGAGAGGTTGCACTGAGCATGTAGTATTACTGCTTTTACCCCAGCATATTTACAGTCAGGTCCATAAATATTGGGACATCGACACAATTCTAACATTTTTGGCTCTATACACCACCACAATGGATTTCAAATGAATCGAACAAGATGTGCTTTAACTGCAGACTGTCAGCTTTAATTTGAGGGTATTTACATCCAAATCAGGTGAACGGTGTAGGAATTAT
>CM040979.1:10873698-10902356 GCA_022985145.1 Pangasius djambal | reverse complement strand
ATACATATAATGCTTTAAATCAGCCCTTTAGCTTATTAACAGCAACAGTATGCATTTTACGGGTTGTAGATTTTCAAGGAAAGGGCCTTTCTCATGCTGTTGCTAAGCACAGGTAATGTTTGTACAGTTAATACAGTGGAATGTTGTGAATAGATATTAACATCATTTTAACAAAGTTGTGTAAGATAATTAAGACACTTAACAACCAACAACTGATTGAATAATGTTTGTATATGTGTTATGTAAATCTCTTTTGGTGTGTCTTGATATCAGTCATTATAATCATTATAATATACTCTCAGGAGTTAGTAGTAAATTAAAATATTCAGGTATTTTTTCCAGTATAAAAAATTGCTTTTAAATTGAAAAAATATTATACATGTATTTATTATTAATAAACAAATGTATACTTGTTTTTCAATTTAAATTCTTTTTTCAATTTTATCTATTTATAAAAATTACTATTTAAAAATAAAATATAAAATTATTATTACAAAATATATTGTAAACAAATGTCTTATAATTTATAACATTTACAAAAGAAACACGATGTAAGCCTATACATCTTGATAAATATATCGTAGAAATGCCTTCGAGAACTGTGATATGATATTTTTGTCATATCGCCCACCCGATTATATAAAAAAAAGTACAGGAGGCACTGTCTATAAAACTGAACTTATTACAGATCATTAAAATGAAGGAGTGGTGTGGGTTACCCTATAGGCTAGTTTTGTCTTATATTCTTGAAATATTTCGATTGAAATTGTTATATGGTTATGGGCATTAATCTCTAAGTGGTTTGGTTTAACGCTGTACATTGTTTATTCATATATCTTCTTCAAGTATCTACTAAGGACATGAATGGGAGATATACTTCCGGTGCCAAAGTAGGTAAAAAGTAGGCGGGCACAAGGTCGCGCTACTGTTCACAGACCAGACATGTAGCTAGTTGGTTGCTGTGAAACTTCGGTAAAGGTTATTTTTTATTGCTACGCAGTTAAGTAATAATTATTTTGTACGTTTGTATTCTTTGGCTTTGCCGCAATTTTTGAACCTAATAAAGAAGAGGAAGAGGAGGAGGGCAAGTGACGCGTCGTTAGTGGAGGAGCTTTTGGCTGTGTTCCTTTAGTTAGCTGTCCGGCTGCTGACAGAGAAGATAGTTTTTGAAAAGGAGCAGTCCTCCTCACTATTTTCTCATCTCATCACTATTTACACAGAGTAAGTCCAGGTTTATAACTCATTTTAAAATAGAAATACGTCACTACATTAACAGAACCGAGAAATAACAAAGCCAAAAAAGTATGTGAATTACTGTAAAGACTTAAATCTGTCCTTTGATTGATTGATTGATTGATTTATAATGCACAACATGTATAATATGCCCTATTTGTATTTTTTCTGTTAATATTCTTATGTTTGTTTCTGTATTTCATTGTTGCCTTTAATTACGTGTTCATTGTTCAAAATGATGCAATTAAAAAAAAAAAGTCCAGGTCTACTGTATAGCAGTTTATATAATACTGCAGATAACTGAATAAAATGAGTAAAGCAACAGCTTGTGGAATAAGACTGCACTAGTAATTCAGAGGCACTGGTCAGTTAAAACAGCAGCAGCAACAAGAGTTTAGCAGAGTAATAGTTAATGTGATGTTTGTAGTGCTGATCTGAAAACTAGACTGTGCACACTAGAGAAGGTTTTCTAGTGAGAAGTCTAAGGCCCAGTCCCATTTCTACCCCTTAGCCCTTCCCCTTTCCCCCTTTCTAGGGGTGTGTTGATTGTCTTTTGGTTGGAGGGGAAAGGGGAAAGGGCCAGATAGACCTTCAGGCGAAGATTTTTCGGGATCACACTTCAAACGAAGCGGTATGAATTATCTCAGTGTAAACCGGCTACAGCGGCAACATGGCCACAAATGTAAGCATTATTGACGTTAATAAAGATTTTAATGAACAGAAATCATTTTTTATGTTACATTCAATCGTGTGTTCATATTTACAGAGATGTTATTCAAAGAAATGTTTGCGAAAAATCGCTAAAGTTCGCTAACGTCATATCATTACATACTGCACCATAGTGCCACAACATACACTGCCCGGCCAAAAAAAAATCTAAACAGTGACTTTTTTTTGGCCAGGCCATGTGTTTTCATGTCTGATCAGGGCTGTAACCACCAAAGACACTGAGGGGGGCTAGTCCCCCCAATAATTAGAAATCGCTAATTTTTTTCTCAAATATTGCCAATTCAAGAGAAAGAATTAGGACCTAGATGACGTACGATGACGTGTAACGGTATAGTAGTAGTGTCCCAATTCTTAGGGGAATATTTTCACCCCTACCCTAGGGGTAGGTGAAGGGGTATAAAATAGAATTGGGATTGGGCCTAAGTCTTAACAGTTGTTTTTTTTTCCTGCAGTGTTTTATTGAATGTGTTCATACAAAGAAGAGCTCAGTCACCAAAAACCTACTCAAACAGATATGTAAATAATAATAATAATAATGTAGTTAACGAAACTGTCGTAGAGCAAACATTTTTTTGTGCGAAATCACAAAATAGTAACTTTTTTTTTTCTTGGTTTATTCTTGTTGACGTGGCTGTCAATGGATTCATGTCACCAGTCAGGTACCACCATGGTAAAGAAGTTGCTTGTAGACGTAGACTGTGGAGTGGACGATGCCCAGGCTATCATGATGGCTCTGGCTGTGCCGGATGTGCAGATCCTCGGTATCACCTGCGTTCATGGCAACGCCTCCATAGAGAATGTGTGCAGAAACGTCCTGCGTGTCCTGAAAGTTTGTGACCAGATGGAGGTAAGATGTTGAGTTGTTCTGAGCTCAAAGCTCGGAGACCTGTGCACTGCACATTTTGGAGTTTTCCTTGCTCTAACAGACTCTGACTAATGAAACCAAAAATAGCCGCAGTGCATTCAAGTCCAGTAAACTGGGAGAGAAACTTTATTGTATAGCTTTCTTGGTGCTTAGAGTTTGATCCTCCTCCAAAACCACATATCAGTGCATCTGGTGAAATATCAGGCCACCGAATACCACAATTCTGTACTATAACAGGCTGTAAGGTACAATAGACAATTATTAAATATTATGATCTGATTTATATACTCTGTTAAAAAAAAATCTTTCTAAGATCCCAAGACTATATGCTATTGCCGGTTTTCTGAAGTCCTGACAGATAAATTGTTGGATGAAAAATATGATTAGTATACTAAACATGAGCATGTGGCAGGTAATGAGACTTTTTGTAACTGAGTTGGTCACAGTTTCAGCCTTAGTTCATGTTCCCTAATCAACAGAAGCAGGTTTGGACATATATTTTAGATTCCTGTATTCAGAGGGGCATCAAAGCCACTTCTTGGGGATGTTCTAAATGCTTCACTGTTTCATGGACATGATGGGCTTGGTGATGCTCCAGACCCGAATGCTCCTGGTCTGGAACTAGCACAAGAGGAGGGAGCTGTGTCAGCCATCATCCGTATCGTTAATGAGCATCCAGGAGAGGTGTGTACCTGTCACTACACATTATGTGGACTGAGCATAGTTATTACAGGTGATTTTTAAGTTTGGTCTGTAATGAGAACTGCCTTATACTTTTATTTTTAGAATTCTGCTCAGGGGTACTATACTTGTGAAATAATTTTACAATCTCTCAGGTATCTATAGTGGCCACAGCTCCTTTGACAAACCTAGCATTGGCAGTGAAGTTGGATCCTACCTTGCCGCAGAAGCTAAAAGCCCTGTACATCATGGGAGGCAACACTGATTGTGAGTACATTGTCCATTGCTTTAAAGTGACACTGCTAACTTTGGTTTTCTAAAAAGGTGTCTTGTACTTTGGAATCTCTTCAATCATTACCTTTAATCCTAATCTTTTATTATTTTTTTGCTAAAAGTCTCTGTTGTGAAGGTTGATGGTTAACAGTTGTCAGTGTAAACAGTAACAGTATAAACATTTGTCATTAGCTAGGGGTAACACTACTATATGTGGAGAGTTCAACTTTGCAGCAGACCCTGAAGCGGCATATATTGTACTGAATGACTACCTGTGCCCAACCTACATCGCCACCTGGGAGTTCACTTGTCTCAGCAAATTGCCCTGGGTAAATTTTTAAAATACATTAATAAAGAAAAACCTATGTAAGATATAGGCCAAGTTGAAGAGCTTCTCTTAGTGCTGCACAGTTTAGTTTCTGCTCATCAAACACACCTGGGGTCTGTTCCAGAAAGCAGGATTGAAAAACTTAAACTCAGAATTGAGCTTAATTACAGGAGCATTCTGGCTTAAAACCTAGAATTTAATTTTTGGTTGTGATATGTAGTATTCTGTTGCATGGTATTGTATCAATGTCAGCATTTTAACAGAATTCATGATTTTCTACAATTTTCCTGTTTCGGACACTTTTCAAAGCCAACAGAAGACAGTTACAGACAATTAGTAGGGTTGCTTTTGGTCCAAGTAGCTCTGTCTTTGCAGTGTCCATTTCATCTTCTCTAAGCAGCTTATTAAAGCAACTATTAAAATAGCAAACTTGTTTAGTTTGCTAGTTATATACCTAAATAATATGCATACTGTATTAACATCCATATAAACCATATAAGCATCCATCATTCACTCATGACAGACTTCTGAAAATGTGATCAAATCATAGATTTATGCAAAGAAAAATTGTATGTAATGTTTTTGAGGGTCTCTTTGTTTGAGATTTTTAGGTACAGACATTATAATAGTAAAAGTACAGTCACAGTAGAACAGAAGATGGCACAAAATGGCTGACAGTCAAGGTATAAGATTGGAAATTATAAAGCTTATTTATCTTGTAGTTGATATTTAGGCAGAAAATGTATTATGTAAAGGGAACTTCTTTGCCAGATGTTCAATGCAACACTGTAACATTAATTATATTAACAATAATAATATTAATAAATAGATTCTCAGCTCCTTAAATATTATAAGAGTTATTGAGCTGGATTTGGCTCACCCTTGTAACTGCAGGGGAATTATCCAGACTTTTCTGAATCTTGAATGAGATTGCTTGACACACAAATCCTTTGTGCTTTAAGCTTTGTGGAACAGACCCCTGATCTCAAGAAAGCTTTAAGAATCGTTTATTCAGACCCTTTTCACTGCTCTAAATACAAACTATTATACTGACATTGTGCACCATTTTATGTATTGAAAGATTGTATAAGTGCTGTGCACCCTTTACCCATACCTTACCTAGATCTCTTAAAGGTTCTGTTTAGAAATCTTCAACAGTGTGTTCCCCCATCACTAAGAGTTTTGAGGAGAACCCATTTAAGAAGAGCAGCACACCACCACTTGAAGACTCGTTCAAGAGTTTAGAACATGTACTGCTTATACAGTGCTTTACACTATATTGACACTGCCTTTACAGGAGTTCTGTGATGTTTGGCTGGCTCAGGATACCAATAAAGCCCGGTTCATGAAGAAGATCTTCCAGCACAGCATAGACATGTGCAACAATGAGAGGATTAATAATGAGCTAGTATCAGGACCAGGATTTATTTCTTGTGATTCTTATGCCATGGCAGCTGCCATCGATGACACGTTTATCATCGAGAGTGACCATAAGGCTGTGACTGTAGAGCTCAGTGGTAAACATACCAGGGGAATGATGGTGGTAGATCACCTTGAGATTCTGAAGACGACTCATAAAGCTTACATTATGAAGAAGGTGGACTTAGGAAAGTTTAAGGAGCTAATGATGAATGCTTTGAAATGAGAACTTTAACAGGAGCATGACTGCAATTATCGTATAACCACTGAAACAGATCTTTTGTTAGCGTGTGCTTGCTTGAAAAGGCTATTTTTTTTTTTTTTAAAAATTGAACGAAAATTGTAATAATTGTTCTTTTTGGAAAGCAGTCTGAGTAATTTTTTTTAAATAATTGTACAAAAATTCTAAAATTTTAGATAATTTTTTTTTTTAATTTTACAATTTTACTCCCCATAACAGTGAAAGGAAATCTGTACCTGTGATTACATTGGTGCTGTTAATAAAACAATGTAAATTTCACATGTTCTAGACTGTAATGTTTTTGAGTAAGTGCTTCTGTCTGTTACGAGTCTACAAACGCTTTTCTAAACCACCCCTTAAAAGACCTATCATTTTTCATAGCATTCTGTGGCCTGAGAAAGACAGTGTTTGACCAGTGTAAACTACGGAGGCAACATCCTATCACGATGTCATGTAAAGTCTGCTGTATCACCAGAAGAAAGTCTGACACATTTGCTACTAACAAACAAACTGAATTTTATTCACACAACTCTCAAGCCATTGTGTGTCACAACACAATTATGAGCTTACATCTTGGTGTGAACCTTTAAGTGCTACTTGGAGTAACTACATGGAAAATCAACACACTTACATTTCTTGATGGCTGATGCTTTTATCCAAAGTGTCTTACAACTGAGACAGGAAACAACCTGTTGCTCAAGGACCCAACAGTGGTACCTTGGCAGTGCTGGGATTTGAATTCACAACCTTCAGTAGCCCAGTGCCTTAAGTAATGTCAAATAAAGCTCATATTTAATGTGAAATTACAATATCCTTTAGCTGAGATCTCAATGATTTAGATCTTTATCTCCTGCTCCTGGCACCTCGTAAAAATAAATCAGGGTCCCGTTAGTAGCCTTTTCTGCCTCTGAACCGAGATCTTGTGTCCAGCTACAAAAATAAGAGAGTAATATCAACTTACTGTGTTCAACAACATGCACGTTACAAACAAAACTGAAGAATAAAAAACACTGAGAAGCCGTTTTACTACTACTAAAACAACTACTGCAAAAACATCTGAAGTGAGTCATTTGAGAACAGCAATAATTAAGACATAAGCAGCATCAGTCTACTAACCATTGACCTTTTACATTCAAAGAAAGAAACCTGCAGACCTCTGCAGTGTCCCTCCTTCAGACACTCACTGGGCTTTTTGCCTTCCTAAAAACAAGCAAAAATGGCGTTAGAAACAGGGCTGCAATTCCTGTGAGCTTTTTATGAAAACAAAACACATGCACACAAAGCTCAATGACGGGGGGAAAAAAGGACAGGCTGGAAAATGTACCGGATATTTGTGACAGGATTCAGCACAGATTCCCAACCCTGGTCTTAGAGTATCCCATGTCATGCACATTTTAGGTGTTTTCCCTCTAACACACCACTTCAACCTAGGAAAGGTTATTTGCTGATTAATTGAGCAGGGAAAACAATAAATGTGTAAGACAGGGTGTACTCCAGGACCAGAGTTGGATACAGTAACAAACACATGCACTACTGTCTCATTCAATTATCCACAGAACTAACACGACGCTACATTAATTTACGTAAAATAAGAATAAGTAAATACTTAGGCTGGAATACTATCGGAATGCGGTTTCGTGTTAGCAATGAGCTAAGCTAAACAACCTTTACAACGCAGTCATGCTGAAGGAGACAGGCTTTAAAATCTTCTCTGATTCCAGCACAAGCGCGAGCATCCTCCTCTTTGTCTTCGTAGTACTGAGGCATTGTGTTCAGTCTACATTCGACCTTATTTGAACATTAAACTGTAATAACCTACAGCGAAGCTACGTGTATGCGACTGAGAGCGGCCATGTTTTCCCAGCAGCACTTGGGGCGAATGCAATAGGCAGCGCGACACTCACTAATGCCGCCTTCAGGTGCTATGGGAAGTCTCCTGCTTTCCACTTCTGAAGCGGTTATTATGAGGATGTCGTGTTCACATGCTTTGTTGTCGGAAAGAACATGAAACATGGACGACGCCAGGTTCATTCATACATATTTCTTTTTTCTTTTTTAATTTTACTTTTATTTTGACACCATAACACACATTACTCAGCTAGCTTGTAGATGATGATAAGGGAATTTTGGTCAAATACAAGCTATTTTCACGGTATAAAAACGTACAACAGGCATAGAATGGTTGCTGATATACATACATGAATATGACCAAAACGGCAAAGCGCTAACAATGAGCTGCATTTAGAAACACGAACAAAAGCTGTCACTCAGTACAGAAGCCGTACTCTGCTACTCCACGTTGAAAGTTTAGGACTCCACCCATCTCGGAAACTCGTGTATCAAAATGATCTCCGAGTTTCCCAGTCGTAATTACGACTTGAGTGGTCACTCATGTGCAACTTCCTAGTGGGAAACCCGTATTTACGATAATTCCCATAGCACGTGAAGGCAGCATTGCTTCCGCTCCTGATATTACCTCGAGCTTGAAAAAAAAAAAAAAAAAAAAGAATTCACCCAGGCACAGCGCCACTATTGTAGCTTCAGTAAGTTTACAATAGAGTAGTAGATGTTTTAATCTTTGTTTTTTGTCTTATTTATACTTATTATATGTGCCCAAATTTACAGTGATTTAATGCCCACACTGTAGCGCTGTATAGGTGTACACTCCTCAGCCCATGCGGTGAGCGCTTGTGCCCTGTGCATGCGGGCACTGCCATCCTGAAATGGCAACAAGCCATTTTCTCATGTCCCTCCACTCTGGGACTACACTTTAATTGTAAAATAAACATTAAAATACTCCAAAAATTATTAGTATTTCTTTTTTTTTTTTGCATTATTTTGTAGATCCATCATTTGTATTATGCTTAAAATACATTTGGTCATGAATAATTCATGAATTTTTTTTTAGTTGTGACCCTGTTACCTGAACACATTCACTCCTATTAAATATTTGGAATATTCCACATGTCACATATTCCACAGGAAGTGACGTTGTCTCAATTTCCTGAATGTCATTGGAAGATGTTCTCTCATTCTTTTTCTGTATTTTCAGTGCTATTGTGGTCTTTACAGAGGGGAAACTGGTCAAATTTCAACACTGTTACCTAAATTATAGATTGAAGTAATTTATTAATTACAAATAATACAAATATATTTTATGTGAATCTGTAGAATGTTCTTAATGTCCAATTTTCATTAGCATAAACATTAGTTAGCCATATTTTGTGGGTTTGCTAATTGTATGCTAAAATCTCAACCCTGTTACTCATTCAAGTGTATCAGGGGTGAATGTACTATGGTTTGGATAATACACTGGATATGTCTGTGGACATTGTGTCTCATTCCAGCTCCTAAACCAGTCACAGGTCATGTGGAGACTGAGAAGGAGATCTGGGCAAAACTTGATAAGGATTTCTAATTTGGGCCCCAGAAGATGGAGAGTGTGAAAAAGAGGGGCAAAGTCAGAGAACACAACCTGTTAATTGAGTAAATAGAGAGTAAATTGAGTCTTACTTTATGTTTAACCCTGTTATGCGCCATTCAACCCTTTTACTTCATTGTTTTATCACAAATGAAAATAAATCACTCCTGTTTTTCAATCATATTTGAATCATATTTCTTTACACATATTTACTACTTTAATAAATGATATAAAATGTGGATAGAGCTGGGCTTGTGGGCTCTGTTAAAAAACAGTCAATTTTTCCTTTTAAGTGAAAATACAAATTACATGAATATGGTCATTATTTTGGAACAAATATAAAATATTTGTACCAAAAATAATGTGCCATTATTTTCATAAAAAGTAAACAATTATTGCAGGGAAAATATGTACTTGATTTTATATAAATTAATATTATTTAAACAATTGAAAAAAAAAAAATAGTAACAGGCTTGGGAAACATGCAGCCATTGTCCACAAAAAAAAACACTTGTTTTAAAAAATAAAAAAAAAGGCTTGAGATAGGCAAAAACACTTTTTAAATGGCTAAAAGCATGTTTTCTTAAATTAAATGTCGATAAATGACAGAAAGCTAAGTCCAATTTTCCAGAAGTGAAAGGTCTAAATGGCACCTCAATCATGGAATCACCCAAATAAATAGATAAAATGCATAATGTGTGTCGTTCTTTGCTAATTACAATAATTTAATCGTTGACAAATTGCAGTGGTATAAGCATGGCAAGATGGAACTGCAGTTCCAGTGATCAATGTGGAGTTGCTTTGATTTTGAAAATGACATAAATCGAGAGCCAACATGCAACAAAGTGACCAAACACGAATGAACGCGTTTAACTTGTAAACATACTGTATGTCGGGGTACACAGGGGTTTCTTTATGTCATGTAATACTCTGTAATAACGAGAATAATAGCAGGATCTGATTCAATGACACTGTTTTCTCAGCAGTTTAAAAGCATCTGAAAATGTGTGTCCGTGAGTAAAACAGAATGACTAATGCAGAGAGGCACAGAAGTTAAAACAGAAAACTATGAATTATGTCAGGTTTATTTCTGTAATCTCCATTTAAATTGATTTCAGCTTGAAACAATGCACATATGAAGGCACATGAAAAGCTGGGATGCACCAGACAAGGGGAATCTTTGTTTTTTTTTTCTATCCCAATGTGGGGAGGTTAAAACATTAGACTAATTGGCAGAGGGTTTAAAGGATAATATTCAGCCTCCTGAGAATTTAATCCTCATTCTATACAAAAGCATCTATGTACAAGAATTCTGACATTAAGTAAGATAAAACAGCAGGAACCCTAAACTGTCTAGCCAGATGCCATTCATGCTATGGTACCTTCACTAGTCAAGACTGTTCTCAAACAACACAAACTGGAGGGTATTTCAGACACAGCACATTCTCTGAGTACACTGTTACATGTGCTCATTTAGGAATTTATGTTTGCAGATCCAAGTGGGAGCAAATGGTTAAAAATGTGTAAACAAATATATACATAGACACATTTCCAGCAGATTTCACTTACTCAATCTACTCCAAGCAGATGATATGTAAGTGAATATGATATGCTCGACACATTTACTGGTTACATGTTTTCATTGGTGCATAACAGTAAATGAGTGTAAATAACAGGACCTCTAGCTCAAATCATATTCCTACAACAATTCTAAAAGATATATACAATCAAATGAGACGAGAGCAGTCACACTGCCATTTTTCAGCAAAAAGTCAAAAACCATAGAATTCAACAGACTGAACCATTTCCAGGTACATTCTACTTAAATGCTCATAAGCATTGTGCTACTCCTCTCAATACATTAAATCCTTAGCCAGTGTTCATACACAACAGTGGATTAACATAGTTTTCACAAGAACTACAAAAAAGATTCAAATGTTCCAATCAATCATAGTTCTATGGTTTTTGTATTTCCCTGCTCAAAAGAGACAAGATGGCAGTGAGCCAAAATGGAAAGGAAAAATGTAACAACAGAACATCATGTATTTGATAGTCACTGTAGCATATGGACTATGTACAGAACTGTGTGCTAAGCACATAACAGCGGGTAACAAAACGTCCAATTCTAGTCCTTTTGTATCCTCAGTAAATCTAAACTTTGTTCTATTGCAGTTCTCCACAAATCTGTGACAGATAAGCAGCCATCATATACAAGGGCCAGGTACGCAGAAAAAGAATAAAAAGGTGGGATTTTCAAGGACCGAACTGGGAACTTCTTGCCCGAGTTACTCCTGTATAAAACAGGTTTTCTGACACAGAGAGGCCGTCCCTTTCTGGACAATAAGGCACAAACATGGGGGACCTGCACCCATTGCAACTATATAGAGAAAAAACTGACATGACCCCAATTCCTCACTTTCAATCATTTTAAAGCATATATATACTTCAAATATTTACCAAATTATTTACGTCTTCTGCATCATAAACTTTTCACAGCATAAAAAATAAAAAAAAACTCTTGTACAAATTAAACATTTATTTCAAATAATTTAAATCACTTTTGTAGATCGTCAAAATAAGTATGTCCCTTCCTATGAAAGGCAATTCTTGATTGGTTTAATATCAAAGGACATTGTGGGGGAAAGGGTAGGCAGACCGTCCTGATATACAGGAGCTCTGCACTATGGTTTCTGTTCTTTACAAATTTCTTTCAAAAGCATTTTGGCAAAGTAGTCATTGCAACAAACTGTTTCTTGAACATAATGAAATATGTTTGAACAGAGTGCCCTATCCCTGTACTGTTAAACTCAAGAAGTGAGAAACTTCATTATCAACTTTTTTTTTTTTTTTTTTAAAAACAAAAAATATCTTTTTTTCCTGATAACTTTGTGTAAAATATACACCAACATTAAAAAATTAAAATAAAACAAAATACACCAAAATATGTTTGCCTTGTTTTGTCCTACTCTTTCACAGAGTGTTCAGGAGGAGTCAGTCTTTGTCATATTCTCCTTCAGTGGGAAGAATCACCTTCTCTCCAGCATCAGCCAACAATCCTACAAACACCAACCTTTTTTTTTTTTTTTTTTAATATAGTGCTCAAGGCTCAAACTTCAGTGTCTGGTTTTGTTCCTTCAAAAAGCGTCTTTTATACAGTAGTATTCACACTGAGAACAGAAAACACGAAGGAAATGTCTTGAAAAAATGTAATCCTTAAAAGAAAAAGCAAGAAGAGTCTAAAGTAAAAAGAATGCCTGAAGAAAAAAAAAAAACAGGAGAAATATGAATAGAGAAATCTAAATTGATGAAGAGAGAGTAAGCCAGCAATCCTTAAAGTGACACTCTGATTGGTAGCGTCCAATGCGCTTTGAGGATGTCACCGTGTTAAAATCCCTGCAAGGGCCTTTACAGCACAGCTTGGCCTCGTGGGAGCACGAATGGTGGAGGCCTACACACCACTATCCAGCAAGTCTCTTTATGTGGATCTGAGGAGAGAAAATAGAAGTACAATATACAGCCATATCTGTCAGTATTTCTTAAGCAAAAGTAAATGCTCCAAAGAATGTAAATGTGTGTGCTCATATGTAAAACCAAAGTTAATTTGTCTTGATAAAGTAGGGCTTTATGCAATGCTATAGTGATAACAGGTGTCAGATGACTGGTCAGAAAGTGCTAACCTCACTGATAATAGCCCACACCGCTGAGTCCTTCAGGACAGTGAGACGCACGGCAGCCACTGGGTTAAGGGCAGCGTCCACTTTGCCCTCAGCCACTCCATTCTCAAAATCAGCTATAAAGATTCAAAGGGATGAAGAGTGAACAGTAGGAAACAGAAGCCTCAAAATAAAACATTTAAACAGTAACTTACCGATTCTGTAAAAATGGTCATCTGTGTGTTTGTACTTCTCTTTGGTCTTCAGGTCTGTGTCCTGAAAGAAAACTCAGGCACTTAGAATTCATGAGAAACATGGGTATTCTGGACGGTTAAACTGTGAATATCAACATGCTTATGAGCTGCTTCATATTAATACAACCTTTATATACAGGAAGCTCACAGCAATGCCAAACCTATAATAACATCAAAGGCTCACTAAGCCCCATTTCCCAGCAGTCCTGTGGGCTCCAGTCTCATTAATAGAGCAGCACAACTTTAGCTGCTGGCTAAAATTAGCACACAGTGGCAGCCTAGAGTACAGAGAGAACTACAGCTCACATGCAAATTTAGAACTACTGACAGAGATCAAACTGCTGTCAAGTCAGGAGTGACAGAACAGCATGACAATGTCACAGCTGACATACAGTTAAGAATCCTTTTTTCCACATTTTAACAAGTGTCTCACCGAGAAGGGCAGAATTTCAACCGTGGTGTTCTCGATTTTATCCCCTGGGTGTTCCTGATTTCCACTGCGGAACAGGAACCTGTCAATCAAATGTTAACTGATAATGAACATTCATATACAGACACAAATCCATGGATATTTGTGTACATGCACATACTTGTAGATATACAGACACCAAACGTAGATATATTACTTAAATAGGTCATTGCTTAAGTTGCTAATTAGATTGTCACATCTTACAAAGTAGACGTGTTACCTTGTTAGTGCTCAAACATTACATACAGTGCTTTGCGAAAGAAAAAAGCCATTGATTAAAGAGAAAAATGAGAAATCATGTTTGGAATTTGCCAAACAGAATGTGGCAGACTCCCCAAACACATGGAAGCAGGTTCTCTGGTTAGATGAGACTTAAAAATACTGCTAAAGCTACACTGGAGTGGTTTAAAGGGAAATATTTAAATGTCTTGGAATAGCCTAGTCAAAGTCCAAACCTCAATCCAATTGGGAATCTGTGGCATGACTTAAAGATTGCTGTACACCAACATAACCCATTTAACTTGGAGGAGCTGGAGCAGTTTTGCCTTGAAGAATGGGGGGAAAAACCCACTGGCTAGATGTGCTAAGCTTATAGATACATACCCCAAGAGACTTGCAGATATAATTGCAGCAAAAGGTGGCTCTACAACGTATTGACTTTGACTTATGCACACTCAATATTTCTGCTTTTTTTGTCTTCATTATTGTTTGTGTCACAACAAAAAAAATATTTTGCCCCTTCAAAGTGGTAGGCATGTTGTGTAAATCAAATGGTACAAACCCTAAAAAAATCCATTTTAATTCCAGGTTGTAATGCAATAAAACAGGAAAAATACCAAGGGGGTGAATACTTTCACAAGGCACTGTATAATCAAGCTCAACACAGTAAGGAGAGCCTCACACAGACAGACAGAACACAAAACAAACGTGTAATTCCTGTCATTTGAGACAGTAGCTGTGTCTGTATCCATCTCTCGTACTTAGTACACTCTACATTCGTTTAGATCATGTTCTCCTTAATTTTAGCAAATTATCATTATCTGAGCCTGTTTCCCAATGAGGACAGTGCATGTTTCTGTCTGTGTGCACTAGTTTTCTTTATTACCTTTCTCAAAGCAAGTGTGAAAGCCTGCTTGGAGCATATGCAGAGCCTGCATGAGTGTATGCTTTGCTGGTCTCTGACTCAGAGTGCACAGAACAAATGAATCCAGAGGCACATCAGAGCTGCACATGAGATTGCTGGCAAAGATCCTACTTTATAGCGAGACAGAGAGAAGGAGAACACTGCGAGACTGAGACACTGATTACCGTTCTATGCTGACTGGACGGTCGAACTTAAAGAGCACATAGTCTCCTGCCATGGGGGTAATGGCCCAGAAGAAATCCTCTCCCATGTAGGTCTTCTCCAGCGTGTGGCCCTGATACACCTTAAGAGAGGTGGACACTTCTGCTGGTGGATTAACATGGATCTTATGCAGCAGTGGCTTCAGGAAGTCCTTATCCTGAAACAGAGCAACCGACAGAGATTACCATCTTTGCAGCACACTGGAGGGGCAGTTGTGCCACCATTTTGTGGCTAGACGTCCTGAAAATGGAGATGTAGCATTCCTAAACACATTTCCAATTATTACAGCCTATCACTGGTACCATCAGACACTTGAGATTTTGCTCTGGATACTCTGTGTCAACAGGACAAAGGATCAGTGCATGGCTAGACTAAACAGTCTAAGACTTGGTGTCTAAAGACACCATATTAAAATGATTGTAAACAGTGACAAGTCTACAATTCCATTCTGCCTTTTTAATTCATACTGCTCTCTGTGTAAATGTGTGTGTTACCGTAAGTTTCTGGATTTTCCCTGCAAGCGAAGAGTGCAGGCCCACATGCTGGAATAAAGATGGTCTGAAGCGAATCCGCAGACTGGACTTCTGTCTCTCACAGTGTTTCTACAAAAGAAAAGAGAGAATGAGGTAACATAATTCACTTGCTATAAAGCAAATACTTATTCAGTTGCTATTCAGCCTCAAGGTATTCAAAAAGGTATCGTGTTCCAACAGTATCAAGCCCAAGTAAATTAGTAGATAGTGCTTAAAATTCTGCAAAATTCTGAAATATACTTGAGTGGGGTCAGGGGAAGAAGGCTGGAGGTGAGGAGTGTATCATGTCTTAGTATGTTTAATATATAAGTTTTTACAGATATTTCAGGTATGATGTATATGACCAATACATATGACGAATAGTTGAGAGAAGACTAAGACTACTGCATTTACAGTTACAATCTGTTTCTCATCACCTGAATCACCCTGACTGTAATAGGGACTGCTAACTACCACAACTCTGTCTCATCACCACTGAAAATATATATATACAAAATATATATATACAAACACGTGATCTCCAGACAATAGGGCTACCGCTTTTCTGTTGCATCGCTCAGGAGCCTGAGAATCGCACCGTCTTAAGTAAAGTAATGTAGGAACATACATAGTGGAAAAAGACAGAGAGGGGTGGGTGATGCACAGAATGAACTTCAGGCTAGGGATTGGGAGTCTGAGATCATAAAGGAAGGTAAAAGTGTGAAAAGCCTTTGCTGGATATCTCTTGATGCTCAGCACTCAGTAGTATGTGAAAGAAGATGATGATTTGGAGAAAAGGAAAAAAAAATGGTAATCAGGAAAAGGTTTAATTCACAGAAAAATAGTGAAGACAGACTTACGGCATCTTTCTCAGGATTGCAAACTTTCACCCAGAGAATGTGGTCCAACAGCCAGTCGATAGGCTTCTCCTTGTAGAACATAAATATGAACTCCACTATGAGATTCAGATCAGGAGCCTGGAACATCTTACCTAAGAGAAAAAGTGTGCATTTACCAATCAATCAAAAGCTTTGCCAATAAACACAGAAGTTCAGAATTTCACTGTTTGTGACAGTTTGGTTAAGCCATGTTAACATCATGATCATACCAATGAAACCTAGCTGGGAGAACTCCAAGATCATCCAGTCTTCAGAGGCCAGCTGCAGGGCAAAGTTCTTCATAGTGGCAAAGTAGTTGGGCTTTGCAACAATATCATCTTCTAACTGTGAGATGAAAAGCCAAGTGAGGGTGAGTTGCAAGTTTATGCCTTTATCAAGCTGGACTAATGTTATCTGGAGAGGTTCTATAATTTTACCAACTACTAAATTCATGATTTTATTTCCCTATGAATCCACTACAGTTCGTAGTTCTTATAAGTCACAAAAGCATTCATTCTTGAGTGAATTAGATTTTGTATTTTGTCAAACAACTCCCTTAATAATAGTTGCCCTGCTCAAACTGACATTATTGTCATGTTCGTTTTTTTTACTGCCATAGTGGCTGTGTTGTTGTCGTATGCCGTGGCCATAACACTTGTGTGTACATACAGTCTGTAAAGTTTACATCTGGACTGTCTTCAGTAATTTCTACAGTAATTATAAAATGTTCCCTATCCTGTATGTATCTGCCAAAATCATAGTCCAGAACCTCACCAAGTGAACTAATCCAGCTAATAAACTAATCCAGCTAATCTAGAATAAGTCTTAATTCTGCAGTTAATAAGATGTCTTTTTCTTGAATATGCAAACAAAAAGAAAATAGGTTCTAACATCAGCTTC
Source organism: Pangasius djambal (assembly GCA_022985145.1). Classification (NCBI taxonomy): domain Eukaryota; kingdom Metazoa; phylum Chordata; class Actinopteri; order Siluriformes; family Pangasiidae; genus Pangasius; species Pangasius djambal. The sequence continues at coordinate 10,885,155 of CM040979.1, read as the reverse complement.
TCTCACACACAACTACAGAATGTATAGAGCCTAACATGACCTAAGTTAAAGACAAAGCATGAAAGTGATACCTTTCCCCACTCGTAAGACAGCATGGCATGGGAGGAGAGGACAGAAAAATGGAGACACTAAACAGATTAACTATTGTGACAAATAAGACACAAAATAATCAAAGTCTGGAAAGCTTGAAAGATACTGAAAATAGAAATATGAAGGAGGAAATGGAAAGTGGACAGAGAAAATGAGAAGTGTGTGAGGATAGGAAGGTGAGGCTGATACTTTTGCTCTTATATTAGTTTTAGGGACTAGACAAGAGTTGCCACTTTGATGGAAGTAGGAGTGCAACCTTTTCACAAAGAATACAGACTCTCCACATACAAACACGAACACATGGTCAGCAGCACATATGATGGGAAAAGTAATATGTTTTAAGTGACCACTGTGGTTTTTTGGAGTACAGAGAATTTGCACCCTTGATTATTCGCACTTTAGCACATCGTTACTGTAATGCACTACTTCACTGAGAGCAGGTTACCACAGCAACCTGAAGTCAAAGACAGCTTTTTTTGAAGGACATCACAGAAGAATTTTTTTAATGTTTGCTTATTGTTTTTAAACAAATGTATATTATTAGAAAACAAGTTAAAAAAAAAAAAGTGAGTTGATTTTTTTAAGGTGTTCATGTTAAGGTGTTAGTAATGAGATATGGATGTTTCTGGAGTGTAGTTACAAAACCTTACTACTGTTTTTCTTAAGCTCTTCATTCAATGCTGTCGTTACCTGGACATAATAAACTCCTCTGCTGACTGCATACATCATGAGGAATGAATAGTCCAAGTTCTGCTTTGTCCTCCATCTGTAAAAAGTACAGAACAACTGTTACTATGGACTGACTGATACCGTCACTGATCATTTTAAGCAGCTAAAAATCCTGATAACCAATATCATTAGTTGATACAGTTTCATAGGGTCAAAATCTAAGGAGACAACAATATTTTTAGTTAAACAGCAATCCAAGACAAAGTGAGGTCTCTGTCGGTCTAGCCTATACAGGTTGCAGCAAAAGAAAGAAAGAAAGAAAGAAAGAAACGAACAGGCAATAACCTTGGCATCTCTGTGTAAGTGTCTGTTGCATACAGAGAAACTGAATCTTGCTATCTACTTACTGCTCACAACACTTCCCTCATCTCGCTCATATTCTGCAGAGTGTCTGGAACATACTGTTGTCCGAGTCATATCTTTGTCTTTTTTTTTAGCTGCTAGTCAAGATAGCTATATGAATATTCCCCATGTGCACAAAAACAAGAACAATAACACCAACCACAACAACAACACCTGAGCCACAGTGTAGATATTATGACTTGAAAGAGAAGTACTGAAGACTGGTGGTGGTGAAGATGTGTTGCACTCACTTCACTCTCTCTTTGGAGTCCCCAAAGGTCTCTTTGAGGTTGTTGAGGTCTGGATAATAACTTGCAGGGGGAGAGATGACCTCCAACAGCCCTGAATTCAGCTCTGTAGAAAATCTGATAAAATGATGAAAAATTAAGATGTGGTATGTGAAATCATGAACACTTAAAATGTTCCTATTGCTTCCATAAATGGCAATCAAGTGCTCTGCAACTGCTTAGTAGTCAGACATTGTTTAGGCGTAACAGCTAAATTCTGTATGGACATAATATACAGAAATCAAAGGCAAAAATTCAACAATCTTTGTTGTTAAATTGTAAGCATCATAAGCATTGTGAGCATTGTAAGCATTGTGTGGCTGAAGCAAATGTTGTACCATACAGCTGAAATAATTTTGTTACTGTAGCCTTAACCTTGTTTTATTTTTAGCAGCCAGGGAATGCATCACTGACAAATAAAATTATCACTCACTCTTTCTCAAGGCCCGAGACCACGTTATGTACATGATCCATGTCCGTCTAAGGAAAAAGAGCAAAATGTATTTACTTAACAAAAACATAAAGGCTATTACTATAATGGACAACATTGCTGAACAATGAACAATTGCTACATTCATGCCATTTACAACACAAAATCTAAAACGTGATTTATTTTTATTAAGGTATATTAAAAAATATTGTTATCTGTGATTGTGCTTGGATGAGCAGGATGTACCGAAAAATGCCTACTCCAGAGTAACACAGGCAAATTTGAAAACACTGTTTTTATGTTTTGGCCACTAGCATTTGTGGACTAGTGTTAAGTAACTTGAGAGCATGTACACTTTCAAGGGGTCCTTTACACCTTCTCAGCACAAGCAAAAACTTAAAACAAAAGATATACACACTGTCCAGGTCATATATCAAACAGACTACACACTCACCTCCCCTATGAAGACTATGATTATGCAGTCAAGCTTCTCTTCAGGCGAGAGTTTGTCAATGAGTGAATGCAAAGTCTCTGCCAGGTACGACTTCACTTTCCGCTTCACAGTAGGAATCCCCATTACCACAGAAACTGCAGAATAAAGGGTGTGCACAGGTACTCTTTAAATTTACTGGCGTTCCTTTTTTCCCCCCTCAAATATGACATTATATTCAATTAATCTGAAGATCTGAATATGGACAGTGTAAACACATCTAGGCACAAGCTTGCTGTTGCATTCTTTAAAACAAGTGATACATGCATGTCCACAAAAATGCCTGTATGTCTACAAATATTTTAGACATTTTTTATATTAACCATATTTTATGGTTTGTGCTTTCTTTATTGTCTAAAAAGTCTGTGTCAGGCCACTGGTAGTTGTCTAGGCCACATTTTATTTATTATAAATAAAATCCTATTATAAATAAATCCTTTCCTCTACATTCATCACACACTGCCTACACACTCATAACCATGATCTACCCCCTAATGTGCATTTCTCAAATACGCAAAGGGCAGTGAGCAGTGAAAACTGACAGAGGATGTACCCTTTAACGGCACTGTTTCTTTCCTACCCCAGACTAATAAACACTAGAAACAAGAGTGCTTTTAGGGAGCAGAGAGAAGAGCCCCCAAGGCAAACACATTACACTGACTCTATTATACAGTACTCCTCTGAAGATGGAGGGAGAGAAGAGGGATGGAGTGAACAGAAGAACCACAGTGTAATGTATTTAGAGCACTCTGAGAGATGCTTGTGTGAAACCTTGGGCTGAGAAAACACAAGGCAGAGTGTATGTGGAGGAGTGGGTGGAACTAATCACATGAAGCAGTCAAAATAAAGAGCTTCATTTCTCTTACAGCCTTGCATAGCCGTGGACTTGCAACGTAGCTGAATCACATACACCCACACGCAAGGATAAACACTGCACTCGGTCCTTTTCTACTTTCTACTTTTCTACTGTCCTTTCCTATATCCCCTGAACTCACACAGAATCAACCTGATGTTGTGGCAACTGAAAAATGTAATTATATTCGGCATCAGGTGCAAGCGACAGTTTTCATGACAGAGTCTCAGCTAAGCCTGCTTGTGTGCCTGAGAGTGATGCGCTGACAGAAATATCATCACACTTCATCAGCACTAACAGAGGAAAACAAAAATATCTCCTCATTTCACATCATCTCCTACTGCAGAGGCAGAGACCAGACAGGGAAAAGGCAAAGTAGGTCGAGGATGAAAGGATCAGAAAGTGTAAGCAAGTTGGAAGAAGGAGCAGGTGCCAAGATATAGGCATAGTGATAGAAAAACTTGGCTTGGAGAATAAACCGCTGTAAATGCCGATGTGGATGTCTCTGGAAACATTAGTGATTGCCTTGCTGAGAGAACAGCAATTTCTAATACACATAATTCCCCACGCCACTCTTTCTGACTCGTCCCCCACCTGGGAAAAAGCGTGCGAGATTGGGTTTCTAGGGGGTGGACAAGTGATGTCCCAATTTACATACCTAAATTTAGCTCCTCCACAGCTAGGATCTAGTGCATCACTGAGGAAGGTGGGAAGTAAATGCTCTCACTGTGGGTGAGAGTGAGTGAAGAGAGTACACAATGGTACACTGAGGAGAAACTACATGGATTTAAAGGAGCAGAGATGTTTATCGGTAGGGGAAGTCTTCATCTTCTCAGGAGAAAGAAGTGAATAAGAGGGGTAGACTTGCTTTCCAAAGAGCATTTTTCACACAGGGAAGAAAACCAGTCTTAGTGAGTGACCACATCATCATTGCCATTCAACTCCATTCGAGTTCTGCGTAGCCAGTTTTAAAATTTCTTTTATCTTTAAATGTTTTAAAGATAGGTGAGGCCAATGACAGTGAAAGGTGACCAGCCGCTATTTCAACGTTCTTTGTTCCGGAAATAAAATTCCCCATTGATTTTCTCCACAGACTTTTAGAAAAATCTTAGAGTATGAAACACTGAAGCAAGTCAACCACCTATGAATCATAGTCATGTGACACTAATTGCATAGCAAATAACTTATGTAGTTATGGTCTTTTATAACAAATGAACTACTCATCCCATAAAGCATATAAGTCACATTTTCCCCAAAGTTAGTATTTATAGTATATACAGTATGCAGTTTAGTGTTTTGTAATTATACCCTTTATTAAGAAATAAATAAAAATCGGATGTGCAATGCATAAAATCACGCAGATACAGGTCAAGAGCTTCAGTTATTGTTCAGATCAAACATCATAACAGGGAAAAATGTAATCCCCGTGACTTTGACCATGGCATGGTTATTAGTATCAGACAGGCCCTCATTTGAGTATTTCAGTAACTGCTGATCTCCATGGATTTTCACACATCTCAAAGTGTGATGTGTTGCTTGATCAAAAAGACTAACATAGTCAAAGTGATTATTAATGCGGTTATAGGTAGAATATAAACCCTGATTATGGACAAGGGGAAAAACACTAATGCGGCACAGTCCCTTAAAGAGATTTCACAGTCTGGCATGACTATGACTATGCGTTATTCAGACAAAACTCCCTTAACCCTGTAAAACAAGACAAGCACCGCACTACGCAACTAACTGAAGTAATTTCCTCTCCTGAGTACAGTCTTCTTCTCGTGGAAACAGTAAACGCACTGTGATTCCACAGTTGCAGCAGCAATGTTTCATTGCTGGGTCTTGCTTTAAGGTTTGCAGGTAATGTAGTATTTCACAGGTACTTCAGCATTTAAATACTATTGTATTTCTACAGGAGTCATTGTTTAACGGTTGTGCAGCTCACAATGAGTAAGCCTGAACAGGTTTACACATTATTGCTAATAATCAAATTCACAATGGCAATTTTTACTTCTGGAACATGAACATCTCAATTTTCTTATTAAATTCTGGTATGACTGGGTGTGTGCAGGGAAACAGGAACAAGACCTGGTCTAATGCTACAGTGAAAGAACAGTGTGGTAGCGTTGAGCTCAGCAGCACAGCAGAAAAGATAAACCAAACCAAAGTAGTGTTTAGCAAGCTCCAGGTGTATTTAGGAGTGCTGGATATCATGAAGGCTCTCAAAAGCATTCCCAACATGCTGTGCCTAAAGCAGAGACAGATGTGTCAAGACCTAGAAAGTAAATTCAATTTTTCTGTAGTGCAAACAGATTATATGCAAAATACTGTATATAAATATATTTACTATAATGACAAAATGAAAATATATCATTTTGCTTTCCAGTTGAAGCACCCAGTATGGCAGAACGGAGTAACTATCTTCATCATATAATCTGACATGAACACATTACCACATCTGTTATAGAACTCTGCCAAGATTTTATTGGGATCATCTTGTACCGTGTGACAAGTAATAATCGTAATAGACAGTTGGAATTGGACAGTGTAAAACTGGCTTAAACAGTTAATATTGTGCAACTTAGTGTGTTTGTGATCAATAATGTAACAGAGCATGCTGGCAGTGGCTAATAAACTCTAACGCAGTGTTCCCTAGTGGCCCCAAAGGTCAACATGGTGGCCAGTGAGTAAAATCCCCCACTTACTCCAATCAGTTGTCCTACATTTCTGAAACATGAGCCTTGACAAAGAATTCCCCACTGCTGAGCTGTGTGTACCTACACTTATGCAGCCAAGTTTTCAACGCTTCATATTGTGAAAGAAAACAAAGAAGGAACTGTGAAAAACTACAAATAATATCGTAAAGTAAAGCAGTATTCAGATTTCTGTCCGGCCAAATTTTACCATCAACAGGTTCTTTGGTCTTGTGTGAACTGGGAGTATTTTGTGAAGAACATTCTCAATTCTGCAGAAAATGTATGGGAAATGGGTTATGTGATTTGCATAAAATAATTCTATTTTTGTTATTGTCCTGAAAATGTAAATGTTGAATCCTTGCATGGTCCACTTGGGGCTGCATAATGAAGTGCATTTTCAAATAATTAACATACGCAATATTGGTCACTGGTCAAAAGCAAAGTAAAGCTCCAGTGTGAAACAAAGTATAACCACTTTAAACTAATGTATCTCATTTATAACCATGAGCTAGCTGCTTATCAAATTTTATTTGAATACCCCTTAAGTAAAATTATTTCGTTTTTAAACTGGCTAATTAATTCTGTTAAATAATACAATGCCAATATTGAGCTAAATAATCTTGATTATGGTTTCAGCCATTACCGTGCAGCCACATGTTAATACATAAAAAGTTCAATACTGTGGTACTGGGTGTCCGCTGCAGAGTTGTGAAGTGCTTACCTCCTGTGCGTCCCTGGCCCACCTGCACTGCAGGGTGCAGGCTGCCCTCATTGTTTAGCAGGTGTGGCAAGTGGTGAAAGATATTTGGCACTTGGAGAGGCTTCCTGTGTGCCAGGTCCTTCAACAGTTTCTGGGTTTCATCTGTGTGGGGAAAAAAATGAAAATTTTAGGTTTTTTGAATAAATGCTGACATTGGGGATGCAAGTCACATGTTTCAGCACTGTATTTAAACATATCTAAACATAAGCAAGGCCAGAGAGGACATTCATGAGAAGAAACAAAGGCTTTTCTTGATTTTATTAACAAAAGCAACATCAAGTCTCACCATGACCCTGACCAGGATAAAGCGGTTACTGAAGAAGAATAAATGAATGAGCAGACAAACTCCATTCTGTTGTTTTGTTGCTCTTTTTCTGAAAATCAGCAACACACTTTGGGTTTTGCAGTCTTTTCTCCCTCACTTTCACATGATCTATATACAGTACATATAATTTATACAGAAACTGCTTCCATTTCAAGACATTTCAAACATCCTCCTGTAACATTAACATAAACGTAACAGATAATTCTAGCCCTAACTCATCTACTCTTAATGATTATAAAAGAGAGGAAGCAAGAAGGCCTTATAGCTTTATATTCGCATTTGCTTGAGTGTACACCAAAAGTAATTTTGACTGTGCTTCCCTGTCCAAATACCTACAAAGGATACCGTGTGGAATAAAATCTGCAGTGAAGAAACCCGAGAGACTACAAACATTTTGACTTGTGTGGTAACATTTTCATTTTTTACTCAGTCCTAGAATGGGGCTTCATTAAAGTATAAAAATTCTAAACTGAGCAACGTTTGCATTAGCTTCTTCTGTTATCAGGCTGGTCCATGTGCAACTCTGATGAGTCCTTGTGTGTATGTGGACACCTGACCATCACAGCCATATGTGGTTCTTCCCCAAACTGTTGCCACAAAGTTGGAAGCACACAATTGTATAGGATGGCTGTGTATGCTGTAGCTTTACAACTTCTTTTCACTGGAACTAAGAGGCTCAAACCTGTTCCAGCATGAAGCAAGATCCACGAAGACATGGTTTGTCAAGGATGGAGTGGAAGAAATCAAGCGGCACGAGCTTTGACCTCAACCCCACTGAACACCTCTGGAATGAATTGGAACACCATTTTCACACCAGGGCTCCTCAACCAACATCATGATCTCACTAATGGTCTTGAGGCTGAATGGGCAAATTCCCACAGCAATGCTCAAACATCTAGGAGAAAGAATTCCCAGAAAAGTGGAGGCTGTTATGGTAGCAAAGATGGGACCAACTTACTTTTAATTCCCATGGTTTTGGAAAGAGATGTTCAAGAAGCACATGTGTATAATGGCCAGGTGTCCACAAACTTTTGGCCATAAAGTGTATGTATGTGCATGTTTGGTAATGCAAATACACTTACATTATGTGTAAAAACTTACTGCTTTATCAATTTACTAGAATGTTCTTTATACATTTAAATATGCTTATACTGTACTACTGTAATCTAAGGTTTTCTTACTGTACTTGCATAAGGGAGCTTTGTCTTCTATGTTTCAAGTCCTTGCCTTGTACGAGAGGCAAACAGTTTATAAGCACTCTAGGTAGTGCTCTGCCAAATGACTAAATATAAACATATGCATTTACCTGAGAAGTTGGTGAGGGCATCCTTGCTGCTGTTGGTCTCTGCAATGGCACGTCGGAACTGTTCCAGGACAGTGTTCAGCTCCGAGGAGCGCTGCAGGGTTCGGTGTTCAGCCGCACGCAGACGCTCACGCAGAGCATGAAACTCCCGCTGATATGCTACCAGCTTCTCTACACAGCAAGAGTGAGAAAGAATAAAATGACATTATACTGCAGGAAAACTAAAAAGTGTCTTACAAAAGATGAAGGTAGAATTCATTTGGCTTACTGATTACAGGCAATAATAACAATCTCTTAACAATAGGCTGTATTAGCAGAATGCCCCTGTCTCACCCCCATCCTAAACCAATTGACAGTTTAGGTTTGATATAACCATTGATATGTCAAGAAGTAGATTCATCTTCCATTGTTTCTTGTAAAAATGGAATTCCAGGAAGGCTTTATTGAGCCCACTGACAGAAAAAAGCAAATGTCTGGGAATGTGCTATGTGTTGGCAGGCTTGACATCTGAACAGATTATGATTCTGGCTTTATATATTTCACAAGTCACACGGTCACACGCAGTACACAATGATGATGAAGCAAATTACTGCAGGCCCAAGGCAGACTACTTGTTAGTGGTAAATGATGGAAAAGAAATTGAGAATGTTTACAACAGCTGCTCGTTCCCTAGAGGTCCTTATACCTTTAACCACAAGAGAAGAGAGGTGTTTTGATTCTCGCTGTCTTCCTACCTCTCATATACGCATGCACACACAAACACATCACTGAAAGTGGACTGTCATTCAAATACCCCAAATAAATATACAAATACCAGAATCAGTCGAATTATCATTTCCAAATACTGCACAAGAACACATGTGGGTATATGTCTGATCTGCAGGGCTTTTTGGTTTGCAACCTTACAAAGAGAGTCTAAGATGTAAGGCCAGTCATGCATGAAGGAGTACGCACATTTCCCCTCAGGAACAAATGCCTTGCTTCCTCTCTACTATGCTGACAGTCATAAAACCAGAAAAAACATGTCATGAAGGCCAGCACCTCTTAAATGGCCATTACTCCAGTGTGCGTGTTTTAAGGTAGATGTTTTCAATATCTAGATAGCCTGTAGCTTTTATAAAAACAGCACACAAGCTTCTGTACATCTTCATAATCTTATTATTTCTCTCTGCTTCTTTATCACTGCCTGTGTGTTCCAGGGACCTGGGGAAAATCCCAGGTTAGGTCCATACACCAAGCAGACAGCTGACAGTGAGAGTTTGTATTAATGGACTTTTCGGTAGAAAGAGTCAAGACTGACACGCAGTATACTGGAGGACAATACATTTATTTTATTTTTTTTGGAAAAATAGGGGGCATTGAAGATGTTATTCCGTGTATATTTTTAAACATAATTCATTAAAAATAAGAATATGCATCAATATGCAGTATATTTAAATTTTTTTGTATTTTGTTTTGTGCAAAATCTGCATTTTAGCCTAACTGGTTACATCATTTACATAAGCTTCCTGCTGCCATCATCCTGCTGCTGCTGCTGCTGCTGCTGCTGCTGATGATGATGATGTAAAAGAAGATGAAGAAACAACAAACAGAAGGACATCTACAGAGCTGATAAAAATCATGTCATTCAGAGTGACTGTCCACTTTCTTACAGTATACTAGCAGCATTGAAAATAAAACAATACACTTTTATTGGTGGGAAAATATAAGATAAAAAAAAACAAAATGAAATTGTAATGATGACAGCCAACTTTGTTGTATAAAACCCTGAAAATAACTCACAGTAGATTTCTGCTGTTTTGAAAAACCTTTTTTTTGTCCTTTACTCATGTTCACTGTACATTAACTATGGTATTGTAATAGGAAGGTAAAAATGATCAAAAATTCAAATCATTAATTATGATTATTGTCAGTTTGAACCATTATGACAGGTCTAATCTGGCACATTAATTGGGATAGTTAGTTAGAAATAATAATTAGATCTCAAGTGAAAGGAGACACTAAATAAAGTGGTTAGGGCGAGGGTGCTAAGGAGTGTCAGGACTGGAAACAGGACAAACAAAGACTCCCTGATGATAGTCCAGTTCTCAGGCCTAATATGGAGGAAGAATGTCAGAGTGGCAGGGAGTGCTGCTGTGAGCAATCTAGCTCAATTAAAACGTTTTGGAAAGACGAAGAGCCTCTTTTTAGTCTGGAATGAGGGCACGGGGTAAAGAGGAAATTAAGCCATTGGTGTAAACCATTCAGCAAAGAACAGGTCCTTGTTAACAAGGTTATAACTTAATGAACACCCCATGCCACTGACAAGTCTATCCTTCCTGTGATCGCACCAGAAACGACATGTAAAAACCCTGTCTACATTCTGCTCGTGTACTTCTTCCCCTCCTCTATCTCAACCTAGCTGAATTTGGCACAAAATGTAAGAAGGGTGAGAAATATCTGCATGCGCAAACCAGCACAATGAGAGGGTTTCAGACTGTAAGGAGAATATGAGCAAGAGGGGTGAAATTAACATATTTGCATTGGTTGTGGATTATATTAGGGCTCACTAAACATCACAAAACACAAATCTACTTGCATTCTTCTCCTACTTCTTCAGCGTTATTAAGTTCAGTATTAAGCAATAAGACGCTGTAGTATTTGTTCTTACAAATACTACAGAGATTGAAAACTATCTCAAACTAGACAAGAAATGCGTGGGCTCTCATATCCCAATGTAACCCAGCTACCACATAATGCCAGAGAACAAAGTTAAACTCACTGTGCACTATAGACTTCCCCTTGTTTCCCTGTTGTCCAAAGGCATGTTTCTTATCTGTTTTTTTATTGGTAGCATAATGGTGCCTTTCATCAGTCTGCTATTTTGGGCCCATTGTGTACACCACTCACACAGAGGAGTGCTAAGTGCAGAAGAAATCCAACCGCAGAGGAATAATCAAAGGGTGGGGTTCTTATTTACTGCTAGTTAGAGATCACAAGAGTGGGATCAGGTAACAGCATAGACCGTGATACTTCATACAGTGAGTGTAACCACTACAGAACCCTCTGCAAGGACACTCCTCTCACCTGCATAATGCGCATTCCAGGATACTGGAGTGATTGAATTTAGGTTTCAAACTGCATCCAAAGTTTCAACAGGTGCTTAATCCAAA
>CM040979.1:10840643-10873598 GCA_022985145.1 Pangasius djambal | reverse complement strand
TCATGGGGTGTCCTAATTTTTTCACATGACTGTATATATTCCTGACATGGAAGTAACACTCCAATTTCCAAAAAAGCAATTACCATCATTATTTTTGAAACTGCCTTGCTCTTTATGCATTTTTCCCCTAATTTAGTGGCCAATTCTCATCCATCAAGCAGCTCTCCCCGATCATATGATAGCTACCAACCAGGGAGGGTGAAGGCTATCATGTGCTTCCTCCGAAACACGTGAAGCCAGCCAAGCGCATCTTTCTGAACTGCTTTCATGCAACGTCAGGGGGTGGTGTAACACACTCGAAGGTGAACGCTATTGGTCCTCGTCTACATGCTCGGAGGAAAGCCCCTTCTGACTGGCTAGTACTGCTGTGACAGATAGGGGAGAGAGAGTATGCCCCCCTCCTGACCACATGGCTGTGGCAACACTGGGATTCGAACTCGTGATCTCCAGACCACTCAGGAGCCCCCATGCAGATTTAATGTACAATATTAGGTAGTTCTGGTACTACAGGCTAATGGTATATAGGTTTGTGCTAGCGAGGTGGTTTTGATGCTAAGAGCTAAATGTTGGCCAAATATTAGTTTTTTGCTAATGAGCTAGAAAGATAATAACAACAAAAATGCTCTGGTGCTGTGCATGATGTGACGAAACTACACAAACTTTTTCCTGCGCCATAGTACTTTACTTTTAACTTTAAAGTACTTCAAATTTGTAAAGACTCCTAAAGTTTGCAAGACTGTTTACCTAGAAATATTTAGCTTGCTACTTATTTACATGAATTAATAACCACATAACCATTGTCTTGAAATATCCATTTCCCGCTTGTCATTTTGAACCACTTCGTAAGGAAAGCTTATTATACAGCCTGCGCTACTTCCACCACTGTGCACTTAGATTTAAAATAAATAAATAAATAAATAAATAAATAAATAAATAAATAAATAAATAAATAGAAAAACAAACAGGCAGCATTTCACATGCAAATATCACTTCAGATATATGGAATCGGTACAGGTTTGAAAAGGCAGATGAACAAGTCTATGTAAAATATAACGTCGTCCTAAATGATAATCGGCCAGTCGGAATTACATCATTTTCAACCTCGCCACATTCGACAGACGGAGTGGGACAATGGCCCTCATGTTCGTATGTTTTGTTAGCAATAATCTAGTCAGCTAACTCGGATGAGCGATGTATATTTTCTTTCTCAAACAGCGAAGTGTACAGTCAGTGTTTTAGATTTGACAAATGAATATGTCTGCATGTTGATTAATCTAAACCTAATACTTGTACATACAGTATAACTCATTTAAAGATAAGATGTTTTACTCTGTTTATTTCTGATGATGTTTGCAGCCATGTTGATTTTGTCATGAGATCACTCCACAAACGGAGAAGGAACTTGGAGATGATAAGCCTATGACTCTTCTCTGTTCTGGCAGCTAGGTGGTGGAATGTACTTCCCCTAGATGTCCAAACAGCTGAGACACTGGCTGTCTTCACATGATGACTACAGACCTACCTCTTCATAAAGTACTTAAATTAGTCCTTGCAAAAAACAAACAAAAAAAATTCCTGTGCTGTCTTACTATACTGTGTTGGCTTTTCTTACTATATTACCACCCCAACAGAGTTTTTTAGACTGATAATACTCTTTGTCTGTGAGCCAGTATTAGGATGTATTTATTGATAGAGACTTCAAAGCGCAAATGTAACCTGCTCCGGACAAGGGAGTTTGCCAAATGCCAGAAATGTAAATGTAAATTTAAATACAGTGCCTGTTAAAGGTTTGAGAACAGCATGCTATTTTTAACTTTCTAAATAATGTTTGTTTTTCAGCAACCCCTAACATTCTTCCAGAAATATCTAGAAAGGAAGCAGCACTATCTGTACTATCTGTGAATAGCTGTCACAGTCACCTGACCTTAACCCATTTCAGCTACTTTGGTAGGAATAAAAGATCTGAGCAAGCGGCCCAAGCTGCTCCACAAACCTCTGGGAATTCCAGCAGTAAGCACATCAGGGTGTGTACAACCACTAGAGCTGATAAGGACAGTTTTTATGATGAACACATGGTGCCACAAATATTTACATGTGTAACAGTTCATCTCTGATATGTTAATGTTTTGCAAACCAACCAAGAACTCTTACTGTTTAGAAAGTTGGGTCTCAAACTTTTGACAGACAGTGTACAATTTTGATGTTAAAACAAACACACGATAATTTTGTATAAATCATACTGAAGTGCTGGTGGTGCAGAAATGAGAGATAAACCGACATGAGCATTCCAGTCTTGAATACAGCATGTTATACTGCTCTCAGTACTGGATATACTCTACACAGCTTAACAAACTCAAAGTCCACCAGTACTCTATGTATATGTACAATGTACAGTGTGTATGTGTGTGTGTACATATATCCCACCCCTTGACAGGTGCCATTGTATGTGATAATCAATGATATTCACTTCACTTGTCAGTGGTTTTAATATTATGGCTGATCGGTGTGTGTACATACAAATATATATACACACACACAAACTAGTAGCAACCAACCAACCAACCAACCAACCAAGCAGTGACCTGAATTTGGCTGATTGTACTGTTTAAATATTTCTCTAGGGATGAATTTTAAAAGTAATCTAAGTAAACTAATAATTTTGTTGTGGATTCTAACCAAATATCTAATTGATTACATTCCATATGTAATCAATAGTCAAGCACTAGATGCTATCTATCCAGTGAATGTTTATGGGGGTCTCAAACAAAGGCAGATAAAAGTGGCACTATACAGTAGTCAGGTAATTACATGAACTATGGTATAATGCCTCCAGACATCTAGGGAGTAAGCACATGAGTGACCTGAATGATGGTTAATAGAAGCTAGCCGTCCATTGTACAACTGCTGTGTTTTTACAACAAGCCAGCCACTGTCTTAGCAAGCTAAATGGCTAGAGAGTCTCTAACAGTCACTACTGCGACAGGAGATTTTCAGGAAACACATCCAACCTCTTTCTCAACATTGCAATTGACCGCAAGTCATGTTTTAAAAAGATATGACAGTTAAAGTTAGGGTGGGCGGTAACGTAATGTAAACGTGTAGGCTAGCAAGTGTGCCATGTGTACGTTAGAAGAAAGAAGCTAAGCTAAGTAGCAGACTTGAAGATGGACAAATTCTGGGCACACTGCAGATTTTATGAATTTAGAGAATAAAAAAAACTGGACAAAATAAAATGAAACATGTGGTGTGGAAGCTCTGTCACACCAAGATAAAGAATTTCGGGAATACAACAATGTGGAATTCAACAGACACACCTCAAGCAAGTGTCAAAGCTTCTACATAATTCAGGGAAAAAGAGCAAAGCAAATTACCAACGTTCATTTCCAGAGATTTGCATCTCTAAGCTGTTGTGGAAATCCTGTTTTTCAGACACTGGAACCAAGGTACAGCATTTACTTTGTGTTATTTATTTATTTATTTATTTATTTATTAAGTTGCACTGATAGTAATTTTATAATTACATTGTAGCACCCTCAACCAAAATCTTATTGTTTCGTAAGGGGCTTAAAGATTCCCACCCCTACTAGTTTTTGGTGGTTTTATTCTTCTGTTATTATTATTCCGTATTCTATTTTCCACTGTCATGTATGTAAATGCATCGTTGTGTACGGCTTAGCAATTCAACTGCCATATGCCAAATGAATGAAATTTAAAGAGAAACTACAGCTGATCAATAGAGTGTCAGAAAGTGCTCACTGCTGATTGATCTCCGACTAGCATGGCAAGAGTCATCTTACACAACACAGACCTCCTACAGCATCCAACATCCCAGAAATAAGAGGTCAGTGAGACAGTTACTTAACAAACCTGCCAACTCTGTAGATAAACACAACATGAGTAGATAGTTAAGTTAAAGGAAAAATCCACCTTAGATGACTTGCATATTAATCTTAGTAATTACCATATATAATATTAAATATTCAGTGGTGTCCGATATTTATTTCGTAATAAAATTCTGAGCTGGCTTTGTCGGATGAAACCTCTTTCTGCTACACGCTGTCTATTTCCACTCAGACTAATTGCCTTCTACCTTACCCACAATGCCGTTTGACTACCTGTTGATAGTGGTGCCAGTGGGATTTAACTCTCGCTTCATCTCTATCTAAGGGGACCAGTGCAGCAACGCTTTAGTCCTTTAGTCTGTCCAGCTCTCTCGCCTCCTCATGTGTACACTCTTCAGCTTTCAGTATAAAACAGCCATCACAGATCACTGAATGTCTGACGTATCTCAGTGCCCCTGTGTCATGTCGCTGCATTACATTCTGGACCTTTGTTATTAACAGGACTTTGAACATCACAGGAAAATGGTGAGTGAGAAAAGAAGCTGGCCATTATATTGGCCTCTTGTAACTTCGCTAGCAGTGTCGCCCAGTGACGTCAGTGTGGCACATAACCTCTAACTTCTCACATAAATACAGCACCAGCTAACAAAGCAGCAACAGACTCTCCAAGTACATCACACATACTCATCTATAAACATATTTAATGTGGTTGAGGGTGGAGTTTTCCTTTAACATGGTCGATGTGCACCCTGATACTTGGTGGTTAAACTCATCTGTCACTCACCCTTTCCGTTCTGCCAGGCGGTGTACCAGGACAGGCTGAGAAAAGAGGTGAAGAAGATGAGGGCAGTGGCAACAGTTCCATTTCTGAGCCTCATCTCATTTCAGCGGCTGTCCGCGGCGGCCGTGGCTCCTCTCGCCTCCCGCGGTCACTCTGTCCTCCTCCAGCCTTTTCCCGAGCTTCAGCGTTTCAAAAACCTGCCATGACCGAGCCGAGCCATCTTTACCCCGACTGCGTAAAGTCAGAAGCTAACCGACTACCCTAACTAGCACATGAGTCACAGCGGCAGCTTCCTCTTCCTCAACTTCTGCAAAAAAAAAAAAAGAAACATGAGACGTCACCCGGGAAGTCAAGTTATTATCCAGCTATTAGTGACAAGCTCTGTGTTAATTACAATGTAACAGAGATCCAGCTTTAAGGTCTGAGAACAGAAAAGCGAGCCGATTTGCCGGTTCTAGCGGACGTGCATCTGGCGACGCTGTGAAGCTAATGAGCTAATGTTAGCTAACAGAGCTAGCCATATCTCTACTTAGCCAGCTGCGGGACGGTCATATCACTTCGGCTTTAACTAGCTACAGACCAGCAGTAATAAGGTTAGCTAGCTAAAGATAACCTCCGACATAATACGCACAGCATAATAATAACAATAATAATAATAATAATAATACAGAGAGGAAATTATAACACATTTTAAAATGTAAAAAGTGTCTTTATTTAGTTGTTGTAGAATGAATAGAGCCTTCCTGCCTACAGCTACCTGTCGGAAGAGATGAAATCTGTCAGACACAAGAGGCGTGTTAGCTCACAAAACCCCCAAACACAAGTTTTCATACTTACTCACAGATCCAGCGGAGGATGCATATACACTCGTTCTGTTGTAATAAAATGCCAGCGATTGCTCGAGCTGTTAAAAGTACATTCCTGTTGGAGTGTAAAATAACAGGACTTACCAGTCCGCAGCTCAAACATGAACTAATGGTGAGCTCTCAATCAACCTTCATCATAACCCCGCCCACCGGCCGCTGCCTTTAGCTCCGCCCACTGACAGGAATGTTTTTTCTGGGGGGTTTATTTTTGCTTTTGTGTTAAGTTGCTGTGTCTGTGTTTAAGCGCTAGAGGGCAGACTCGTATGAACTAATTAAAACTGGGCTAGAGATTTTTATTCCCGACCTTTCCACCGACAGGAAACATTAAATTTAAGTCGACATGATTATTACTGAGGAGTTATTGAGTTTTTAAATCCATCCTTCCAAGTGACCAGTCAGATATGCTAATAACTATAAAAACTAAATAGTAAATATAATGACTTTGATAACAGGAAGTTGTGATTTCCACCAGTGTAAGAAAATGTAAAAAATATAAAATAGATGTTAAAAAATCACAGACTCCCCTGGCTATGCTTCACAAACCATTGTGGGTCCCCAGACCCCACTTTGACAACCACTGAATTAAATCATTAATAGCACTTCACCAGATTCCAGGTTAAAACACTTTGTTCAAATATGCGCTATTAAATAATTGTGTTAAATTTCAGTAGATTGTGGTAAACACTGGCCCTTCACCTGAATAACATTCATACTAAAATCCAAGTAATCATTCAAACTCACTTACTGACTGAAGTTAGCAGAAATACAGTATTCTGAGTAATAATTATGGAAGTGTAATTTCCCTCAAACCAGTTAAACCAGTTCATTGCAAAATCCTTTTCAAAAAGAAGTTTAATTGTTCATAACTGTCTTGATTAACTGTTATATTTCATTTTTATACATATACCTTAATGTTTCAAAGACAAACTTACCATAATTTTACCTCTTCTGATATGCATTTAATCTGTAATTCCAAACATTAACTTATAATTAAAATTGGTCACATTTAGTCAAGCAAAAACTATAATTTATAAATGGATTAAAAATGTATATTTTTATATATTATATTATAATTCCTTAATAAAACACCAATGTGATAAACCTGAGAACAACATAACCAAGGGTATAGGAAAATGTTGTGTAATTGTGTTTGTGGGAGTTGCAAGGCCTTTTTCTTCTTCCTGTACTTTCCTGTTTTTTTTTTCTTTCTCCTTCCACGGCTTTTTCATCTGCCCACCCACACAAACACACAAACTTGATAGATCAGATATTCTGTCTTTTCAGTCCTTCCTGAAATTTTATAATTTAGTATGCTGTCTTATATCTAATTTAGTCCATAGTTTTGTCACTCCATGCCATGGATTTCCTCTTTGCCAGCTCCATCCAGGAAGGTTGCCTACTGTCACTGTTTGACTGAAGACATGCTGATGAAGAGGGTGACGGTGGTCGTAACGTTTTCTTCTGATATTTGACCTCTCGGTCTAGCCTCATCGGACCAGGGGAAACTGCTAATTCTGAGGTAGGTATAAAGTCAGGTATATTTAGTTAGAAACAGAATTTCTGTCATATTAATTTAAATGCATACACACCTATGCATTAGACCAGTACCTGTGAACTTGCGATGACTGGAAATGGTTAGAAATTCATCCAAAGACTGATAGGTTCGGGAGTCTGGTGTAGATTTCTGGTCCACTACCTATTAATAATGTAGAAGACAAAGAGGATATAAACTTTGATTTAAAGTGGGATCCACTGTGAATAAGGCAAATATCCATGAGCCTCACCTTGGCTGCATCAGGTTTTTGGTGGTGCCATTGCTCGATAAATAAAGCCCTGCTCCCCATGCCTCCTGCATACTGAGCTTGGCTTTCTGCTAGGCTTTTTCCCTGGGGCATGGAGGTCCAGTCCACTTTCCCTAAAGGCAAAGAGGACAAGTTTTCCCCAAGTGGCCTGGGCTGTGAAACTGGTGGAGCAGGCTGATGGGGTGTCAGCTTTGGGCTCAACAATAGATGAAGGGATTGTGGTGATTGAGGTTTTGTCACACTTTGTGGTAGGGACTTCTGGATTGGATGGGCCTGATGTATTGACATCTGGGATAATTGCTGCTGTGCTGCAGGCATTATCTGAGGATTGAGTTGGGTAGGTGATATATAAGTTCCTGTCAACTGCACTGGTTTTGTAGCTGAGCGAGTAGACATTTGTCCTGGTCTGGCACTGAGATGTGTTGGCTGTACTTGACTTGTTGGGGAAAGAGTTTGTTTTAAGGAGAAATCTACTCCTCCTGACTGATCTATGGATGGCTGTGCCAGGCTGATGGAAGACTTCTGAGTTGGTGGTTGAGTCGGATGTTTTGCCCTAACGGAAGCATGTACAGTCGGTAGTTGAGTCTCTAATGGACTGACAGAGGGTTGTGCAGATGATATTTGATGTTTGGGCCTTATAGATCCTGCACTGGGCTGTGAAGATATCTGGGTTAGTGGGGATGCAGCGGGTCGTGTGGCTGTCTGCAGGCCGGCAAGGTCATTCAGTGTGTTTGTAAAGAGTTGCTGGAGGCTTCTGGTCTTTTCTCGGGCCATAGTCATCCAGGATAGCTCAGTGGAAGCCTCTCTTGACTCATTTGTACTTGTTTGTAGAGGACTTTTCTCCATCACACACACTGGTGTACTCATAGTGATATTAATAGGTGACCGTGGCGACTGAGCTGAAGCCTGCAAATCTGTAATGAATGGCAGTTAAACATATGTTTAGTCCATATAATATTTTTATATATGAAATTGACTTTGTATGTTTATTTAAGGGCAAGTGGGATTCTTTATCCAGGCTAAGACCGTGAGATTTACTGCTCTCAAGCAGTAAAGCACAGAAAGTGCACTTGAAATAAAATTCTCCACTATCTGCAGTATGTTTGTATAGTTGATTAAGAACTAATTTGGGCACTGTAAACAATGAGTGAGGCAGTTTAATGTGAACTCAAGGACACAGATCTGATAGGACCAATGGCTGAATGAATCTTGGCTCACACTAAAGACATTTTCACATTTGGCCTGAATACTCAATTCTGTTTCCTGGATGGAGTTTGGGCTCATTTGGGGGAGAGTACAGAAGGTAAATTCCTTCTGAGCTGCAGACACACCGAAATTCTATATGTCACTGCTACTGTGCATGCAGTTTTTGCTAAATAATAGCCACGAATAGTGGCATTAATAGTAATTGAATAGCCATGGTTTTTTAAAATTCTTTTATTGTTTATATTAGCAATTATTTAATGACATTGATTAAATTAATGTTTCCTTAATGACTGGCACAGTGGTACCACCTCACAGCTCCAGGGTCCCTCGCTTGATCAGGAGCTCAGGTCTGTGCAGTTTTACATGTCCTCCCACAAACATGCCGGCAGATGGACTGGCTGCTTTATATTGTCTTATGAGTGAATGAGATGTGCGAATGTTTGGTGCATGGTGCTCTACGATGGCCTGGCAACCCATCCAGGGTGCATTACTTTGCCTTTTAATCAAAGCATGGTTTTCAATTACTTCTCAAACTAATTGTGTTTTGAGTTTGTATTCACTTGTTTTGAATGCCCTCAACACCCTATAAGTCATTAAGAATGTCTGTTTCATTTGCAGACCATAAATTCCTTTTCCTTGTTGTTCTGGAACTTGAAATAGGAATTAATGTGATGATTCAACCAATGACATTATTCAAGACCGTGCTCTTACATGAAGCAAACCCCATATCACCATTTTCAGGTGCCCCGAGATCAATTCAATAGATCACACTCGTGTCCAAATCAGCTTTCACACTTGACTAAACATACCACACTCTCACTGCAGAAAAATGTGTGCAAGTGTGAAAAGGCCATAGAGAGCTGCACAGATTACTTTCCAATGTTACTAAGAAAGAAAATATCATCTTGGCATGATAGCTTCCCATGATTTATTTTGTTTGACCTCTTTAGCCACTGCTTCCAGCTGAGGAATTTGTAACTTCAGATATGTCTGAAAGGGGTTTTATAAAACAAAAAGAGAGACTTACCAGGAAATCTAATTAGTCCAGCTCTCTCTTGGTCCCTTCTGGCACTCTCAGATCGAATACTGGAGAACACTGGAGACTCAGCAGAGGTAAAGAGCTCAGTGTTATAGAGTGGAGGACTTCTGAGAACTGTGCAAGTTTCTCTTACAGGCCCCACCTTACTGTCATTCTGGGATACAGCTATAGGAGTAGAAGATTCTGGCAGCCAACGTGTTCTCAGACTCCTGACCTCAGTGTTATGCTGTTTGACATTGACCTCTGATTGAGACGTGGTATGCAGCTTCACTTCAGAAGCACTCCTTTCCTCTTTCTGCTCCTTAATGACCTTGTTCATTTTCAGCTCCTTATTTGTCTCATCTGCCTCTTCAGCTCCTTCCTGAGTCTCCACTGCCATGTCTCGGGGTTTATTTGCTGGACTGTCCCCTCTTTCTTGGCCAGCAGTCACAGTTATTGTCAGATCTCTAGGTTTGGTTGAAACTGCTGGAGTGCTGGTAGCATCTGTCTGTGATGGATCCTTCCCTGTTGCCCTTACTTGTGCATTCTTGGGTAGATCCTGTGTTTTGAGGTTTGGTGAAAGTTTTATGAATGGGAAGACATGCTCTCTCTTTCCTCCTGCTTGCTCCATCTGTCCAGCGAAGTGTCCAGTGAAGCTTCCAGTTCTCTGCCTCTCGTGACTTTCATCCGAGGAGACAGAAAAACTTAGAGACCGTTGTTGGGTTATGGCCTCCTGTAGGCAGCCCTCCTCACTGGAAAGTGGCACTGAAGAGATTTGGTGTACATTTCTGCCCTCAAATTTGTCATCTAAGGGTGATGTATTTCTGTGCATTGAAAGGGGTTTCAGTGGCTGGCCTTGAAGATAATTTTCCTGCATTGTATCTTGGACCCTGTTCCTGTTCAATGCATTTCCCTTAACATGAGTCGTTACTGTATTAAATACCTTTTCAGTTTTAGGCTGAGTCTGCTCAGTACCTAACGAAATGAGACTCATAGTATATACAGAGCGTACATTCGGCACAGCATTGCCTTCAACACCCTTAAGTTTGGAGCTATACAGACTCTCTTTATGGTCTCCACTCCTCTTATGACTGATTGGCCCAGCTGACCTAGGACGTTTAGCAACCATGCCTTCTGCCGATTTCAGTATCTGCTTAGTTCCTTTATCTGCAGTGGTGCTCACAGCAGGCTCATCCTTTCCTTTACATTGACTCATAGCACATGGGTGATAATCATCATTAGCTCCCACCAGTAATTTTAGTGGTGAAGTGGGACATGGGCTTTTGATTGGAGTAGCGGTTAGGCCATTCCCTGGCCTAATGCTCTGCGAGGAGTAGGAGCGAACCCGGGTCATGTCCTTGGTGACAGCTATCCCGTCCTCTTCTTTACTTTCAGTTAGAGGCCGCTCCAGGATGATCATACTCTCTGAGCGAGGTCTGCTCCCATTCTGTCCAGGGAGAAGGGTGTAAGAAGTTTTTAGGCAAATAGCACTCTATCAAACATTAATCTAAATGTTACTACATAAATGTTGTATTTCCAATATTCAAGTCATTGGATTGAATGAGTCAGACTCACTGAGGTGGGCATTCTTCTGCTTTTAGTGCTGGCTCTCTGATTCCGAGGTTTAATGGACATCCGATGGCGGGCAGCAGAGTTGTCCAGGCAGGGGATAAACTGGGGAAGGGTGCTGAAATCTACCCCAGGTAAAGGTGCAGAGGAATATAATGGTGGCAGTGTAGGGCTGATTGGATGGGGTAAAACTCCCTGTGATGAAGACTTCAGGTGGGACTGAATTAAAAATGATGAGTAAAAAATTATTAATCATGCACTAGAAATTTGGCTGTTTTTTTTTTTTTTTTTAGCTACTGCCGTGAGACAGAGGCTGATCAAGTACCACTGACCCAGGTAATTTTCTGTTTACACTGCCTTCTGTTAATATGAAGACCAGCTTTTTTGGTAAATGTAAAAACTTAAAATTAAAATAGTCTTTACAAAGAAAAAAATATCTAATGGACTTGATTATAGTCAAAAAAATAGTGGTTTATCAACCTTGAATTTTTTTATGATTGGAGCAGATGGAGAGTCATGTCTTGGTGTATGTGTAAGGCCCCAACAATGGTTCAAGCCTGGGCCTCCCACTGACCTAAGACCATCCCTGACTATACCCCAGCTTAGCCTGAGCATAAGCCTGGCCCTGATGAAATGTGAGCTTTTTTTTTAAGCTATACGATTTTGCCAATTATTTGAGGAACATGTCTATGAAGTTTGTAATGGCAAGGCTCAGGTGCACAGAACCAGCAGATGTAAAGACAAAAGAATAAGGTGAAAGCTGAGCCAAAATAATAGTCCCAGTTCCACTAAAAATAATCCTAAATTTAAACATCTGTGGTTCCCGAGAAGAAAAAGAAAAACGGTTAAAAACTAACGTGAAGGTTTCCATCACATAAACTATGGGATGACAGTAATGCACTGTAAATGCACAAAAGATGAAAAGATGGTCACAGCAAAGCAAAGGACTCAGTACTGTAAATACAGGTCATTATACTGATTTCTTCACAAGATTTGGTAAAGAGACATGTTAGATAATATTATAGAACTATAGTAAATATGTTTTTAGAGAGTTATGGGCATTTGGGCAGGCTGTGTGTAAAGTTGTCTACCTTGTGTGGCAGGTTTTTGGACAACGTCAGGACTTCAGTGGGGTGTTGATGGTCTTCAGTTTGTTTAATAGGCAACACCAGAGGTGGTGGGCCAAGATGCATCTTTTGCGTCTGTAGCTTCATCTAACCAAAACACACCAAGGAAGAATGTAAGTGCTTGTAATTTAACTGTAATTCTCACTTTGTAACTGTAACACACTCACTTGCAGTGCTTGGATTTTTCTATGGCCATTCTCCTGGGAAAGAACCCTTGGTGGCTCAGGGTCTGATTGACGGTTTTCTGACAGAAAGATACTGTCATGTGACAATGACCTGGTTCCCAGCCTGCTCTGGAAACAGCTGAGAGGAGGATTTACAGATTTAATTACAATGTTAATGACTGATTTTAATATAATTTAAAAAAAAAAAAAAAAAACAGTCAAAATACATCTCAAAAGATAAATTTAAATTAATGTCCACTATTTATCCACCAAATTTCTTTAAGTACTAAAACAAATCATGACATGGAAGCAACATATTTTCTCACCGAAAGCCATCATTTAGGTCCAGAATTCCTCGAGTAATGTCACTAGCTGACTTACTCTGCTTCATCACACCCACATTCCCCTTTTTCTTCATTTTTCCAAACAGCGTAAAAACCTGAGTATCTTCTTCCCTGATAGTGCACAGAAAGCCATGCGATAAACAACAACTGCAATTCACTATGGGAAAACATTTTGTGATATGTGATATATACAATATATTATAAAGTTATATAAAGAAGATACATTTTGGACATTATAGTATTTAAGTCTAACAAGCTCTATTTTACTTGATGCTGCTTTTACTTGATCCCTTGTGGTTAATTCCTGAACAAGCAAAAATTGTGTTCCAAACAGTCCCATTAAATCTCTTGCCCACTGTGTGCTATAATTCATCTTATATTATGGGTAGAAGCATAGTGTTAGAAAACATGCTTGATTATAATTATACATAATTAGAAAGTATTAGATTAATTAGGCCAGTTTAAAAAAATATTGTAGTTTTTGTATTTAGCCACTAGCTGTTATAGGCTTTGACTACTTTTAGAGATGGGGAGCATGTCTAATACCACTGTATTATATTAATTTTTGCAGTTTTAATAAAGATGTAAACATTATTGTACTGTAAATACTGTAAATAACAGAAACATCAACATATTAATATATGCTAATATATTCATTTCTGTCAATTATAATCTAAAAATCTATAAAATATCGAGTTAATAAAATTGAAATTCACATGATTATAATGAGAACACACAGCAGGTACAAGCGTATGCTGGTATATGTTTTAAATGGCCCCAACATTATATGAAATAGAAATATATCAGGTCTACTTAGATGTAATACTGAAATAATGAGAAAACATTCTGGGGACGTACTGACCTCTTAAATTTTCATTGTTCCTTCCCTCCTGATCCCATGTGGCCTACATATCATTTTCTTCATAGCTATCAAAATTAAGAAAGGACAAAATTAGAGAGATATGTAAGACAGGATGTGATACAGAGACTTGGAAACATGTGATATAGGATAAGAGACTCATAGACATAGAAGTCTTCCTACAGTGTTGCTTTCTTATTTAGATCCAGGCCAGAGTGTTGTGACAGCATAGCTTTCTTTTCTATAATGTGACTCAAGTCCAGCATTCTACAACTGCATATTATTCTCTTGTTTTCTCTACTCCAGATGCCCTAGTAACTAATCTCCAAAGGGTCAGCTAAGTAGACGTGTTTTCCCAGGTGAATGTGTCAGCTGCAAGTCATTAATATCTATATAGACTGTATGTCTGCAGGAATTATGTGTATTCGTGGTTGTTACTGGTCTGGCATTCTTAACCTTTTTGACTGGTGGTTGCACTTTTCTATTTGACAACTTTGTTTGGTGAGAGGTTCGGTGACCTTAGGGACGAGATCTTTGTACAACTGAACTAGACGTTCAACATGTTCAACATGTTGGTTGTTTGAAAAGTGACTTGACTTTTGGTATGTAGTGTATATTTACCAGAGGATGTGGCACAAATCACCTCGCTCAGTTCACAAAAAGTGGGTCAGCACTCCAAGGGTAACACACTGCAATGTGACCGTATATTTGTGTACCTGAACATTTGTGCATGTGTGTCTATGTGCACTATCTGACTACATACAGAGACCTTTTACTCTTTGAAGAGCTGCATGCAAATCTAAGTAGTTCTTGCTCTCATTCCATAGCTGACATGATACAAGTGCATGTCAAAAATGAATGTCTAATTAGAACCAGGTACATGTCTAGATGTCTACATAAACCAATGCATGATGAACCTCAACATATAAGAGCAGGCTTGTCTAAATTCCATAACATAATCAAATGTACTTAAAGCTGCAATCAGTGATTTTCATGTAGGTTAGCTAAAGCTAGCTAGTTTTTTGAGATCCAAACAAATACAGCCCTTCTCTTCAATGTTTTTTTTTTCCAATGGCATGTCCAAAATCTAAAACACATGCCTACGTTAGAACCACTGAATGCTAGTACAATAGCAGGCATTTCTTAATTAACAGGCAACATGATTGACAGAGCTGTTGGAAGCTATTACTTCTGGCATGCCACAAAACCTGGAGTTTCTCCTCTGAATAGATATTTTATTGACAACTGCAGGAATGTAAGGACAATTTCAATAAATATTACGAAAAGTGTTTGGACTTAAAATTGCTGAATCCTTACCTATTGCCTCACGTAACTAAATAAATGAGCAAAGACACCACCGCCACACAAAAATAGAGAATCTGAATTTGCTATGCATCCACACTCAAACTGTTTACATTATTAACATACTGACCAACAGACGTAAGCTTCGAATGAGACACTAAACAGATTTGGAACACACTCAGTCGATGGGCTGATGAGAAAAGCATCATTTACACATCATTACAACACACTATCTATCACTAAGCTTCTCAGTGTCAGAATTTACAATCAGAGAGGTTCATTCAGCAGAGTTATTTAGTGTTGTAAGCATTTATTTACGTTCAGCTGAGGGACACTTTAACTGTCTTATTTGATCCTGTGATTGTCATTACTTTGATTTTGTCAAAATGAGCACCACTACACACTCCTTTAACTGAATACCAAATTGTTATATTATGAGGCAATTTTTATTGTTCAGTATAGAAAAGGTTTCATTGCGTTCCATGGGTGTAAAGCACCTTGGTCCATTTAATCAGTAAAGATTTGCGAACCTGTAAATATAAATTTGATAGTGCGTGTTTAATCATCAAACCCATAAAGAGACTATTTTTAAACAAAAGGAACAGGCATTTTAAGCAATATGATACTATTTCTCTTTTTTTTCAGCAACATTGAATAGTTTACCAGTATAGATTCCTGGTTATGGAACAAAGAGATTTTGTGTTCGGGTGAGATCGGTTTTCCTCTAAACCTTGCTTAATCTTTTCCACTATTTAGAGTAATAATTATGAATATTTTGGTTGAAGTAATGATGGCACTGTAATGGTTAAGCACTCTACTTATTCTACTTGTTTAATTTCAATACACAATTTTTAAAAAGTAATTATGTAAACGCTTCCTCATTAAGCCTCAGATTACCAATGTGTGCAGTTATGAACTGAACAATAAAAGATTAAGGGTATTACAAATAAAGACGGCAGAGGATTCCAGTGTTAAACACACTACTAGTGAGCAATTACAACTACACATTACACGCACAGCTTTTTGGACATTATGCAATGTTTGACAAATGCAACTATTCCAAGAGCCCATGCTCCTTATAGTAAAATGCATAATTACATAGCAGGTGAATAGTTAATCCACCTAAGCCTAGGCATGTTTTTAACCCTCTCCCAAAAAAAAAGTCACTCGCTTAATCGTTCTTCTCTGTCTCCTGGATGGAACATTTCATATCGAGCACAGCACAAAGCACAGAGCGGCTTTGCCCCAGATACAGAGCACAAATCTGTGCCAGGATCGGGAGTCTGCAAATCCTCCTCCTTTCCTCCTCCTACTGGACAAAAAATCACCATGACATCTGGGTGACTTTCAGCTACCCTACATTACAAGCTGCCATTTTATTACATCTCACACTGATGGTCCAGTTAATAAGGAGCCATATTCTTCATTATAATGACACACTTGTCTTTAAGTAGGCTACCCTACTGGGAGTTCAGACTCAAGAAGTCACTCTTAGTCTGACAGTCTCATGTCCACATGTCACTGAACACAAAAAGCATGCCTTGAATTCCCATGATTACATGGCATGACATCATAATTGTGATATCAAGAACAAATTTGAGCCTTTTAGTCTTAATTCTACATAGTTTTATGTTAATAGTAATATATCTGGATCCTATCATGTCGGGGGTTTTGTTTGTTTGGTTGGTTGGTTGTTTTTCTCTTTTCCAAATACATGTAGCGCGTGAGCTCTTCAGTGCCCACGGCTGACAGATTATTTAGAGACCCGCTCTATTAAAAAAATCTGAGATGATGAGGACTTGCAGAGATTAAAGGCGATTACACACAGATTTAATCCTCTTCCAGAGGCATTGGAGCTGTTATTTCACTAAAATAAACGTGTTTTCTTTTTTATTAAGAGAATACTGACGAGTTATCGCAGAATGGGGATATGAGACACTCATGATTTATAAAGATATACAGCAAGCTCTAATTTGCGGACTTCGAAATAGTAGGTTTATACAAACTGTAAACAAAAAATGACAATCTGAATCACAGTCACCGTCTGACTTTTAGTCTATAGAGATAAGTTACATCGAAACTGTGGTCGCATTCAGATTAAACAGTTATATTAAACCAGCCTATGTTACACACATTGGTACAATGAAAACAAGCGCATTTGTCATTATACTACATTAATAAACAGTTTGAAATGTTTAGACTACTCACGTCCTCCCACTTCAACCGAACTACTATCCAAAGTCTGTAGCCTGGCTCTCTGCCTCAGAGCGCCTCAGCGCCGCTGTATCCGAGCCGCTGCGCGTGGCCAGCTGTTGCTGAGAGGCAGCCAATCAGAACGAGCCGCTGCTGTGTGACCCCGCCCACAACATGCATTTCGGAATGAAAAGTTGTGTAGTTTGCAGTAATGTCCACTAGATGGCGACTGTGCCGAGGAAAAACACTAATCCCATACAGCCGGTACTTCATCTCTCCTCTGGCACGAGATGTCACAATTTCTGAGTTTAAAAATGAAATTAAAACTCGGCCCTAACTCTATCAACAATTTTAAAACCATAAACCTTGGCCACACATTGGTAACACTGGTAAACTCTTTATAGCCTGTGATACAAATGGATGAGTATTTTATAAATGTTTAATATCATTCACTCAAATGACTATGGCATTTCAAAAAGACAGGTGTATATCATTGATCTGTTTTTGTTATTCATATTCATCAAAGTAAGTGGAGTGACACAAAACCCAATTTTGTTCATTTCCAAACAGCCCTTAAAATTTATTTTGAATTTTGAATTTTATTTTGAAAATTTTTCCCAAAAAAAAAAAGCCAGAAAAATTGTTTCTTTGTTAAATTTATTTAATATATGTTTGTGATGCCCTTTAATTAAATTTTTATATAGTTACTGTTATTTTCATTTTGTATTTGTACTATTTATGTCAAATGTCTTGAGAAAACTGAATTGTTTTGTATTTTTGAAATGCAATAAATTATTTATTATTATTTTTTTTATTTTACTCTGGAGTGCCTGTGTTCTGGCACCTCTGCAGCTTTTGTCTTTTATTAAAAATAAAATTAAATACAGTAATTGTGTGAGACTGATAAGGTGTGTAAGCCAATTGATCATCATGGGAACGAGCTGCTTGTGTTTTTGGAAGAGAAGTGACAAAAAAAAGATTATTCATTAATATTTTATTTTATTATTATTATTTTTTTTTTACATTTTAAAACAAACCCATTTTAAAAAGTGATAAACTCACTTTATTCAATAATTATTCTTTTTGTCACCTCCCTTCCAAAAACACAAGCAGCTCGTTCCCATGATGACGAATTGGCCTACACACCTTATCAGTCTCACACGTGCTCCAACATCATGGATATGGAGGAAACAGGGCAGCTGACTTTAATGTCATTTCCTTAAAGAGTGCACAAAAGTGATAGGGCAGAAATAAAGATGCTAAAAAAGCAAGGCATGTGTAATTCACGTTGTTATAATAATAATAATAATAATAATAATAAAATTTTGTAAGGCCCAGTGTTCTGAGCAAAATGTTTTTTGTAAGGCTGAGTGCATACACTGTGAAGCTTAACACATAGGAACTAGGAACTCCTCCAATCCTCTTACAGCATCACTGAAACGTTATTGTTGCAATCCCTCATTGTGCCACAGTCATCATACTGACTCTACTGGCTACACTACTATCATGTGAAGCGCTCGGAGCACTGCTGTGTCTACATGTTCAAGGACATTTTCCTCTCCCTGTCCACTTGCTAGATCACCTCTCCCTTGGTGTTCTGGTACCTCATGTTCTACAAAGATTAAGCACTGCACACAGCACATTAATATTTTATTACAAATAATATAATCAAATTGCATCACGCCTCATACAAAAGTCCACCATACAAGGCTTTAAAGTCATAAAAGCTTTAAAAACAAAAGGATGAATCATATATAGATAATCAACATGTGTTTTCAGAAATATTCTTGAAGTCTTTCATGATGATTCTCAACAGAGACGGAAAATTACAGCACAGGTTCTCAACCTTGTGGGCCTCCTATAATATGGATAGGGTCGCAGGAGATTTATTTATTTATAATGTAGGTCTAGGCATATAACTTGATTTATAGAATATTTAATAATAATAATAATTATTATAATTAATATTATAAAACAGTCTGATAATTTATTATTAACATTTAATTCCGAGCTTCATTCCGAGCTCCTCTTAAGTCCATTTTTATGCCAGCAGCGCCACGTCCATCACGCTCTCGTGGTAATCGAAGTGGCCTTTACACTACACTCTAGTAGTGACGCTGTTTAAAATAGAAATAAGCATATTTTTGCATATAATAGTCATGGTTTATAGCTAGAAACACCACAATGCAATATTCTTGCTATATTTATAATTTTGAGCCTTTAAAATGGGGAAGCTGACTAAAAAGGTTTGAGAACGCATGCATTACTGTGTGATGGCCAGCAACATGCACATTAGCATATTAGGCACTTAGTGCTCAGCTCCCAGATTAATTTGTAAACAGTAAACAGAGTTAAAAATAGGTTCATTGAATGCAAATGTTTTTTTGGTCATGTCTTCTTGGTGTGCTTTGTATGGATGACATCCACTGTAGTCTCATGACATTCTCTCAAGTCGTAATCGCAGTAGCCAATGGAGAAACGACCCTTTAAAAAAGGATTAAGAAAACACAGTAGCATTTATCTTAGAATTATATAACCCTTTACCACAATATGCTAAACCAAAAAAATTGTATTGTATAAGTGTATGTAGTTTCATATGGGTCTTACCTTAGGTTTCTTGAAATAATCAAGCCCTCTGCCAATCTTGATAATCCAACCATTATCGAATCTGAGCAAAGAAACCGTTGCTTGTTAATTTCATTTTATAGTACAAATCATACTGTACAAAAATGAGAATGTTTAATTGTTCATTGTTTATTTATTGCTATTGTTTCTTCTATTGCTTAGATGTTTAAAAGTATTTTTTTATTACAGAAAAGTCATAATATAGTCTTTCATATGATCCGTATTACCTGATCTCCCTGTCATGAATAGTGGAGGAGTATTTAATGTCCAGACAAACGTCCTGAGTCTGCAAAGACTGGCGGATTTCTGCTAGGGCACTCTCTTGCTGGGAGGAGCTATCCTACACAAATTACATATTGCATTTAAGAACAGCACCTATAATATTTCAAATTTATAGCATAATCACAGTATCGTATATCCCATACAGATAAACGAACAAGGCAAGACTCACTTCATCTTGTGAGGTCAGGAGATTAATCTTCTTAACATTACATCTGGCTTTCAGCAGCATTTCGCAAAAGCGTAGGAAGTTATACAGCTGCAAAGCAGAGAACACCTTAGAATTTTATTTTCTTGCAAAGGAAAAACATCTAATGTCTATTAAAGTAGTTTTTTTTGCCAGTCACCTGGTGCACATGGCGGATATAAGGGTCCTCAACCCAGACCTCAGTGAGCCCTTCGCTAATGTATGGCTTGAAAAGGGTCTCATAGCTGAAACCTGTGGCACCGTCAGTGATTTTAATTTGCTCATGGTATTTCCCTTCTAATTGAAAAGAATAAGCAAAGAAAATGTAATGAGTGGCTAGTAACAATGATTTAGCACGTGAACCTAAATGAACATGAGCGAAGAACACAGTCCATGTAATGGTCTGAAATGCAATGATTTACAACGTGCAAAACATTTGACAGAATACCATGCTCTCTAAGAGCTTCTGGGACAGTCCCCAAGCATGCATCTTTATGTTACCTTCTTTCAGTTTGTTTACGTGCACTTTTATCTGCTCAGCTCGATCCATGTAACCCTTGATCTTTTCTCTGTAGTGGACTTTTTTGGATTCATCCTTTATCGCTGGGAAAAGGCAGGTTAGGACAGGAATTAGAGTTTCCAGTGATAGTGGTAGTCTGGAAAAACCCATGAGATGAAAATGGCAATTTTCTGCATTTAACAAACACTGACATGTCTACTTAAAGATAGCGGAAATATATTCCCCCGAAACGATGTAAAATGTTTTCATTCACTTTCTAAAATTACCAGAGCTTTTGAGTTCAAAGATCAGGTTAGGTAAATAATAAATAATAACAAATACAAGAGCAAAAATGGCTTTCACTGCCATATTTTCTTTCAATTTTAATTATTTCATTTTTATTTATTATTTTAAATTAAATACTAATTAAATCAATTAATAGCAGTTACCTTTGGACAATCAGGGTGTTTGTGTCTTTCAGTAAAATCTGAATGGAATATTTAAATGCTGTTTTCTCCCTTTTCATTTTTGGGGAGTGACTAGACTTTAACTTAACTTTATTAGATTGTGCAAAAATGACAACTTTCAGTCCAGTAAAGCTAGTTTTCAGAACATCATATAATAGAAAATGTCAAAATTACACCAGGTGAAAGGTTTTCCCAGGCCCAGGCCACCACATGGCCACTTTAGATGAATTTTATCATATAAAGAGTTTACCAATGTTACCCATTTTTGGCCGAGGTTTATGGTTTTAAAAAGGGGTTTTATTACCTTTCAGCACGTCTAGAAGTAGTTGAATGCCCTCCTGGTAGCACACAAGAGATTCCTGAAAGCGTGAACTGTGATCCAGCTCTACAGCTCTCTTGAGTACAGACACAGCTGATGTTTCCATGCCAGGCAGCCAGTTCTGTGCCATGGCTATCAGCTCTTGATCAGCTCTTGATCAGGTCTTGCTTAGGTCTTGCTTAGGTCTTGATCAACTCTTGATTAGGTTTAATCAGCTCTTGTCAGAAAAATTTAAGTTCCACAGGTTCACATTAGTCCTCCTAACCAGGTAAGTAACAACAACATATTAGGTCACATTATGCATTTCGGAGGCGCTTTATCTAAAACGCCAGAACTAAGCACTTCCTGACATTCATATGGGTGGGTTGTTGTTGTTCTTCTTCTTCGCTGAATTGAGGCGGCTGACTGCCAACGTTGAGGTTTTTTACCGCCACCTACTGGACTGTGTGGCTACAGGTACCAAGATTTGAACTTCTTCCCTTTGCTTAAGCTGTATCTTATATTCGCTAATCCTGTATGCCTTAAAATGTAAATAGTGCTGTGATAATCCTTTGTGATTCGTCCTATAGTAGACCTTTTAGACTAAAATGCTCAATACCTATTTTTCTACTGGTTGAATAGGTGTTTGCAGCAATGGAAAATAACTGTGCATCTACCTTAAAATCACATCACGTAGCACGTTGATATCGTTTCATATCCTATAAGTATAGAATATAAATAAATATATATAAGGTTAATGAAACGGTAAAAGCATAGGAACCTAAATACTGAACGCATACTCCCAGGACATTTTATGTGGAGGGACTAACTTCCGTTTCCGTTTTGTCTTACGCGCTGGTGTATGTGAATTGTGCACTTGAAATTTTAAAGTTTCCTTAATATTACTAATATTCAGGAGCAGATTCGTGTGAAGTTAAGCTAAAGATACATTTGAGTGGAGTGAGTTGTTTCGGATTTAGTTTTCCGTTAGCACAGGACATGTTAGAACATTAATAACCTTGGTATACATGTGAGGCTCCATCATCCAAACAGAAGAAATGGCAGGATTGGGTCGAGTCCTCATGTCTGTCACTGCTTTGGCAAAGGTACACACGCAGCTGTGTTTTCTCAGACTCTCTTCCCTTGACTTCAGGGTAATAAATGAATAAATGTGTTAACTTGTCATTGTAGAATCAGTCAGAAGCTATATCACGGCCAGTGTACATGGTTTGTCGGAGCAAATTTACAAGATCTCGTATCCCTCCACAGGTACGTAAAGTAAAAATGCTTTGTTTGTGCACTCCTTCTCATTAGGTTTGAAAGGAAACAAAAATAAATAAATAAATAAAAGCTAAGCTTAAAGTGCAAATTGTTGAGCTTTAGGTCTTAATTGTATTTATTTACATCTGTATTAAGTGAAACATACACTCACGTAGCACTTTATTAGGAACACTTGTACACCTACTCATTCATGCAATCAGCCAATCATGTGGCAGCAGTGCAGTGTATAAAATCATGCAGATACAGGTCACGAGCTTCAGTTAATGTTCACATCAAACATCAGGATGGGGGAAAATGTGATCCCAGTGATTTTGACCATGGAACAAAAAAACATCGTGTGTGCAGAGAGTCTACAGGCTGAAACACCTTGTTGTTACACAGAATGGTGTGAAAAACAAAAAACATTGAGTGAGCGACAGTTCTGTCAGT
This sequence comes from Pangasius djambal, assembly GCA_022985145.1. Classification (NCBI taxonomy): domain Eukaryota; kingdom Metazoa; phylum Chordata; class Actinopteri; order Siluriformes; family Pangasiidae; genus Pangasius; species Pangasius djambal. Next base: position 10,850,460 of record CM040979.1, on the reverse strand, counting down.
GGAAATGCGTTGTTGATAAGAGAGATCAGAGGAAAATGGCCAGATTGGATCGAGCTACCAGGAAGGATAGAATAACTCAATCACTCTTTACAACCGTGGTGAGCAGAAAAGCATCTCAGCATGCACAAAACATCAAACCTTAAGGTAGATGGGCTACGACAGCAGAAGACCACATCAGGTTACACTCCTGTAAGCCAAGAACATGAATCTGAAGCTATCAGGGGAATTAGGAAAAAAAATCACCTGGTCTTTTTTCCAGTCTTCAGCTGTCCAGTTACAGTGAGTCTGTGCCCATGAAAGCCTCAGATTCTTGTTCTTACCAATAACCACAGTTAAAGTCACAGAGGTCACACTTTTCCCCCAGTCTGATGTTTGATATGAACATTAACTGCATTGTGCTGCTGCCCCATGCTTGAATGTTTGGATAACTTCATAAATGTGCTATTAAAGTGGACAGTAAGTGTATATTATATAACAAAAACAAACATGTCTAAATACTTGTTTGCTCTAACTGTACTACAGTAATCATCTTCCAGGTTTGTTATAGATAATATAGTACCATGCTACTATTTTCCTGCCTCAGGGGGAGCTTTTATGGGGAAACTGCTGAAAATTATATTCTTTTTAACCGTTGCTGTAAATGTTTCATTTGCAAAGTTAATTTCTCTGAACAGTAGAAATAAAGCAAGTGTTAAATATGTTGCTGTTCTATCCATTTATTAAATGTCCCCCTACAATTTAGATATTTGAAGAGCATTCTAAGGAACATGAAATGTATGGTGGTGATCCAGAGCAGCCACATAAACTCCACATAGTGACTCGGGTCAAGAGCACAAAGGGACGACCTTACTGGGAAAAAAAGGTGGTGAAGAGTTTGGGGTTATTAAAGGTGAGCTACATTTCTGCATGTAAGATTGCAAAATATTTCTAATTCCTATGTATTTGAAGCTGCATAGTTTCATCATTGGTCCAACCGTGTTGTTTACAATCAAGCTTCAGTCAGCATAACCACATAAAAGCATGATGTAAACAAAGCACTGCTAACTTCCTTGTGATTTCATTCCAGAACACAGATTAGCATCCTTTCCCAGAATCCATCTGTTCATTTTATCACATCTATAATTTTTTATCCCTTTGTTACTAGTATGCACAAACATGGTCTACTACTTTAGTTTTCAACTTTGATCTCAGAGGTATGAATGACTTAATGACACATTTATTGTTTTTCTATTCGGCAGTCGCATGAGCCCAGAGTACATAAGAACACACCCTCAGTGAATAACCAACTGAAAATCATTAAGCACCTGGTTAGGTGAGTTCTGTTTTCTTACTGTTTTATTGTTTCCCAACTTATAACTGAAGGGTTTAAAGAAGTGGTGTCCGTATATAATGTCTAGCATTACACAGAGCTTTTTCATCTTCCACCATACAAAACGCCTTGGCAAAAAGAAAATATCCTGATCAAATGTGGTATTTTACCATCACATTACTCTACCTGTGAAAGTAGGGGTTTCCTGTAGGTTATCAGGAGGTGAATTGATAAGCATGAGTAGTAAACTACTACTTGAAATTCACATAAACAATATTCACGTGAAGCCAGGCATATGTCGTTTGATGTGCGATGCACTGCCGTGTTTCTCTCTCATAGGTTGAGGATGACACACAGCATGTGTGTTTTAATGGCTCAAACAGAAAATGTCAAAGCTGTAATCTTTATTCAAAATGAAAAAGAGGAAACTTTTACTTAATGGCTACCTGTGCACCCAAAGTACAATCCTTACCAGAGGACATGGGATTTAATTTCAAATATAATTTTACACTAGGAGCACAAGGAAGGGAGTTCAGCTCCATCATGAAGCCATTTGGGCTTTGCCCTAATTAGAAGATGGTGGATTTTATGTGGAACATAAGGAAGAAATGTAAAATCAAGCTTATTATCAATAAAAAAAAAACATGACTATAGGTAAATAAATAAAACTAAAATATTTAATTACATATTTATTTCTTAAATCCACTAGAAAAAGGACTTTTGAAAAGAGTGAGAAACTTTGGCAGCCATTGCATTACTACTACTGATACACTAGCTTACGAAGATTTTTGTGCTGCTAGAGAAGCAATTCCAGCCAGAGGCGTCGATCAGCTGATAAACTGCACTGTGGTAATTCGGGGTTCATTCGGGTAACCAAATTCATCAGAGCAGGTGCATAAGTGTGGCACGGCTAGCTTGCTGGGGGGAAATAGGGACAAAATGCAGGGTCGTGTAATTTGCCCAGTTGCACTGTCCCGTGGGGAAAAAAATGCTATTAATGTTCTCCAGTTCCAGTGGACAAGAGCGCTGAAATCTTTCATTTTCTGTGCTGCAACATTATTCCTCTCCAGAACAGCTTTTAGAAATAATTAGTTGAATTAACAACACACAGCCTGTTAAAACACATTGTTGATATTATGTACCGGAAATGAATTGCTTACAAAGACACTGAAAGAAGCATCAGGTCTCCACATGGATAGGAACACATCAGGGATCCACTACTAATTTTATTTTTATTTTAATGTTATGTAGGATCCAACCATTGAAGCTTCCCAATGGACTACCTTCAGAAGAAGAAATGGCAGGTTCCTATCTAAACAGTAAAGGAGAGCTGGTAGTAAAACATCTTCAAATGTCAGCAGCACAGAAAAGCATGGACTCATAATTCATCTCCTGTACATCTGTCTTGTGTTTGCTGTTGATTTAAACATAACTGTAATGTGATTCTTTTTCTTTCAAAATATTCCTTGTTGTGAAATATTTTCATCCTCGTTCAGTAATCATGAAAGAGTAATGACTCTAATAGGCTATACTGTGTCAGTGGGTATAGGACCCAATATAATTAACCCTATTCTTGTTGTAAGGACCTGTATAAGCATATTACTAAATTTTCAGATGGACAAAATTAAAGAAAACTTCTCTCACTGAATTTATTGAACTTGTGTCTACCAGTTAATCCACATTTATATTGACAGGAGAGTAAAACAGATGACAAGTTGCACATTGACAGTGATGAGTGGAGTTTCTTTTAATGAGTATTAAATTAGTGCTATAAAAAAAAAAAAAGAAAATCAAAGATTCAAATCAAAGGTTTCTATTCACATGGATAAAACAGTAGTGATTACAGTAATGGTAGCTTTCTTGGCACTTGTGTGATGTTAAGGAAGGCCCAGAGCTGAACTCTAGTTTTGGGTAAATGTGATGTTAATATTCGTTGTGGCCTCTCAGAGATGTTCTCTTCCCATAAAAGTGATAAATTAATTACACCAACCTAGGAACCAAATAGAATTACATCATAAATATAAAAACATAAGTATCTCAGGCTTATTACCACACGAGTCCCCATTGCCCTGCATCATCAAGCTGATAACAATCTTTCATTTTTAATTCAAATAAAGCCACTTTGAAATAAGTGAGCATTGCTATTGCTAGAATTCAGGAAACATCTGTGCTGATTGCTCTGATCTGTACATATGCTTTTAGAAATTTTATTTATTTATTTATTTTTACTCTGTCCGTTATGCAGTTTTGTTATTTATAGTGTAAATCTAATCAATGAGGCTCCACTTCTTTCAGTTCAAATCCAGGTAGACAAGATCAATGGAGTAAAGAATTCCCTGCCTAAATGGTGTATAAAGGAAAATGCAGTCTTGTGTGTTCGAAAGCACATTTATCATGAAACAAAAGTGTAATATGAAATATGGAAAAGAGATCTGAGGTATACAAAGAAGAAAGAGGAACAAACCAAGTTAGTTTTACAAAGACTGTAGGAAGGCCTGAGGAAAAAGCTTTCTAATCATCATCAGATTCAGAGTCCGAGTCATAGCCCTTCCCTCTGATCGTCTTTTTCTCCAGCTTGGTGAACTTTGTCCCTGGTTTCTGACCAAGCATAGGTGGCTCGAAGCGATTTCCACTAGAGGAAGGAAATAAAGTTTCTGAGACTGCAGCCACAATATCTAATAGTATATCAGATATAAATTACACAAATGTATTTAGAAAATGTTTTGCTTACCTGTAGTTGATTATATCTGAACAGCCCAGTCTCCACTCCAGCATTTCAGTCGAGAAGTCATCTGTGTTACCTAAATCAGTGAAGCCTACTACGTAGTCCTTAGTCTTCCCATCTCTCACCAGTGCTAGTGTAGGAATAACTTTAATCCTAAGCCTCTCTGTTAGGAAGGGAGCCTTCTCTACATTTAGTTTGATGAACTTTGTCTCCAAATGCTTCTTTGCCATGACACTCAAGTGTTTGTCCAGAATTTTGCATCTTAAACAAGAGATATACAAGAGATTGATTTAACTGTCTATCATTTTAAGAGACAATGCCAAAACAAATGTGACCTAATAATACAAAATGTACCTGAAAGTGGAATCCCTGTAGAAATGGCAAACCACATTCTTGCTTTCTTTAACTTCAGAAAAGAAATCTTTCTCACTTGGGATCTCTCTATATTCACCATGGCCTTTAGAGATCCATTCCTACGGAGAAAAAAAAAAAACAAGTGTTTACATGTCTTTAATAACAGTTGTTCATCCTTATGGCCCTAAAAAAAATTTTTTTTTTCTTTCAAATAATGAAGTCTTGTAGACAGTTTTGCAGCCTCTCACAGATAACAGACAGGCTGTCAAGAAGCTGTAGTAGACACAAAGTGGATCCTAACTTTGAATGATATGTAACACTTGTGCGTGTTAAAAATAACCTTGCCACATTTTTGCCCCAGAGTATAAAACATAATTTAAATGACCTTACATATGGACATTTATGTATCTCTGAGTGCCCACCTGCTTCTGTTTCTGGGCTTTCTTGAGAGCCTCCAGCCTCCTTTCCTTGAGACGCTCAAGTTCATCCTCATCCATGTGCTCTAGCTTCTCCAGCTCAGCGTCGATCTGCTCCTCAACGATCCGTGCTGAGTGCAGCATTTGCTGCTCCAGCGCCTTTGCTACGATGTCCATTGACTGATTGGCCATTTCTTCTCTCTCTTAAGTGATACAGAAGACACATTAAAAAGTTACACGGGACAGGGATGTACCAATTTGCATTTGGACATTTGTGTTGGTGTCAGATTAATTTGCCATATTTTCTGAGCCACTGATGTATTTTATGTCATGAATGTTGACTCCAACTCCAAAAGCCCAGTGCCATCCCATCCCTGATGTTTCACATGCAGACAGATGAGAAATTAAATGAAAAGCTGTTGGGCCTCTGCTGTACACCACAGATGCACTCATCCACTTGTTGAGAATATGGTGAAGAATGACTCCTCTGACTATATAACTATATAAAAATATTCTGTTTTTCCCCACATCTCTGTAGACCAGCAGCTGAACTGTCCATCTTTGTAATGGGGGTTTATGCACCACAACCCTATTATAATAGCTCTCTGTATATAGTTGTCCATGGACTGCTCTTACTGACACTGATCACATCCTGCACTGACATTCTCAGCCACCTAAACAACAGTTGCTCTTGTGTGTGTTTTTTTTTTTAACTTTATATATTGCACTAATATACAAGCATTAAAATACAGTCATTATTTCGACCACAGTTCTCAGCACTATTCACTGATGTCCTTCAGTGTCTTTAGATGTTACTTTAGTGAAAACACAGACTTTGTGACTGAATCTCCTGCCATCCAGCCCCTATTTCAAAGTCAGTTACATCTTTTCTTCTTGCCATCCTGATCCAAAAGAGAGGTCAGCTGATCCTACTCAGCATTTTATACACGACAAATTGCACAATACGAAGTTAACTGCTTAAATACAGTAGATCATGCAGTCTGGACGCATGTGCATTCGACAGTGTTTCTCCACTGTTTAAGCTTTAACTCCTGGACTCTCACCCTGCCTGGATCAGTCGTGTCCATGGAAACCAACCATCTACAAAGGATACGTTTACATGCACATCAATATTCCGATATTAATCGGAATTTGGCAATACTCTAATTAGTATTGAGTCATGTAAACGCCACAATCCGATTGCCCGATTCAGATTAAGTCAATATTCCGAGCCCCATCCCTGGAATATGCCTGTTTTAATCGGAAATTTGTTGCATGCAAACACCTTATTCAGAAAATCCACTGAAAGGAGACACATGCTCGGTCCGCAAGGAATTGTGGGTGCTAATGAACGGCAACTGAGGCATACTTATAACAGCCTTACTTATATAAGGCATACTTATACAGGAATATTTTGATGCCTGTACGCATATAAACATCGTATTCGGAATATGGCTGCAACCCGAATATAGACCTTAAACGGAATATTGACGTTTGATGTAAACGCAGCCAGTGAGAGCTGAAAACGCTCCTCCGTGAGAGAGAGAGAGAGAGAGAGAGAGAGAGAGAGCGGATCCACCCATCCAGCCAGAACAACGCAGCAGCGCCAGCTCCTCAGCCCGCTACCTGCGCAGCTGTTGCCATGGTTATAGTCCAGCTAACCCACACTTATCACTCATCTGGGAGCAAAACTTAACCTGTCAACGGCTAAAACCATCCAGTGGACAAATTAGCAGGTGGGAGACATCACAGTGAGGCGCTTGGGTTGGCAGCTAAGCATTTTACCCGCAGCTGCGGCTTCACTCGCTAACCTAGCCACCTTAAAAACGACTAGCGGCTAAAACGACTAGCGGCTAGGTCAAAGAAGAATGGTAACTAACATCAGCTTTATGTCGCTCTCCGTAGAGAGCTCTCCGAGACAGCCTGATGACCTTCATTAAAGACTACAATATGTTCTTCCCAACTTAATTGGACTAAATTTGCTAATGAGCTAACAAATTAGAACCAAGCTGTGATGTTGCCAAGCTAGCTCGCTAACCGGCTTAAGCATTTTTCGGCAGAAAATAAAACCTAGATAAGCCATATTTCTGCCTACTGCAACAAGTGTCGGTGTATAACCCTGGAAATATATGTGTACTTATATCCCTTAAAGAATAATATCACAGAAGACGGAAATCCTCATTAACGAGACGGTTAGCTAACTTACCGGCGCGCGCGACTCGAGTGAAAGCGGCACAGTGACGCAGTGCGTTCGACAAATCCCATAATGCCTCGCGCGGGGGATATTTTGCCCAAAGCCAAAGGAGCTAGGGCTACACATCACATGGAGTGTGATGAGGAGATTTTGCCAGATAGAATTAAAAATAGACAAACCAGCTAAGTCTAAAATAGTACTAGCTTGGTAATAAAACGCCAACAGCGGCAATAACTTTTCGGTGCTCAGTTACATGGCAAAAATATCCGCTCTGCTTAACACCAGTGTTTTATGGGGTCTGCCCTCTCTAGCCTGCAGCCACAGCATCTTCCTCCTGCGGCCTAGCTGGGATTCTGTAAAGCAGTGGTTCTGAAAGTGGTGGTGGAAACCACAACCCACCATTATCAAAGTTATTATATTTACTACTGAGTTATCATAGTTATTAGCCGGTTTGAGTGGTCCCTTTAATGCAATGAATTTAATCCAAACCCCACTAACTCAAAAACTAGTAGCCCTGTATATAATGTCAAGGTGGACATAATGTGTAAGTTCAGGACTAGAAAGCTCTATAGCTCTAATAAATAAACAAAATATTACTCTACACTCTTAAATAATGAGCCTAATATGTGAGTAGTTGTATGTTCATAAAATAAATCTGGCTGAGGGGGTCTGTGGAATTTCTTTTACACTTAAAGGGGTCCCTGGCTCAGAAGGTTTGAGAACCCCTGCTGTATAACGTCAAATCCTTCCCAGCTGAGTAACGTTTTGAGCAACTGTAGACACAGCACCCAGACTTTTGCATTAGACCAAATCTACCCATCACTACGGGTTAATGACAAAAAAGTGCACATCTATGGGATGGCATCTTTATTTGCAAACTTTAACAAATTCCTGTCCTGTCTGTTTGCTCTCTTTCACTTATGGTCAGAAAGTTATTAAAGAATCACCAACTGTCAAATACACAATTAATAAGAGCAGATATCCAAGTTTATTAACAAAGTTTTTTTTTTAAAAAAACATACAAATGATGTCACAGCTTCAGGTCTTCAGGCACAGGTCAGTCATTTGAGACAGATTTTGCTGACCAAATAGATTTCCAGGCCTTCCCTTATGTATACTCGTGGCAGAATAAAAGAATACAACAGGTGCACTATGAGCAGATTATTAACTCTCATTATGTAATTTAGTGACAATTCTTTTCAAAACACACATCCAAATCTGCTTAATTATGAAGTGTTCTGGAGATGATGAAAGCTTTTTTGGGCTACCCAAAACTCCACACTGGTCTATGGGCTTATCATACAGATACATGATGAAATGGTCTGAAAATCTGCAAAGGACTTTGGCAAATGATTAATTACAATTATATTATTCTTCATTTCTCTCTCTTACACAAGACAAAATGTTGTAAACATTATATACACACAAATAAAAGAATATTTAGAAATATTGTCATCTACATACATGTAGTTATCGACATAACATACTTACAAAATCTGGCACTTGAGAGTTACAAAATGCTAGCTTTTTTCGTCAAACCTTAGGCTTGACCTATTTTAGAGGAAAAATCCTCAGTCACCTTTTACTTTGCTACCATGTTTGCCATATATTTCTGGTGTTAGTATAGCACTCATTGTGAAATAGATCAGAGCAGCCAGAGCAAAACATTCAGATGTTGACATCGGGATAGTTTTTGAAGATCATATTACGCCCAGGCTAAAATGTGGTGTCATTCTGTACTCAAACATACGCCTCGAACTGCTGCTGATATGATGTCCTTGTCATACGTCCGTGTGTCTTGTTGCTACAAAAATAATCTGTTGCTGTAACAATACAAATTGCTGTTGAAAATGTAGTTGTTTAAGCTCGACTATACGCTTCGGTGTCCTTGGAGAAAGGCTTAATCCAAAGGAAGAGTGCAGTCATACAACAGCAACAGGGAGATACATGGAAGCAGCCACCAGTGTTGAATCTTGCTTCTATAATGTCCTGGCGAGAAGATAGGTTCAAACTGTCAGTGCAGGAACAGACCTCACAAATGCTTCTAAGTGATTTTCAGGGTGCTGCCATAGGACTGTTGCACCACCACCTGCACATTGTCCAGTATAAAGTCGAAGGCCATGCTCCACACAGACTCCACTGACTGCTGCATCAACCTGACAAACAGCAAAAAATGCAAAGATCCATACACAGAGGCAAAGTCTAAATGAATTTCCACTCTGAAAATCAGGGACAGGAAAGACAAAAGCAGTGGTTTATCATAAGGCAGAGAAAATGAGTTTTACCTCTTCATGTATTTGATGACCAGGTCAAGTTTTTCCAGGTCTTTGTCCTCTACTAGCTCTGTGCAATACTTTACCACCTGCAGAATGTCCTCTTCCATAGGCTCTACAGGATTAAACCATCTGTGTTATCAGCAATCTCCTATCTTAGCTACTCAGTTCAGATGCTTAAACAAGATCGGTCTGATTATTAGCCGGAAACATGACCCATGTATGTTAGAGGCAAGAAATTGTGATGCATAATCCATTGCTTTACCTGAAATGGTAGTAACCCACTCCCGCAGCAGGGCTCTGACATCGCTGAGTTCAAAAGCTCCAGCTAGGGTGGGGACTGGGCGAGGAGTGCATTTGGATAGCACTTCAGGGGCTTGATGGCTCAGAGAGGATGAAGGTGGTCCATTTTCAATCTAATAACAGACATTCAGATTATTATGAAAACATTTGGAACTCATCATAAATTGTATACTCGCATGAATCAATAAATAATCAGGTAGTACTCCTTTGCCTTAAAATTTGTGGTGTTTTTTTTTTTTTTTT
>CM040979.1:10829759-10840543 GCA_022985145.1 Pangasius djambal | reverse complement strand
GGATGAGTCTCTTTAATGGACTAGCGCCTTTCTTGGCAGGACTGGCATTTTTCCTCTTGTAGCGCCGCTTTGTCCTGCCAACTGCAGTCTGCTTCAGGTGAAGGAGCGGGTTCCTCTGCTCCACTACTAACACAATTTAGTGAGTGATGAGTAGGATGTCACCTAAACTTGTATAATGCACTTTCTTTCTCACAATACCTTGAGCCTGAGTATTTTCTCTGCGTCTGTACGCAGAGCGTAGCTCCTCCTGCAATTCCCTGGGTAGTGCTGCAAAAACATCTGGATCAACCTGTTGAAGCAAACAATCAAAAATTTAAAAAATAAAGTACTGCATACAAAACCAGGCATGCAATATTATTCCACCATGTGTGTCTGATTTAAACATGAAATCCTTACACAAGTCAGCTAAAACATACCTGGGAGAAGTCAGGAAGTTCCAGTATGATGCCTGTGCTGTCTGTTTGCCCAGGCTGGTCAGGGAGGTGGAGCAGCACAGAGGGTGCTACGGTAAAGGTTTGCTGGGGTGTGGCTGGGTGAAATGAAGAATCTGGTACCTGCTTGTGGGTCCATGCTTGCTCTACCTGTTCTCGCAACTCTGGAGGTAAAGCATCCAGCACAGAGCGATCCACCTGAAGAAAGCCAGACAGACTATTGAGAGTTCTTGTGAAAGTGAATGAATTGTGGATGAGCAGTGCTCTATGAACATAATGAGCTGCAACCAAAATAGGGCATTCTAACCTGAGAGGGAGACGGCACTTCTATGCTGAGGTTGAGGTCTGCTCGAGAGTAGCTGGGTGAGTGTGTGGCAGAAGGTCCCCCTTTACTTGTCCCAGGCATCGAATCTGAAAAATTACAGGAGGTTGTGGCAGGAGAGCAAATCTCCTTTTGATTGGAAGACATTCTAGACAAATCATCTGGAAAAAAAATGAAGAAAGAAGAGGCCATTTATCATTTAAGGTCAGGCTTTAAAGAATTTAAATAAAGACATACATCCTGGGCATGCAGACCTGTTTTTTGAACATCTTTGCTATGGTTGAACATAGGTCGTCTACAGGTGAGCAATTCTCTGATAGAGCGAGAGCGAGACAGGCCAGTGTCTGAGTGTGAGCTCTCCAGCAGATGCACCTGCAGTCCTACTCCTCTCATGTCTATAACAGCAAGCTTCATGGCACGGAAGAGCTTAATGACCTCAGCTGCTATGAGCTGCCCGCAGTCTGTGGGATGAGATAGCAACACAGACCTGCAGAGGCAGAGCAGTAATACTCATAAACACCCTAAACAAATGAACAACAACAACAACAAAAAAAAAAAAACAGAATATATGATGTATATTTATAAAATTAGAAAGTTTATTTTAGGCCACCTTGCCAGGTTGTCACAGATGCCATGGCCTCCATACTTGGCAGGCTCCACAGGAGCGCCTGCTTTGCGCATCATAACTTTCAGGGTAACTCGGCGACCTCTAAGTCCTGCCCCCTGCAATCTCTTCTGTACCTCCATAGACAGGTTAGTCAGAAATGTTTCTGCCTCCTCTACCTTAAAGGAATTAGTATAAAGCAAATAATTACTGTATGTTCTGAGTTGTCTACATAACCAGGATTGAGATATTTAAAAGGAGAGCTAGGGGTAGAGTTAATTAAATATCTAGGATACATGATGTATAGCCAGTGAAAATGACATGAAATAATTTTCAAGGTGGATTGACTCCATGTCTGATCTCACTTTTGTAAAGCGGATGTTGTAGTTCATCTCAGCAGACACGGACTTTCTTTCCTTCTCACTGCGTACAGGCCGGTCATCCAGCCCTCTGCAGAAGCGGAAGAGAGTTTGTCCTGTCCGTGGGCCAAACTCCTTTTGCAGGCGTACTATGGACAACTGCTGCAGGTCCCCACAAGTAGTCACACCAAGAGAGGCTAGCTTACTGCTTATAGAGCGTCCCACCCCTACACACACGCACACACATACACATACACAAAACCACACCCACACCAAGCATTCCATGATTGTGTATAATAAATAAAGATAATATGTATGCAAAGGGGCTGCATATGTCCACAGCGCATTTACCAGGCAGGCTAGTGACAGGCTGGTCTCTGATAAAGTCATCCACTTCCTCCGGTCTGAGAAAATACTGGCCATTTGGTTTTGCTTTCCGGGTTGCCATCCTAGCCAAGAGGATGTTGGAGCCTGATGAGAGACATGAAGCATCATTTGAATTATGATTATTAATAAGGCATTCAAAATACAGCAAACACTGACAAGTGTTAATTCCCATTAGTTAAGAACAACTTGCTCACTCATGCCAATGGAGGCACAACAGCCAGTCCTCTCCTTCACATCAGAGCGGATGGCAGTGGCCAGCTCATCAGGGGTGACCCCGAGCTCTGCCAGGAGGGATGTGGCATCCAGTAAGGCCTCGTCACAACTTAGAGCCTCAATGTTATATGTATAACTACAAAAACAGAGTGAGCATTTTATTACAGAAAACTGCAGAACTGCATGTTGATATTGTCAGCATGCCAGAGATTAGCATGAGCTGGGTCAGTGCTGTATACCTGGCCAGAGTTTCATACATTGCCAGTGCCACCTCTTTGTATGCATGGAAATCATAGGGAACCGACTGCAGTTCAGGACACAGCTGCTTAGCCTGACCAAAAAACATGCCGTTCCTCACACCAGCCTGCCTGTAAAGACACATATCCATCTTTATATACACCCAATAAACAAAATATAGTTAAATTTGCAGTTATATTCCTTAAATGAATATTTTAGAGTACCTGGCCTCATAGCTACAGGAAGCAATCTCTGCCATAGACAGAGCAGCCTGGTCATGCTCCACTCTATCACTGCCGTTCTCCTCAGTCTCTGGAGAAGGAGTCAGCTCAATGTCATCACCTGTTCTTCCTAAGATATGAGACAGCAAAATAATCCTGAGCACATCCTACAAAATGAAGGGAAAAAAAGGTATACCAAGCCCTGATTTCAACATTAAGTCCCTTTTTCCTCTTTATTACTGAGTACCAGACTCCCTGCTTTATTTCTGAGCCATTTATAACAATTAGCTGGTTTTTGTCCAATTCAGAAATACTTTCAAAAGCAACTAAAAGGCTCCTTTCAATCAAACGATTTGAATCAACTAACCAAAGTGCTGCTGATAGTAAGATGTTATAAACTGTAATCTGTTGTCCCTGACTCTGAAGAAAAAACATTCATAGGCAAATACAAAGTATATGCTCAATATATGGCCAGATTTTTCCCTTAGATAGTCTATGTTGAACTTGCACAAACAGGAATATCACCTGCTCTGTGCTGGTTCCGCTTCCTCTGATAGTACCGGAACTCTAGTTGGGGGTTGGCACCAGGACGCTGAGCAACAACCCCCCGCCCACGATTACTCGTCACAGCCACTGGTTTCCCTGGAATGAGAGAAGTACACATGAAATACGCACTGAATGAAAAAGGAATGGCATGATCAGCAACTCCACCACATAATTATTACAGGTGCAGTATAGTATGCTCTGCTGCATTCACTGCTCTGTGTCTGATGGTCACCTCGAAGTTCAGGTCGATGTCTAATCCCAACTGATGCAAAGAAGCAGTCCATGTCCACATGCAGAATACAGGACTGACATACCTGAGGAGCAGGCATCAATGGACCTAGGAAGAAAACAAAATGATTTACTCAGCCAGACAGTATCTTCTCCTTAAAGTCCCATCATCACAAAACAGAAAACAAGAAACTACAAGAGTACAGCAAAGAATCACAATCACACATGTACAAGACCATCAAGGCATTGAGAATTAGGGGTTTAAACTTAAGGGTTCCACATGATATGATTTTGTTTCATAAGGCAACGATTCGATATTTGATGAAACCACCGAATTTGCTATGATATGATTAGATTTAATAGCCTCCGATCAATATGTGACTAACTTTGTTCATAATCTGGGGTAGGCCAGCAATGCCATGTTCTTCTGTGCATTTGATAGACGTTGCGTATGAAAAGGTTAAAAAATAAAATAAAAATATATATATATATAATGTTGCATATAAGAAGTTATAAAGTTATAATGTTAAAAAATATGCTAGATGTGCCAGCAGAGGTAGCAATGTAAAGTATTTTCTCTGCTGTCCATGTGAGAAGTGGAGGTTGTGTTGTATGACTTTGGGGGAGTCCAGAGAGAGGGGGGGTTGTGAAATCCGTAGAAAAACAGGTAGACAGAAATGCATTTTAATCTGTTTTCTGGAACAGTCCAATCACCAGAGTAGAACTTGTTAGCGTGAGAAGGATAGTAGACACAAGACAGGCTCACAGTAGAACTCATTAACAAATGAAATGCTTAATGAACAATTAATGACATTACCTGCACAGTGGTCAGTTCTAAGCTTCTTCAGCTTATCTTTTCCAGAGAACACGACACCCCCGGCAGCCCGTCGCCTGCTCTGAAGGGTATTCACATACTCTGAGAACTCATTCCGCCAGGTAGATATATAATGGAGTCGTGAATGAGAGAAGAACTCTGAGATAATCCCAGCCTCTGGGCCCTGTGCTGACTGTTTGCCTGTTAGGGTGACATTCGATGCGATGTGGTGACTCCCGTTCAGTCTGACTCGGCTAATCTCGTCCTGTCCGTGCGACCTTTCTGAATCTACTTGCTTTTCCTGAATAGCTGTGACTGTTGCTGAGGGTGGCTCTGAAAGCATGGAAGAATCAGAGATTCGCTTATGAGGAGTGGCCCTTGTTGGCCTGGCTGGTAGTGAGGTGCTGGCTATGGATTCTGTAAAATCTGATCCAAGATCACTAGAAGAAGGGCAGCTAGACATCTCCATTTCTTCAGCTTTTGGTTGAGGGCACCTGAACTCCGCTCCTTGGTGTCTAGATTTTGAACAAGAAACATTGTCTTGTTGTTTTAAGGCACCATTCAGAGGATGAACATAACCATTTTTTTGCAGATGGTCCTTTGATCCTTTTAGAAAAGTAACAGCAGAACTGTTACATGTGTACCCATCATGAACCCCATTAAGTTTGGGACCTTCCGCCTTAGAAAAACTTATATGGGAGCCATTCCTGTAGCAAAACAGAAAGAGGTCAGGAAGGGAAGAAATATATAGAGAATAACATGACAGTCTCTCAAATGCACATATATAATACATACAAAGCTTCTACTTACAGTCTGTTTACCATCTGCCGATTGGTTTTCTCGGTAGGTTTGAATGGCGCTGATTGAGTAACTGTGAGAGCTGGGTTTGAGAAATTATGGAGGTTGCTTTGTTGTGGTAGGTTCAGGTTGAACTGTGATGGCCCTTGAGCGGATCCAGCTTGCTCCTGCAATTGCCGAGGTCGCACACTGGTGAAGTTTAGGCCCTTCTGCTTTGCATATAGCTGATATTGCAGATATGAGAGTTTCCGCCCTGCCTTTATGCTAAAAGTGAAACAGTATGACAAACACAAGGCTTTAGGATGTATATGCACAAACTAAAGAGCAGGCCCAAACACCACGCAAAAAATGTTCAAATATTGTCAGTGTACTACAACAACAACAACAAAACATTTAATATAATTTGTTAAAACAACACAGACAAATAAAATGTTCGTTTGTAGGTAGAAGGGTAAATGTACTGTTAGCAGAGAGGTTTTAAATTGTTTGTATACCCCTGGATAGGGCATGCTCCTAAATGTCCCTAATGTACTTGACTAGTTAGCTACAAAACCCACACACACACACAGACAAGACACTGAAAGAGACATGCACAGAAGCGCACGAGCACACACGTGCGCACACACACACACACACTTGAATTGTTAACCAGTTAAATCACACAGAGGCACAAACACATACACAGACACACACACCTGTCAGTGATCCACTCTGGCCGTACTACTTTCTCCTCTCTCAGTTCCTGTATTTTACAATTAGGCAGGTTGGTGGCAATGATGTGCGTCGTTTTGGTATGTGAGTAATACACATGAAACTGTCCTCCATGTAGCATCATTAGTCTGCGCAATTCATCTGCACTGGGTTCTGCACAAAAGAGAAAGTGTGTTTTCACACGGACGTATGCAAAGTCTTATAGTGGAAAAGTCCCAAGCAAGTGTCAAAATAATTATGACATTACGCAATGAACAATAAATCGTTAATGAAAATATTAAATCGAATCATGATTTGCCTTGGCATTTACAACTGCATAAATTCTCTGGCACATTATCTTGAAGGTTTTTTAATAAAATTCGCTGGTAGGTTGTTCCAGGCTTCTTCCAGGACTTGCTACAGTCTCTGCAGATAAAATTCCAGACAGCCTTGATGATGTTTAAATCAGAAACATTGTCAGTTATCCAATATGGTTCACTGCTTAACAAAATACAAAAATCTCTCTGAAACGTAACATTTGAAATAAAATGGTTGGAAATCAGTTTTTATTCCTTTTCTACTGGTACGTGAATGCACAAAAAAGAAGGCACAAATGGGCCTAATGATGAAATTTATATAAAAATGTAGGGTTTCCAAGACTTTTACGCAGTTCTGTACACACAGGACATAAAAAGTCTACACAGCCCTTGTTATGATTGTCGTTTTTAGTGAGGTAAAAAAAAAAAAAAAACTACAGTGAAAAACAAATAGAAACATTTTAGAAAACAAAAGAAAGGAATCTGCAGGAATATCTGGCAAGTACTGGTCATGCCCTGCATGTGACAACAATCTCTTGTATTCGTCACGAGAATGTCACCGTGGCTATGGGTTAGGGTGGCCAGACTGAAGCTTTCTCTCAAAAAAAAAAAAAAAAAAAAAAATCCACCTAATTTTTGGCAAAATATCCTACGGTCTGATGAGATTCATGTAAACCTTTTTGGGCATAATTCTAAAAAAAAAATATGTCTAGCACAAAAACAAAGCATCTTATCACCCAAAGAATACTATATCCACGGTGAAGCATGGTGGTGGCAGCATCATGCTATGTGGCTGCTTCTCTTCAGCTGGGACTGGGGCTTTAGTTAAGATAGAGGGAATCATGGATAGCTCCAAATACCAATCTATTTTTAGACACAAAACCTGCAGGCCTCTTTTAGACAGCTGAAGATTAAGTAAAGAGAGAAGAGTGAAATAAAATTTCCAGATCAAGATAAGTGCTAAGTTGGTATGCTCACCCAAAAGGACTGAGTGGTGTACAAGCAAAATGTGCTTTAACTATTTGTTAATTTGTTATTAGTTAAGGAGTGTGCACACTTGTGCAACCAGGTCATTTTTTCTTTTTTTCCCCCCCAACACATTTTTGTATTTGTTTTTCACTTAAATTTCACTTTTGTTGGTTGCTATATCACATTAAAGGTGGAAAAAGATCTGATCACAAAAACCTGCAATTTTTACAGGGGTGTGCAGAGTTTATATATATAGTCCACACATACGCACCCTCTCACACACGCTCAATACCAGAATTATTGGCACCCTTAGTAAGGATGGGTAAAAAGGTTAAGGAAATCAACTTAATCTCACATGGAATTTTTTTAAAACCTATTTAAACACATTAGAATTTAACAAACTATCTGGGGGGCACTCCAGAAGAAAACCTTTTTTTTTTAAATAAAACCATAAATGTAAGTGACAGGAGGTTGTTACATGCTACTGGAACTTTGACTGGAATCAGGTTTTTGTAAGATAGGTTACAGAGGAGTGTCCACAAGAAAGGACTGAGAACCCTTGAGGATCTGGAGAGACTGTGTATTGAGGACTGTTCTCAGATTGCTTCCTCTGTATTCTCCAATCTCATCAAGATTATAGTTGAAGACTCTGTGCTGTATGTTGGCAAAGGGAGGTTGCACAATGTACTTAATGCAGGAGTGACATTATTTGTTAAAAAAAAAAAAAAAAAAACAATTTTTTTTTTTTTTTAATTAATGTTTATAGTCCTCTCATTTTTACTGTTTCAGATGTGACATTTTGAAAAATCTTTACCAATCTTTACAAAAGGTGCCAACTGGACTCCAGAAAGTAAGCAGTGGTTTATCTGACCTGTGTATCCATTAACATAGATGGCCACTCCGCTGAAGATGCTGGATGAGGTCCCCTGTTTCTCCTTCTCTCTGGGAGCATCCCTCATAAACTGCTCCTCCAGCTTTGTGACCTTAGCAGCCATGTAGCCCCCCTGAACCCACATACACACACAAACACACGTTCACTGAACAGTATCAACTGATACAAAAGCACTTGCTAGTACACATTAACCAAGACCTCTTCATGTTTAAAGAGAGAAACATTCAAGCAAGTCACAGCTCCTGAAATGATCTGGCTGAATCAGACAGAAATGCACACAATGAACAAACTGGGCAGTGTCTGGCTGACGAGCGTCTGATTACGCCTCACACATTCAACGCACTTGGAAGCGCGAACCTGCTGGCACGGCGGCTCCATGTTGCCATGGTAACGGCAAGAACTCAGGGATTCGGGAGTTGAGTCTGAAGCAATAAACAGACAAAAGAGGGAAAAGCCCAACATACAGAGGCAACCTCTGCCTGTACCACCACGCCAAAACCTGTCAATTCATGTGAACATTTTTAATAAAGCCATCACTTACGGACATGGAGCATCTAAGGACAACTTGCAGTCTTAAAATGAACTTAGAACATGATACCTGCTTCCTATAAGCCTATTTTTACTTTTAAGTGTATTTTGTAATACAAGTTACATTTGAAATGCAGATCATTTGGTTTTGCACCAACATGGAGATTTCACCCTGCATTATGCTTTAAATAGGTAATGAGTCTGAACGTTTTTGGCACACACAACAGCGACAAAACCTGAAGAGCTATTGAAATAAAGAATGCAAAGAAAGAAAGAAATCTTGTTATTGCTCCAGGCACAGGTACCCAACCTGCCTTCATGCTGGTTTTGAGCCATGAAATCAAATTTGATGCATGTCCAGGATTTGAAAGGGGCTTGAAACCACATACAAAGTGAATTGAATCTAATCGAAATAAGTGAGATTGGTTAAGTCAGTGTGCATTTTTGCTGTGCAGTCTATGTGCCAAAAATGGATTTGAGCAGCCTATGTGAAAGTCAATTTTATAAAAAAAAAAAGGTTTAGCGATGCAGTCTAGTTTAAACATGCCAATCAATGTCTAATACAGCCACAATGAGCAACGTGTCCTTTCAGACAATCTACAATGCACTCTTACCCTTCCTCCCCAACCATCATCTTCACTGGCTTTATTCCTCCATCCATCTCGACTCATACTGAGGAACCTGACAGGGAAAGAAAGAACAGAGTGTTAGGAAGTGATCCTGAAGCAACATTAACTATAAGAAGCCAAAGAATATGACTCGTGTATGTACCTGTGCAGCCACACACACACCTTTTTTCACAATACAGCATTTTACCTTTATTATAGCATATTGTCTTGGACAAGTCGCTGCTGAAACTGAATGACTCAGAATAGTATCGATAGCAGATATGTGCTCAATTAATGGCAGTTTTTCCTACTTATCCTAAAGGCAGGAATAAAATGTAGTATTAAACAAAGAATATTTACTGTGCACCATTAAAATTAAAATGGTGATCATTTGTGCTGCCTCACACTAAAACAAAGATCCCTGTGAAGTTCAGGCTTAATGAAATCATTCAGTTTTATCTTACTGAAATTCTTACTTCTCAGAATTGATTTAAGTCTTTTACATTCACACAGAGAAGAATGAGATGAGCGGCATCTCATTCTTTCAGTTTATTCTCATATAAATACCTCTACATTAAGATTGTTCCATCTGTTAGTTTGGTGAGGGGGGTGTTTAAAAAACTGATCTCTGAAGCACATTAACACAGACACAGAATGAGGTTGTGCCAGAAGGGAAATCCCTCTCTCTCATTCCTTCCATGAGTCCATCGACTGCTGAAAACATTGTCCCCGACACCCCCAGAAAGAAACACGTGCACACACAACCTGATTCAACAGAAAACCTCGCTGACTATGCTGCACACACAGAAGAGACACTACAGCTCTCATGAGGATCACTTAAGAAAATACATCCCCTCTCTTCAGTAAGATAGTACATCCCACCCTGACAAAGAGTCTGCCTCTCCATCAATCTGCTCTCTCCCACCAACACACTCACGGTGCTTTTGCAGGAGATAAAGCACTAAGGCAAGTGGAAACAATTTATGAAGTGCTGGTCAAAGATGGTCATCTGTCAAGGGTTTCTGACTGACCGATTTGCATTGCTAATAAACTGAATAAGGCATTCATAAGGCAAAGAGCAGACACACTCAACCTTAAAAGAGAGGTTTGTCATTTTGAGAGCTCTAAGCTGCCTACAAGGCGAATGTGAATCGCAGTGAAACCCCTGACACTTTTACCCTTTCTCTCAATCGACTCTAGTCCCTCTGCTGTAACTGTGTATATCTAGTAAGCCTTTTAGGGAAAAAGATTGGGATGGAGCTAAACTGCTCAGCTGGTGAAGCGTAAACAGATCCCTAAAATAAAAGACATCTAGTGCATGGCGATATGTGAATTACAGTTGTTCTAATAATTCTTTGAACTTACAGAATTATTACAAACAAATTACACACTGCACCCTGAAGCTTCCAGACTGTAGAAGTACAAACAGATAAAGATGTATGATCATGATATAGACGTCTGAATGTTCCATGTTTAATGCATCTCATGGTGTGTAAACAGGATTCTGTGTCTCTGAATGTTAAAAGTGAAAGCTGAACTGGCCTGACATGACCCCAGTGTGTAGGGTCCACAGCTCTCTACACACCAACAAGCTACATGCAGGAAACATCATCATGAGAT
>CM040979.1:10814912-10829659 GCA_022985145.1 Pangasius djambal | reverse complement strand
AGCTCAATGGGGTTAAGGTCAGGTGATTGGGCAGGCCACTCCATGATAGACAAGACACCGGCTCGGATGCCTAGAGTATGTAGAGCTGTAATAGCTGCTAATGGGGATTTCTTTGATGAATCCAAAATTTGAGTATTTTTCTATGTTATGTTCATGTTTATGTTCATAAACTTTTTATTTAATAAAATATGTTTTCTTATTATCAATGCAAAATGGTCACTAACTAAAGAGGATTTATGCTGATATTGCCCAAAAACCCTATTTTGTTCAGGCGTTTCCAAACTTTTGGAGGGCAGTATATATATATATATATATATATATATATATATATATATATATATATATATATATATATACAGTATATATATATTCTTGTACACTTTTTTATGTATATATTTTTTCTTATATTTAATACTTTTCTTTATATGTATATTTTTATGTATATATTTTTCTTTATATTTAAATATTTTTCTATATTTTCTTTCTATGTTGGAACAGTTGTACAAAGCATTTCACTGCAAGTTGTACTGTGTATGGTTATGCATGTGACAAATAAAATTTGAATTTGAAATTTGAATTTTGTGTCTATCGCCAGCTTTGGAGGATAGATCACCTGTAGCTCTGACAATAGTCACAAGCTGTTATGCAAGACATACAAAAAAAGAATAAAGAGGCTCATAACCATGGACAATCATATTTTATATGAACTAGTCATACAGTCACCATATGACACAAGGTCTCAGCATGTGTACACATGTGCACAAGAAGGTATCCAGGTGTTAAACACCAACTGCTGACAGCTGGGGGGTATAGAACTTTAAAAATGCAGACATTTTTATTTAAAGCAATGTGAATGACCACCCCACAATATTACCCTAGGCTAAACAACAAACTTATGCTTTCTCAATAACTGACTAATATGCTTTCACTGACTCAATATCCTGTAGCATTCTGTAGTATAGACTATGAAAATACAGTATGATATCTCCATTGAGTGAGGACAATAGCCATACTTTATTCCACAATATGAAACAATTCACAAATTTATTTTATTTATGTCAAAACCACAAATTTCAATAGAGTGCCAAATATTGAGTTTATAGCTTATATTTCTTCATATTTGATAATTTCTAAACTTTTTCAAGAGGCCTGAAGGAGGATCACCTGTACACCGAAATTTGTGATGCCAATAACCACCTGAGGGAAAACAGATCAACATTATCAGTAACATAACAAGACAGTGCACATTTAATACCATGTTACTATAAATTTCTTTAGCTGAGAACATTAGAATAGCATGTATTAAGATTTTTACATATCTAAATTTTCATGTATTGATTAAATGACAATTTTGCTATCCTTTTTGTTGTGCTTTAATTGACAGATAATTTAACTGTAATGGTAAAAAAATTACTTGAAGAGAGTTCTTCATCAGATGATTTCCCCTCTATTGGCACTTGAGTTTCTGACTGACCAGCTTGGAATTCAGGTGTGCCTTTTGCTGCTTTTAGCATTGGCTCCTTTTTGCTTTTAAGGGCCCAATGCATTGACTAAAAAATTTAAGGAAACACAATAGATGACAAATAGCATGTATTTATTTTCCTATATATTAAACCTGTCTGTAAATCCTTCATATTTCTTTGTGTATTATATAATAAGGAAAATGAAAAATGGAAATTGAAATAGTCAATCACAATGTCCTGTTACAAAAATGGCACTTACAATTTTAACTGTGTCACTCAAGGCCTGCCATTCACTGAATGGAACAGTGATGCTACTTCTCAACCAGTAATCATATTTTCTTCTTTTGGTCTCATCTGTGAGAACATCTTTGGCCTGTTGTAACTTTTGAAAGTCTTGTGCTTCACAAAAAATGTAAGTAATGCAATAACAATCTTTAATCTTTTTTTTAAATAAATTGTAAAAATTCAAATATACAGCCTCTCCATAACTCTCCATAACTGCCTGTTTTACTTATTTAACTGTATACTATTTTGGCCAGTAGGCTAATTTTAATTTGTTTGAGCTTACCTGCTTCAGGATTTTCCGGATGTTTATCAGGGTGGCAAGACAGGGCTCTCACTTTATACTCTGCCATAATTTGTTCAGTCTAATGGATACGAAAAGAACAGACTATAAACAGACTGCTTGTCAAACATGGTCAGTGCTACAACAGACTATTTTTATATCTAGTATAAATTTACATAATCCGTTTTTGGCAAAATTAATATTTGCATTGCATTTGATGTCAGTATGCTATACAGGCTAATGTAGTAATGCAATGCCACTATCAATATCTGCTGAGAGCTCCAAATATCTATGCATACCTGTATCTATATATGGATTTAAACACATAGTGAACATGACCTAAACTGGAAGGTTTAGGCCTGCATTAAACATGAACCCTACCATTATACCCACAGAAACACTGGAAAGCAGGGGTGGGTCTGGCAGATGTAGAAATGCCATTGTCATAGTGATGTGTGTGGACCTGTTTTTTTCCCCCAAATAAATCCTGCTTGTGCCATTATTAAAAGCCAAACACCTATTGTGTTTGTTAGTGTTATTAGAGGTTCAAGCAAGTGCTGGAACCCTCTTGTCTTTGTTAAGATTTTTTATTTCTTATTAGGGGTCCAAGCACATAGTCCTGGAACCAAATTGTAATTTTTCTCTTTGTATTATTATTTTTCTGCCTTAAAACTTAAATTATGCAGACAAAACCATAAGTTGCAGAGGCATGAAACTTGGTCAATACTCCCTCCTGCTACTCAGGCAAGTGAGAGGGGTTTTACATTTTGGACCATGTCTCATGAACTGTGAGTCCTACAAACAAAATACTTCTTGTCCCTGATTCCTTGGGGTATCCCAAAAAAGCCTCAAGAACTATTAGTTCTGCCCACTTAGATTTTTTGGTAACTTGCATAATATGCAAAACATACTTTTGCCAACGAGTCCTAGGATTTTTGGCCAATCTTCACAACCGTTGTGTATCTGTGATCTAGTCCAGCCTATAGCTCCACATTTAGTGCTAAAATGCTTTACAGGTATAGGACAGGAAGAGCTTTATAAACTTATCAGCGCGGCTAATTCAACAACGTGTTTGTTAGATCCAATTCCAAAGAAGTGATACATACAGCTGGAGAGCCTCTTCTCAACATTATTAATTCCTTGTTAAATTTAGGCCACGTCCCAAAACCTCTCAAGTTAGCAGTTATTAAGCCTCTTCTTAAGAAACCTAAACTAGACCCTAATGAATTATCAAATTACAGATATATCTAAAATATTAGAAAAGGTTGTGTCTGCTCAATTATGCTCCTTCTTACAGGAAAACAATATCCTTGAAGAATTTCAGTCAGGTTTCAGGCCCCATCGTAGCACAGAAACCGCGCTAGTAAAAATCACAAATGACTTGTTTTTAGCTTCGGACCAAGGCTGCATCTCAATATTAGTCTTGCTTGATCTTAGTGCTGCACTCGACACTATAGATCATAACATTCTCGTAGATCGCTTACAAAATTACATAGGTATTCAGGGACAGGCATTAAAATGGTTTAGATCCTACCTGTCTGATCGATACCATTTTGTAGATTTAAATGGAGAACTATCCAGTGTAATGCCAGTGAAATATGGGGTTCCACAAGGATCAGTTTTAGGACCTCTGCTGTTCTCAGTTTACATGCTTCCCTTGGGTAACATCATTAGAAGACATGGGGTTAGTTTCCATTGTTATGCTGACAATACCCAGTTATACATCTCATCAAAACCAGATGAAATAAATAAATTGTCTAGATTAACTGAGTGTGTTAAAGATATAAAAGATTGGATGACTGATCATTTTCTATTACTAAATCCTGATAAGACAGAAATATTACTCATTGGTCCAAAAACCAGTACATAAAAGCTCTCTCAATTCAGCTTGCATTTAGAAGGATGTACTATTACTACCAGCTCGACAGTGAAAGACCTGGGCATAATATTAGACAGCAGCTTGTCTTTTGAAAATCATATTTTCAATATTACTAAAACAGCCTTCTTCCACCTTAGAAACATTGCCAAGCTTAGGAACATTTTATCTGTATCTGATGTAGAAAAGCTAGTTCATGCATTCATGACCTCCAGACTGGACTACTGTAATGCATTGCTAGGTGGTTGTTCTGCGTCTTCAATAAACAAGCTACAGTTAGTCCAGAATGCAGCCTCCACAGTTCTTACTAGGTCAAGAAAAGATTATCACATAACCCCAATATTATCATCCCTGCACTGGCTACCTGTTAAGTTTAGAATTGATTATAAACTAGCACTACTTACGTATAAGGCTCTAAATGGTTTAGCTCCCATGTATCTAGCCAGTCTTCTAACACGTCACAATCCACCTCGCGCCTTAAGATCTCAAAACTCTGGTAGTTCCCAGAATATCAAAGTCTACAAAAGGGGGTAGTGCGTTTTCGTATTTAGTTCCTAAACTATGGAATAGCCTTCCTGACAGTGTTCGGGGCTCAGACACAGTCTCCCAGTTCAAGTATAGATTATATCTTATAAAGACATATATGTTTAGCCAGGCATACACTTAATACATACATTATGATTTAGTGCTTGCTAATATTATGAACAGCAGCTACGCTAATTCCTTTCTACTTGTTTCCCTTCTTCTACCCATCCCGAGGCACATAGAGATTGTGCCAGCTCAAGTAGGCAGAGGCCAACCCTACGAGGATCCTGAGGCATCCAGAGATGGACCAGCTCCAGCCAGTTTCTGCCTCGTGAGGACTTGGGTATTTAAAGCAACGCTGCCAACCCTATGTGGACTTTGAGGAAGATAACAACCTACAAATCGTGAGGATTTGGGTATTTAAAGCAACGCTGCCAACCCTGTGTGGACTTTGAGGAAGATAACAACCTACAAATCAATATACACATAAAACACTACATGACTATACATAAATGCAGAAAGGACATTGTTCATATCACACCCAAATGAGGATGGGTTCCCTTTTGAGTCTGGTTCCTCTCAAGGTTTCTTCCTCATATCATCCAAGGGAGTTTTTCCTTGCCACCATCGCCTCAGTCGCCTCAGGCTTGCTCATTAGGGATAATTTTGTCTAACATCTAGGACTGTTGCATGTTTTGTTTGTTTACATGTTTTTCTGTTTCTTATGTTCTGTAAAGCTGCTTTGAGACAATGTTCATTGTTAAAAGCGCTATACAAATAAAATTGAATTGTATACTACTCAGAAGAGTGTGAACCTCAATGATCAAAAACATGTTGATATTTGTAAACAATATGGTCACCACACATCAATCAATTCTAATGAGGTGGAGCCTAATTTACTTAAAACATCTGCAACTCATCTACAATCTCACTCAAATTGGCCACTGGAGAGCATTATTCATGTAAAAAAAATAAAAATAAATAAATAAATAAAAAACATATCTTGGAAAATAAGGTGTAGAAAGAAATTTCTTCGTTTGCCTGATTCTGTTGCAGAAACCATGAAAAATACCCTTTGGACCATTTAGCCACAACCACTCATATTTATGATAATTTGCATAATATGCGAAACCAACTTCTGCAAAATAGTCCTAAGATTTTTGGCCTATCTTTACAAGTTCAGTGTCAGACTACTCATATTGTAAACAATATGGCTGCCAAACATCAATAAATTCTAGCAAGACGAAGCCTAATTTACTCAAACAGCTATAACTCATAAAGATTAATAAGTAATTCAGCATTACATCTCTGTCCGCCAGGCTAAGTCCTCTACTTCTCCTGTCTCTCACGGTGTTCCTCATGGTTCTGTTCTTGGGCCTTTACTCATCATCTATATGCTCCCTTTAGGTAACATTATCCGTCATCATGGCTTTAACTTCCATTGTTATGCAGACGACACCCAGCTCTATATCAGTTCTCAACACAACTCTCCTTTTCCCACCAACTCCATAACAGCTTGTATTAATGATATAAATGCTTGGATGACCAGTAACAACATTGATAAAAACAGATCTACTACTTGTCTGTTCACCAAAAAATGTTGCTCTTTTCTGTGCTGATAATGTTAATATTGCTGGGATTTTGGTTCGACCACCGCCACCACCGTTAAAAACCTGGGTATAATCTTTGACTCCTCTCTCTCATTTCTGCCTCACATTTCTTCACTCACTCAATCTGTCTTCTTTCACCTCCATAATATTGCTTGTTTACGTACCTTCTTAAATATCAATGACGCTGAGACACTGGTTCATGCCTTCATCACTTCTCGACATGACTACTGTAATTCTCTTTTCTATGGTCTACCAAACACAATATTAAATAAGCTCCAATATATCCAGAACTCTGCAGCTAAGGTTCTCACTTTTTCTAAGAAATCCTCTCATATTACTCCCATCCTACACAGACTTCATTGGCTACCCGTTCGTTCTCGTATTCAATACAAGATTCTCCTCATCACCTTCAAAGCACTTCATGGTCTCACCCCCCCATACATTTCTGATCTCATTCATAAAAATACTCCCCAGTTCGCACATTACGCTCTTCAGATACTGGTCTACTGTTAATTCCAAGCCACAGGTTAGCATCATTTGGTGGACGAGCGTTTTGTATCTCTGCCCCCACTCTCTGGAATTCTCTTCCCAAAAACATACATGATCTTTCTTCATTACAGGATTTCAAAACCCACCTTAAAACATATCTTTTTCTTTCTTGTTTCTCTGATCTCTGACTGTATGATCTGATTCATGCCATGGATTTCTTGTTCATTTCCTTTTGTTCTTTGTCTGCTGTCATGTTTATCTATTTTTATATTGTAAAGTGACCTTGACTCTGCAGAAAGGCACTATATAAAATAAACTCATTATTATTATTATTATTATTATTATTATTATTATTATTATTATTATTAATTGCTTGCATGAATCTTGAAAGAGATATACAGGATAAGATTCTCAGGGCATATGCAAAGGTTTATGAAATTTGGTATGGTACATCTATGTGTAGTATACCAGTGGATGATTTTTTGATGATGACCTAATTACTTGAAAAAAATACTATTGGATAACTACTGGCCACTATCAGCCAGACACTATCAGATTTCATCAGGCATTTGACAGGGTTAACACTGAGCTATCATCATGAAACTTGAAGTGAAGGTTCGGGCAGGGACCCACTTCTACCTGATGGAATCTCAATTGGCCACAAGTGGGCACTATTAGTGTTTGTGCACACAGAAAGCATATCCTTTGGAAAGTAAAGTTCACTGTAAAATTTCTTTTTTAGCTTGACTCTATTGCTTCTATTCTGTTTTATTCTTTTCAGCAAGATGATATTGGAGCTGGTTGGCTTATTTTTTTTCTTATTTATTCCTAAAGAACTCACTCATGAAAGTGCCAATTACACTATTTTGATTTTACACTACTTCAGGCAATAGTAACTCTACTTCTGTGAAGTACTGTCAGTGAAGTTTATCTTCTAAAACTTTATTACATGCTCCATGTTGTCCACAATAAGCACTGCCACGAGTAGGCTAATGGGCTTTTAAAGGAAGTTAAGCATATATGCTATTTTGGAGGCATTTCTTTATGCAAATAAGTGTGGCTATTCACAAGTACAGCAATTTACAATGTGTGGGATTGAGCAATGTCCGTTGAGTAAAGCTGTGCACACGTGTAATAAGTGCTAATTTCCTTATACATTTTTGTGCACGAATTCAGAACATGTTCATAGCATGCTTTGATAAATGAGTCCCCTGGATACCTAGAATACATTGTGTTCTATTTTAAGCATCTTATTCTGGTCATCTGAACATCTCGGAGTGCCGCCTGCATCAAGCACTGACTGATTTTGTCAGTCAAGTTCAAAAATCTGTGCAAGCACTCTATCAGAGAAACACACAACAGACAGCTGAAATTTACCTCATATACTGAGCACTGAAGGTCACCAACCCTGGAGATAAGTGAGTATTTAATATAAATCATGTTTTATAGGTATAGTGTCTTTGAATCCGTTTTATGTTATATTCTTCTGATAATTCTATTTTATCAATTATACAAAGCTCTCTACCTAAGCAAATATTAACTAGCCTCTATCTTTGTCACGGTTCATGGATCACCGGCCCCTTCTGGCCGTCTCTTGTCACTACTGTTAATTAGTTAATTGTTCTCAGCTGTCACTACTCACCAACTCTATTTAAGCCTTTGTGTTTGTCCCTGTCCTTGTCAGTTCATTGTCTTCGTGTTTATGCGCTCTCAGCTCCGTGCGTGTTCTGTTTCTTTTCCCTGAGGATTACTGGTTCCCCTGCCTGCTCACCTGGACCGTCTCCACCATTTCCACCCACGGACTTTTCCTCTGTCTGTTCTGCCTTCGGTGCCTTTTTGCTCATTAAAAGTCTGAGTTGCTCGCACCTGAATCCGCCTCCTTTTCGCCGTGACAATCTTATCTTGCCAGCTCTGTCTGACCTCTGTATCCTAGATCTGTGTCAATGTCAAATATAATGCCCTACAGCAGGGATTCCCAATCTTTTTGAGTAAACGATCCCAAATGGACATTATGAATTTTCTCTGACCCCAAGAACTGACCACTGACTCAACTGGCACTGAGTTGGCTAATCAGTAGAAGAGAGGGATAGAGGAGCAGCTGGAGACGCTGAAGGAGAGAGATAGAGATGCACACGTGTTTATGTTATGTTTATGATTAAACGTTACGTTAAGTTCACTCGGTTCCTGTCCCCTCCTTGCCCGTCTTTGACATTTGTTACAGTCTGGTATATACATGGTGCATAACTTCTACATGCGCAGAAACAATGTATACACAAGCAGCATTGTTCACACACGTGTTGCATATCTTATGTACATTCACTATACGGCACGTCAGAGCCAAAACATCCCTGTCCTTCAGGTTTCCAAGTCAAACTGTAAAATGCTTAGTGATTTTATGTACAGTGATGATAAACACACTAACAAACTCTGTTTATTTTAAAACTTTCCACTTGATTGTGCTTGACTGTGCCCTCCTCCACGTCATGAGCTACACCTTAAATCAAGAACTCTGCCCTTACATTCAAACCTACCAAAAGGTCTGTTTCGCGTACCAGTCTTCTGAATTTTCTAGATTAGTACGCGAAACAGACCTTTTGGTAGGTTTGAAGGCTACAGTGAGAGGTTGTCAAACACTACTTATAATAGAAAAACTGGTTGGTGTAAGTACTCAGTAATAATCTAGAATAGTGAAAAAGTATTCAATTTGATAGATAACACTAGTATGTTTAGACATGGAAATTTGTCCATTACTATAGCTGAACTACTAGTGCTAGCACAGTGTCTTAGGATAGTGCAAAAGACTACAAAAACTCATACCCTATAAATTTAAATGTGGCTTGTCTGATTGTGACTCCCAATAACATTTCAAAATATTAGCACACAAAATCAGTCCTCGATATTTCTAATATTAAAATAAATGAAGGAAACAACAGAGGACATAATGAGTTCCTCTTGCAAAGCCCTTTTTAAAACAAGTGCCTAGTTTAGGAAACCCTGACCTATAAAAATTATTATGTCGACACCTCCAACTCGCCGTGTGACCTGTGTTAATTGTCCCAATGTGTGGAGTTTTGCTCTCAGGTCAAGAACATTTCATTTTTGCTATTAGATGTCATTAGAGAAAACTGATCTTCTAAGACGCCACGGGGCTTGTGCCCATACCATTATTCAAATGGGGAAAACCCCATGGAGGCTTGTGGGACTTCTCTTACTGCAAATAACAGGGGCTTCACTTCCGGTTATGGAGTGGTACTGAGAAGACGTGAGTTAACGACCCTCCTATAAATTTGAATATAAATCCTTCAAACTCACCTAAAACTTTGATACATCCTTTGTTATTTAATGCACAAAAGTCTAACAACCAAAATGGCACTGAAAAAGAAGAACAAAACTCAAGAAAAAGTGGATAACGAGGCTCAAGAGATGTCACAGGATTCTTACTACGCAGATGAACTAAAAGAGATAGAGGAAGATGACGACAGTGAATCTACTAAAGTAACTGACTTGAACCCCAGCAATGCAGATGTGTTTTAAGCCATTAAAGAAATAGACAAACGAGTTACGAGTAAAATTGATGATGTTATGTCAGCGATCAAAGAGGTAAAGGAACGCGTGAAGGAGGCCGAGGAACGCATTTCTGGAGCAGAAGATGAAATTGTTCAATTCAGTGCTCGTGCACATTCCCTTGAATCACAAGTTAAAAAACTGACAGAAAAGGTTGACGACATGGAAAACAGAAACAGACGGAACAACCTGAGGCTGGTGGGTTTACCTGAAAAAGAAGAAGGAAACGATATGTGTGCGTTTTTAGAGGCCTGGAATATTGGAAATGGACTCGAGCACATCGTTAGTTATAGAGCGCACACATAGAGTGGGCCCACAACGAAATAAGGATGTTCGGAACACAAGACGGGATGCCAATACATCACCAAGAACACTAATAATGAAGTTCCTAAACGTCAAACAAAAAGAACAGGTGCTTAGAGTGGCCAGGTCCAAGGGGGTGATTTCATACAAGGAACACACTCTTCGCTTTTATCCAGATGTTTCGGCTGAAGTTCACAGGAAACAAAGAGCTTATGATGGAGTGAGACAGATGCTGCGAGAGAGAGGAATCGATAAACACAGGATCATATACCCCGCTCGTCTACTTCTAACTCACCAGGAGAAATCGTTATCCTCTTTTTGTTGTGGAGGCTCAATAGTGAATCGAGACCAATTTGTAAAATAATAATTAAGTATATTCAGTTATTATTGTTCTCTGGAAATGTGAAAATGTGTGTTTATAGTTTAATATAATATGTGAGAGTAATGTTACAAATAGGGTTGTGATGATAAATAGACAGAAGTATCTGATAGTTCTTCACGGGTGTGTGGACCAATCAGCGCCATATACGGAGTGTAAGGGGTGGGGAGTCAAACGCAGTAGTATGGACGCTACTGGGGAAATCGGGGTTGTTGTTGAATGTTCTTTAATAATAGGTGTGTTGTTCATGATTGTTTATAGTTTTATTTTTTGCTTCTCAGTATTTAAGATGGTTGAGTTTGTAAAAGGCAAAATACATCTTAATTGGAAATGTAAAAGATCATGGGACAGGGAATGTGAAATTTGTAACCTGGAATTGCAGAGGATTGGGCAATATTAAAAAAATAAAGCAGGTCATGGATAGGATCAAACAATTACAAGCACAAGTAGTTTTAATTCAGGAAACCCACATGGTAAAAAGTGAGACAATTAGGATTCGTCGGAGATGGCAAGGGCAAGTTTTTGCTGCTTGTCACACTTCTAATGCGAGAGGAGTAATGACTTTAATTCATAAATCAATCCCAATACAGGTTCAGAAAGTAACTAAAGATACACTAGGAGAATATATTGTCTTACAATGTACCTTTTTTTCAGAAAAGATAAATTTAACATTTATGATCCAAATGATGACAATCCTACATTTTTTAATGATTTGTTTTTGTTAATTGGCCTGGATACTATCTTATCGCAAGGGATATGAATTGTGTGTTAGATCCTACTAAAGATCGTTCAGCAGGGATTGATAAAACACATACTAAAGCCAGGAAGGTGATACAGGAATTTATGAAAGATCTTAATTTATTAGATGTTTGGAGGGATCTTAATCCTGCAGCGATATCATATTCCTGTTATTCTGGTGTGCATCAAACATACTCACGTATTGATTATTACCTAATTTCCGCACAATTGCTTAACAATACAACGGATTGTAGTTATCACAGTATAGTCATCTCTGACCATGCAGCGGTTTCTTTATCATACAAAACTACAAAATTCATAAAAAATCCACCTAAATGGCGTTTTCAGATAGGATGACTTTGTGACCCAGAGTTTGTAGAATATGTGGGCAAACAAATTGATCTGTATTTTGAAATTAATAAGT
Source organism: Pangasius djambal (assembly GCA_022985145.1). Lineage (NCBI taxonomy): Eukaryota > Metazoa > Chordata > Actinopteri > Siluriformes > Pangasiidae > Pangasius > Pangasius djambal. The sequence continues at coordinate 10,817,723 of CM040979.1, read as the reverse complement.
CTGAAACATCTGCTTGTAGTAGATGGGAAGCATTCAAAGCTTTTATTTGAAGACATAATTGTGTTTTGCAGTTCAAAAGCTAGGAAGTCTAGACAAGAAATGAAACAATCAGAAGATCAAATCAAAAAATTAGAAAATAATATTTTTCAGAAAACTACAGATACAGTAGGAGCAAAAGAGAAATTATTATTACTCCGGTCTCGATATAATGAATTGTCAGCAAGTAGAGCAGCTTCAAAAGTTTTAAGATTGAAACAAAATTTTTATGAATATGGAGATAAAACAGGACGGTTACTTGCTTGGCAAATTCGACAACAACAAACGGAGCGTACTATCACAATAATTGAGAGTTCAACTGGAAATATAGTTGGCCCATTAGAGATCAATGAAGCATTTAGAACTTATTATGAAAAACTCTACAGCTCAGAGTGCTCACTAAATGTAGATATCCAGATGCAATTTTTAGATAGTCTAAATCAGAATCAGAATCAGAAACAATTTATTGCGAGGTACAGTAAAGGACACTCTACAGTACTAGGAATTGTCTTGATGTCAGGTGCAAACACAGAATCTAAGATACAAAGTCAAGGGGGATACAGAAGTGAAGGATACAAAATACAAAAATGCAAGGGTAAAACAATACTAAAGTGCAAGAGACCATGGTGCAAGATGAACATGCTATATATAAATTATGAAATATGTAAATAGCAGACAAGATAGAATATATTAAAAATATAAATAGTTATGTACAGAAAAGTGAATGTGCATACAAGGGAGATATATTACAAGAAATATTGCAGCTTCAGAGGGGAGAGTGACTGTCAGTAGGTTGGGGGGGGTCACCTGGGGGGAATTGGGGCACTGTTCATCAGGCTGACTGCAGCGGGGAAGAAGCTGTTCTTGTGGCGTGAGGTCCTGGTCCTGATGGACTGGAGCCTCTTGCCAGAGGGGAGAGGCTGGAAGAGTACATGTCCGGGGTGAGAGGGGTCGGCTGCAATCCTGGCTGCACGTCTCCAGGTCCTGGAGATGTACAAGTCCTGGAGTGATGGGAGGCTACAGCCGATCACCTTCTCAGTGGAGTGGATGACGCGCTGCAGTTTGGCCTTGTCTCTGGCCGTGGCAGCAGCAAACCAGACTGTGATGGAGGAAGTGAGAATAGATTCGATGATGGCAGTGAAGAAGTTGACCATCATCTTCACAGGGAGGTGAAACTTCTTCAGCTGCCGCAAGAAGTACAGCCTCTGCTGAGCCTTCTTGGTGAGGGAGCTGATGTTCTGTTCCCACTTAAGCTCCTGGGTGATGGTGGTTCCCAGGAAGCGGAAGGACTCAACAGAGGTCACCGGAGTGTCACAGAGGATGACGGGTGGGTGGGGGGCTGGGTCCTTCCTGTAATCCACTATCATCTCCGCTGTCTTGAGAGCGTTGAGCTCCAGATTATTCATGCTGCACCATGACACCAGACAGTCCATCTCACTTCTGTAGGCCGACTCGTCTCCGTCAGAGATGAGGCCGATGAGGGTGGTGTCATCTGCGAACTTCAGAAGTTTGACAGACTGGTGTCTGTTGGTGCAGCTGTTGGTACACAGGGAGAATAACAGAGGAGAGAGGACACAGCCTTGGGGGGATCCAGTGCTGATGGTCCGGGAGTCCGAGACATGCTTCCCCAGCCTCACAAACTGCCGTCTGTCTGTTAGGAAGTCTGTGATCCACCTGCACAATGAGTCCGGCATGTTCAGCTGTGAGAGCTTGTCTCGGAGCAGAGATGGGACAATAGTGTTGAAGGCAGAGCTGAAGTCCACAAACAGTAACCTGGCATAGGATCCTGGGGAGTCCAGATGCTGGAGGATTAAGTGGAGGGCCATGTTTACAGCATCGTCTACAGATCTGTTGGTTCTGTAGGCAAACTGCATGGGATCCAGAAGAGGGTCTGTAATGTCCTTGAGGTGGGACAAGACGAGGCGCTCATGAAGTAAAAACTTCATGAAGTACCACAGAAGCAAGGGCAATGGGTCTGTAATCATTAAGTCCTGTGATCCTTGCCTTTTTTGGGACTGGGATAATCTCTGAAGTTTTAAAACAGGCTGGCACATGGCAGGTCTCCAGTGAGGTGTTAAAAATGTTAGTGAACACCAGAGACAACTGGTTGGCACAGTGCTTCAGGATGGAGGGGGATACAGCGTCCGGGCCCGCGGCTTTGCGGGGGTTCAGTCGTTTAAACAGTCTATTCACATCTCCCTCTTTGATGGAGAGAGGTGTGTGGGGCAGGGGAGAGGGCGACACTGAGGTGTGAGGCTGTGAGGGTGATCCATGTGTAGCATCGGAGGGGGGGCTGCTGCAGATCAATGACTGGTGGGTGGGGTGGGCTATATCAGGTATGTCCCATTGTCTGTCAAAGCGGCAGTAAAATTCATTCAGACTGTTGGACAAGCGCAGGTCGTTCACAGAGTGGTGGGCTCTAGGCTTATAGTTGGTGATTGCCTTAAGCCCTTTCCAGACAGAGGCAGAGTCGTTGGCTGAGAGATTCTGTCCTCACAAAAGTTAATGTAGGACGTCACAGTGTCCGTGTACTCGTCCAGACTACTGGTGGCAGACCTGAAAACTTCCCAGTTAGCACAGTCCAGACACTCCTGCAGTTCCCCCACAGCCTTAGTGGTCCACTTCTTTGATGTCCTCACAGAAGGTTTGCAGAGTTTAAGTTTCTGCTTGTATGCCGGAATCAAGTGCACCATGATGTGATCTGACTGACCCAGTGCAGCGCGAGGGACAGCACGATAGGCACCGCTGATGGTGGTGTAGCAGTGGTCTAGTACA
>CM040979.1:10806543-10814812 GCA_022985145.1 Pangasius djambal | reverse complement strand
ATATATATATATATATATATATATATATATCTGCACTCCTCTGCAACACACAAGCTGCTCAACACTGCCACATACTCACTGGGTCACTGAGGTCATCCAAGTTCACTCTTATAAACAATGTGTCACCTGGCCCCATGATTAAGGAGCACTTTTTACTACCAAGCCTGGCTGGACACGCATAAATAATAACCCACAATGGTTTAACGCCTGATATGAGGTGAAGTGATAACGAGTCTGGGCATGTTATAATGTCCGCTTCCTGCAACATGCCGGACACATCAGAAAGTCAAATTTCCAAATCCAAAAATGACACTAACGGTCATAAAGCAAACTAGCTAGAAGTTGAGCTTCTAGGTGCACTAATAAAATAAGCAAGCAGCCCCGAGGCCGATTAGGTTAGCCTGGTCATAATACTGTGGCATTACAAACTAAGCTCTAATCAAAGCACTGCAGTAAACAGGCATACAAAGAGAACAAAAAGCCCAGTTAAATCAACCTGGGATAATGATTTGTTACCTAAAAACACTGACACATGCTGAGAAACAAAGTGTAAGTGTATTTGGTGTGGGTGTGTGTGTGTGCTCCACAGTGGGCTAGCTGTTTTTGTCTTGCTTTGGAACCTCTGAAAGCGAAAATGACTGCTCACCTAATTCTCCCCCTTTTTTACTATTGTTAATCTGTCCAAACCAACGCGCCGTTGTTTCCAAAAATCAGCACCGTCGTCCACTTAATCTTTTCTACGTGTGTTTCAAAAGATCACTAGAGGAACAGTCGTGCAAACGGCGTCTTTCGGTATCACCGACATGCTCTCGTGGCTCCAGAATGATCCCTCTCCCCGTACCGTCCCCTCTCTCCATTGCCAGTCGCCCGTCCGCCGTTCACTGTTAGCTCTTTCCCGAGTCTGTCACCACCCGAGCTGCGTCTCCTGCCCGCTGCACACCGCGCATGCGCACCATTTTCACGCATGCGTCTCTGCCTCCAAGGGCCGATCTTCACTGCGCATGCGTATCGGCAAGCTGGTTTTTCAAAAAACGCCTTCTAGCGTTCCGAAAATCCCTAGCATGCATAAACGGTAGGAGTGCAGAAATAAAGATTACCGGATGTAACCCTGGTTCGGTTGAAAGGTGTATTTAAAAGCAGCACGTAATTACTATTTTGTGACAAAAAATAAAATTAAAATTAAAACGCGAAAATTAAAAAAACAAACTCCAGTTTGCCATTTTATTTCCCATATATGGGTCATTCCTACAGTTCTGTGACTTTTAAGTGCCCTGTACAAGTGATGGTATTAATCATATTAAATATAATAAATCCTAATAGTTTATGAAAGAAGATTAAAGGGTTCTTTATTATGTTGCACACTCCTCCGGATCTAAAAGTCAAATTTTACTAATTTAGAGAATTTTTATTTAATGAACTGTACTCATTTTCTCATGTCCCCAGAGCTGCATTTTAAAATTCACTGACAAATTTAAGTGCAAAAAAAAAAAAAAAAAAAAACACATTTTTTTCAGCCGATTAAATGTCTACGGTTAGATTATACTAATAACATATTTTTCTTCTTGTAATCTTGTAATTTTTCTTCTTTTCCTTCGAGTTTTTTGTGTGTCCCTTGTGTGTCCACCCCCTAATGTCATGCTGCTGCTCCTTTTTTAGTGAGGATCTGTACAGTCTGATGGCATCACACACTGCATGTGACATCAGACTTGTGGAGGGAAACCACCACTTGTAGGTCAGTGTTAAGCTCTGCTGTTTAATATTTGTTTATATTAATTTTATATTAGTCAGGTGTGGTTAAGAATAACATGTCCAGTCTGTTAGGGGATTATATAAGAAAATAACCATGATTTCAAAATGTTTAATATTCATGTTAAAAGGACAAAACCATCATAAATTCAGAGCTATGTTTGCTAGATTCCATTCACAGACCATACAGAGGCTATTTTTACCTCATCGTGTCCACCCCATTGTGGTCCACCCCATCGTCTCAGTAATCCTAACAGGTTGGACATGTGCCTAACAGAGTGGACATCTCAGGAGTGGATGTCAGGACTATTCTCACATTATGTAGGTTAATTGTTTTATATTGTTAATTAGAAGTTATAAAAAAAAAAGGGGGGGGTGTAAATATTTTTAGCATCTCTCTCTTTAAGAATGTGTCTGAGTGCAGCTGAAGTGCAGAGGCGCTAAAGGCATTGCAGACATTCTGACCCAGAGAAAAGGAGACAATACCTACAGAAAGAGAAAGATGGTGGAGAAATAGGGAGAAATGAAAGAAGAAGACAATTTCAGAAGTCAGTGAGTGAGAAAAGAGAGCTTTAAGAAAGAAAAGGAGAGAATCCAAAGGAAAAAGTAGAGCCCAAGCCAGACTTCTGCAACAGAACGCTCCACCATCAACTCCTAAAAGCAAGCCTAGTCCAGGGACTTCAAGGTGGGAATAGGTGTACAGTAGGAGTAATTCAGATCATTATGTAATTCAGATTTTAAAGTGCAGATATGTGTCTTTTTACATTAAGACCCATGTTTCCACTGCTGAGATTTTAAAAATGTAATTCCCTAAAGTCCGGGTGTATATTATAGGCAGCAACATAAAGGCTACATTCAAAGAAGAAAAACAAAAAGAAGGCTGCAAAATGAAATAGAAAAATCACTGCAAAAACTGCAAAAGGAGAAACAAAAAAAGGAAAAATACAAAGAAAGGTGCTTTAGACATGAGAAAGAGCGGCAGTTGATTGCCAAAGTAATTTTGGGGGAAATTGTTAAAAAGTACAGGCGTCTGAGGTTTGCACAGAAAACACTAGGATTTTCAACAAAGCAGACAGGAAAATTGGAAGGTGGCCTTTCCTCTTTTCAGCGCAAGACAGTGAACTAAGTATCTACAGAGATCAAGAATAGAGTCAAACAATTTTTTTTTTAAAGAGATGATGTGAGTAGCATAACAACAGGCTGCAAACAAACAATCACCAGGCAAAAGAAAAAGATGTAGAAATGGTTGCTCACTGATACCATGAAGAATCTCCACAGAAACCTTTTGGCTGAAAACCAGGTATATATTTCCTACTTCTTATTTTGTGCTCTCAAGTCATTTGGGTCGTCACACCAGTGGATGCTGACCGTGAAGCCTGTCAATGCAAAACACATGAAAATCTACAGTTCATGACCAATGCTCTTTATCATCGTGGACTTGTGACTACAGCAAATATTGAAGAAATGGCAGACTCAACCATGTGCAATGCCCGGTTCAAACTCTGTGCATATGGTGAGTGTTCTATGGTGAGTGAATCTTACCACTCCTGTAACTCTGAAACCACCTACCAGCTGAGAAATTATGTTCACCCAATTGTTAGTAGAAAGAATAAACCAGTTAGATGTAGGAAAATGGTCCAATACCACCAAGAAAGACATTACAAGCACAGAGCCTGAACTAGTCAGTCAATTGCATGACTGCCTCTTGAAGTTCAGAAAACATATTCAATATTAGATGGCAATACAGAATTTACTTCTCTTTACTGAGAATCTAACATCAATCAGTACTTGATTCATGTGGATTTTAGTGAAAATTACACCTGAAAATATTCCATAGAAATTCAGTCTGTGCATTTTTGGTGGGTCACACCAACAGGCAACCCTTCACACTGTGGTACTGTATACAAAGAGCAGGAAGCAGTAACCTTCTGTTCCACCTCACCATCGAGATCCTCAAGCTATTTGGGCCCATCTCAGTCCTATTTGGGGAAATAAACCACTTTTTTAGTGATGGTCCCTCTACCCAATACAAGCAAAAGGGAAACTTTTACAAGCTATATACAGACCCATATTAATTGGGCTTCAAAGAAATAAGTTGGCATTACTTCGATGCCAGCCATGGAAAGGGGGCCCTTGATGGAGTAGGTGGGACACTTAAGAGGGCAACAGAATGGTTCATTTGGGGAAGATGCACTTACTCTGTATCAGAAACTGAAAGCTTGTCAGAGTACAGTTCAGCTCTTCTACATCAGTGAAAATGATGTTGAATCAGGTATATTTTTAGTTGTTGTTTACATGAAATCATATATTTTTTTAAACAGTACTTAACTCATAATGGTTATATTGAGAAATATTAATTACAGCTTTTATCTAAAATACTAAAGGCAGATAATATATATATATATATATATATATATATATATATATATATATATATATATATATATTTATATACTGTAACTGTTACTATTTTATATATCCTAGAATCTCCCTTTATCTGCCATAAAAGGGACCATGAGGAAGTCATCAGTGTGTATCCAGGCTAGATTAAATGCCGTGACATCAGCTTTGTATGCAAATTCAGAGAAGGGAAAATAGATTGTGACTGCTTTGGAATGAGTGAGGCAACACTTGGCGTGGATACTGCTGCTCCAAAACCTTATCAAGCTAGAACTGAGTTGAGACCAGAAGAAGACTAGATTAAATAATCGGTTACAAGACATGATCAGAAGAAATAATTGATTTGTTTAAAATGCATTTTTAATGTCGTTTTGGGTTTGGAAAGTCAATTGTGAGGGATACGTTTATTAAAGTCAATTATGAGGGATACATTTAAAAAACAAAGCAGATTATCACATTAAAATTAAATCACAGTGTAACACTGTTGATCTTTTTAGGAAACGTTTTGTGCTAAACAGTGTTAATATGAAATTTTGATAGCTGTTGTACGTGTTTGATATTTCAAAATACATTTTATATTTTTTCATGTTGCTTAGAAGTTTGTCAAACTCGATGGTGAGGGAGATGTAATTTTTTTGTGATCAATGTTTTATGGAGATGTCATCTAAAATAAAAGATTATTACATTAAAATGGTTACAGTATTGTTCATTTTTAGAAAAGCAGGTTTGTGCTAAACAGAGCATTAATATGAAAATGAGTAAAGTTTCTTAAAATTTATCTGCAAAAAGTTAAAATCATTGCTGTTTTGGTGTTTAGTCCACCCTGTCATTGCTGTGTCCACCCTGTTATTCAGGAATTTTTTAACTACACTTTGTAATATTTTGTGTTGTTTTAGCAAATTTGTGGTGTGAATAATAAATAATGGAAGGTCAAGTTATTGTCCTTTAAATGAATTTAAAAATCTAATCATTTGCACTGTTAACCTAAAAGTAAACAGTGAAATCATGATATTTTTAAGAAATAGACCCATATTATGTTAATTAACACTTATATTTTGGTATGTTATCACTTACATGGAATCAGACATTAGTGCAGGCATAGGAGTGCTAAGGAATCCCTCAGAGCCCAACTATGACAGTCAGGTGCCAGTGGGACGCTTCACAGCCAAAACATTGCTCACTAGGCAGAAACCACCTCGGACCAATTGTCAACAATGTCACAGGAATACAGGATTCGCCAGCATCCCCCAGCCTTTTCAGGAACTCATCAGTTACAGATCCAGTCAAATTTGCCACACTATAGCAAGGACAAGGACATGACCGAAAGTTGACCCTGCTGTTCAGAACAAGAGAAAATTCAACATACTTCCTGATGGATGGAGGTTCTGTCCAAGTCTAGACTTAAGAGGAGTTAGTTGGTTCTTAAAAGCTTGCCATTCAGCATGCTGAAATTGCCAAATGTCCTTGTACCCATGCAACCCCATGCAGTGTGACTGGTTCACAACTGTCGATCTTTACAATGCATACTTTCCAAAAAGATACCAGTACGAAAACCAAAATATGGTACTAAAACAATAAAGCTTCTGCAGCAAATGCCAACAAGTGTTTGGTCTCGTCAGATCAAGTGCCACTTCCCATTATGATGGAAGGGAAATTGGGTTATGTTTAATTATGTTTAATTATAGTTTAATTATCAGTGTCTCAGGGGTCCCTAGAGGACTAGTGGTTAGGCTACGGCGCTCTCACTGCTGCAGCCCAGGTTCGATTCCCGGCCTGGGAACTCACCACAACCACTGGGGTGGCACACGACAGTACATTCCGAGCGCTGGTCCCAAGCCGGTCCCAAGGATAAAATTGGGGAGGGTTCTATCAGGAACGGCATCTGGCGTAAAAAGTGTGCTAAATCAAATATGCGGACCAATGATCAGCTGTGGTGAACCCTAATGGGGGCAAACAACATAGTTTTCAGAGTCTCAACCACTTTGTCCTTCCTGGCCTGACCTTGTGCTTCAGAGAACATCAAATCACCACTGTAAAACCTAACAATGGAAATGACCAAATGAGATGAATAATCACTACTCAAATGTGTTTAAATGTTATATTTACTTATCTGTAATCCGTTATGAGCACTCAGTAACTGAACATTGTTTGAAGAACTGAAGTAACTCTGACAGAGTTACTACATTTGTGTGTGAAATCTTAAGTAAGCACAATTCATGTGACTCAAGTTTTAATAACTCAAATAATGTTAGTTTAAACCTAGACCAAAGTTCGCCTTTGAAATTTCTCCATAATACCTCATACAAAAACCTTGTTGGTATGTTCTTTCACTTAACTTCAGTTAACGAATAGTGAACAATATAGGCCATAGGTATTCAAATTAAAATTTGCAAATGTCCAGTTACATATAATCCCTTCCTTAAAAAGGTCCAGATAAGTCACTATCATGTTACCTTTAATGCTTGAACATTAATGATTCGCTCATGGCTACTGTTTTATTTTGGTGGAATGGTGAAGCAGCAGTAGGTAGATTGGCTAGGATAAATTGCCCTTAGGATAAAGCAGTTACTGAGAGTGAGTGAGCCGTTTTATTTTTAACATAGCTTTATAAACTAAAGAGCATTTCAAAATTGACTTAATTAGTTCTTTAACCTTAACCTTTTGTTGATTTAAGTAAGTGTGACAAAGAATAAGCTAAGTAAACTATGATTTTTATAAGTTAGCTGTACTCAAAGCAGTCTTAAAATTAAATGGTTTAAGGCAATCTGCTTCCTTAATTGATATGAGTAAACTTAACTCATCAGGTTTCGCCGTGTGGAGACATTAAGCAAATGTTCCTTTAGGTTCACCTGCTACAGGTAGATAAGATCTTGTGGAGGTTCCTGTGGAGAGACCTAAATACTGAGCAATTACCCTCCACATACCACTTCTAGTGTTCTACCATTTGGGAACTTGTAAACCCTGCTGTACCCTGCCATCCAACGACATGCCTTGTCACAGCGTAGAAACGGTGACAATTGTCTACAGAGCCTGCCTATTCTGGAAGAAACAAAGAGTCCAGTGGACAAGCTCACTTAGCAGCAGGGAGCTTTGTGATTCATTAGCAAGTCAGCAGATACCCAGAAATTCAAGTCAAGTCACATCAAGTGGCTTTATTGTCATTTCAACCATATACAGCTAGTTAGTACACAGTGAAACAAAACAATGTTCCTCCAGGACCATGGTGCTACCTAAAACAACACAGAACTAAATTCACCTACTAAAATCTGAAGCTAAATCTGATAGCTACGAGGAATGGAGATATGGCCTGTTGGGGTACATACTGTATTGACTTTCATCACATGAGATGATCTAGAGACAAGTCCCTGGTCCAGAGACTCCAGTCACAAAAGATCACAGCCACGATGACCCCAACGTACCTGCTGACCTGCTGGGTGCTTGGATGGAATAGGAACGCAAGTTTCCTCAGCTAACACTTACCAGTCTTCCTACTTTCATAAAGAAGGAGATATGATCTTCATATTTTTTGTCATGCGTTAGAGTCTGTGTATGGATCTGTAGCATAAATAGACATACACATATGTAGAGACTCTCAAGACCAGGTTTAAATAGCATTTGGGCTCTTTCCTTATAGCACTTGAAGGATTTATTGCCTGCTATGAAACCCCAATTTATGCTCCTCTCTGATCAGGGGACTAATTTCAAGGGAGGTGAGTCTGAACATAAAACAAGCTTATGCAGCTGGCCAACCAGCAGATTTGTTCATTTTGTTAGAGCAAAGAATCACGTGGTGTTTTGGGTATTACCTCCTATCAAATAACTCAAACATTTATGGAGACAAAGAGTTAACCTGGCATACTGCTTAAAGAACAAATAAGATTTTTTTTTTTTAAATCCCATAAAAGACTGTCATATTTTTCCTTCACTTCAAAGGGCAAATTACTTTCTCTACTATTAACAAAACTAAAAATCTGGACACTGACAATTATTGTTTATACAGAAGAGATGAAACCATTGTAACAAAGATCTCAGGACAAACCATGTTTGTTTGATTGTTTTATAAAATAATTTAACAAATATAACCATTGGTTACTTAGCATGTAAATTTAAGGTCACACATTGG
>CM040979.1:10626543-10801543 GCA_022985145.1 Pangasius djambal | reverse complement strand
TTCTGTGTAATAATAATCCATGATTGGTGTAGCCTCTGTTCTCTGCATGAGAGGCACTGAGAAAGGCGGAAATTACCATGTTTCTGAAATGTGGCTGAGCACAGAAAAGGATCTCTGTAATTGAATACTTTCACCAGACAGATTTCCCATTTTCCAATTTCCTGCCAAGCATGCTGGTAATTTTGCCATTTCATCCACGATTCTGTTATTCCAGAAAGCCACACATCCTGAGACGTAGTGAGATTCTTGGGAGGTAATTGGACAGTACAGGTGCAAGGATTCATTTACATTCAGAATTTCTGCATAGCTGCACCACTCAGGCTGGCTACACGTATAGCATCAGAGGCACACGGAAACCAACACATACTGTATGTGCTACAAATCATATAAAGAAAGAGAATTTAATGAATTTAAAGAGAACTAATATGAATGGCTTGATAAAGTGAGTAATAATCACGCACACACACACACACACACACACACACACACACACACACACACACACAAGGTAACCAAGCAGTACTCAGATCTATATGATGAATAATACATTACCAATTTAAAGCTGTCATGGAATGTCTCATCATCAGAGGGATGCCTGAATTATAGCAGCTTCATTCTGTATAAAGATATCATGTTTTCCTGACCTCATGCATGCAAGCCCATGTACCTATTAAAGGAAGAGCTCTCGCATGAAAACCTTTATACCATATGCATTCAAAGAGGAAACAGAGACATTTCAATCATTTCCATAGAAGACTTACACTAGATTGACTAATAGTCTATACTAATGTATGCAAGAGATTGTTCCTTTATTTGATCATCGCCTGATCTATCAGACTTTTGTTCACTCTTTTGCTGCCTGTTAAATATCATATTTATCAAATATTGTAAATATTAACAAAACATATTATACTCTATTCACATTAAGAAAAGGTAGATTAGAAAACAGAGACCTTTTTTTTCCCTGTCTCTGTTTTCTAATCTACCTTTTCTTAATGTTTTGTGGCTACTCCAGTATTTTTATGGATGAAGGCCATTTTTCCTAGCCTGGGCTATTAGAAAAAAAAGAGAATGATAAATCCAGTTGCATACATAGCTATTTCATTTTCTGCCTTACTCTTAGCCTTAGCCACCTCACAACATCCTTGGACACATTCTGAAACCTTATGTATTTATCTATATAACCTGCGCATATGTGTAACAGACAAATAACTCTCAGATAAACATTGTAATGTGATAATTCACTACAAAGAAACAGTATTATGGTCTTTAAGAGAAGGGCAATTATATTATATTATATTATTTTATATTATATTATATTATATTATATTATATTATATTATATTATATTATATTATATTATATTATATTATATTATATTATTCACTAATCAAGTGTCCTGTTTTCTTCGATCAAAGCATTTGTTTTTTCAAAGTCTAGGTAATTGTACCAGACCACGTGAAACACAAAGGCATTTTAAAGACATTTAAAAGACATATTTGCCTGATGTTAATGGGACATCTGGATTTTAGCCAGAATGAAAGATTTTAATACAGCTTTTGCAGAAGTTGAAAGATGACTTTTGTGGTCACAAGATGTCAAATCTAATACTAACCAAATGACATATCAAGGTGGACCTGATCAAGATGGAGCATGTCTGACTTATAATGGACTATTAACAGTATCTTTTTATAGGCCAGTTTACATCAGGTCACACTGGCCCAGTAATGGACATATATCTGAGCTGGTACTCACTGAGAAACTAAAATAATATGGCTAAGAAATTGAAAATAATCTCCTGAGAACATAATCAGATTATAAATTTTACTCTTTTCCTTTGTCATAAATGATTATTGCCATAACCATGTAATATGTCACCTGCTATACTCAATTGTATTCTGCTATATTTCACAACCAGCAAAGATGTTCATATTAGGATGTTAAGCTGAAAGGAATTTTTTTATTTATTGTATGGAGAATTCTAAACATAATTGTCCAAATCCTACACTGTACGACTTAATTGGATCCTCCTCCCTCCACCCAAAATGTAGACAACTCTCTGCTGGAACCCCTGGAGAGCAGGCATGTTGAAATACTTACCCATCCAGACTTGCTAAAGTGTGCACATACAGGCACACACACACACACACACACACACACACACACACACACACACACACACACACACACACACACAGTTACCAAGCAGTAACCAAACAGCTCAAACACCCACCCACCCACACATCCATTCACACACACACACACACACACACACACACACACACACACGCAACACACACACAAAGGCCATCTTTGTTCACCCTGCTGTGCTATGTGTCTTTTGAGATGGGCTGAAACTGCTCGTTAAAGTCTGTGACATCCATTGGGGAGATCGACCCCCTACTGATCATGGTTTACAGCTTTTTTCTCCCTCAGAAAAGCAGAGCACAATCTGCCTTGTAAGAAAAAGGGCTAAGAACTCCTCAGGGAACGAGATGACTTTTTGAATGAGAGAGCTTTATTAACAGTCAGGTTTTGAGCAGACCTCCCTTGTGTAAGTTGACAGTCGCAGCAGTCTTTCTCAAGAGGAGCAAGCTCAGCACTGGAGATGTTCTCACTACTATCGTCCATCAGAACAGAGACTGAGAACCCCAGCACTGTCCCATTCCCATGCCTGCACTGCCAGTCAATCAATGCATCAATCACTAAGTCAAATCGTTAACCAACACGATCAAAGCAGGGCGACTGTTAATGCAATGCCTCGTTAGGCATCTGGGCAGATTGTTATCAGAATCAATGAGGAAGGCTGTTGACCAATGCTGATTAACTCAACAATCAACTGCTAATGAGAAACACAAAGATTGCTTCTTACATTGATTTCTATTCACGCTCAAAAAAAAGCAGATTATCCTCCATAGAGAAACCAGTCTGCATTTCTTTAAACCACATGAACTGTGCCCATCTGATTTGCCTTTGCCATGACCGGAACATTTCTCTTTATAATGTATAAGGAAGGATAAGCAGAGGCAAAACTGTTGTAATGAATCCGGTGGGGTCCGTGTAAGTTTGGTTGGGAGGGGTGGCAACATGACACTGACATGTAATCGATGTTCAAGGTCTTTCTCTACTGCCATCAAAGTACTGTACATTTCCTAAAGGCAAAAAGTGCTCTCATGCAGCACTCTCAGCTAGACACTGGAGCACAGGGCTTTTGTCAAGAAGAGATGAGTTCAAATGAGGAAAAGGATGCGGTTAGGAGAAAGTCTGCTCTTGGCTATTGCTGATAGTCTATCAGAAAGAATTGAGGCAGAAGGAGGGGAAAGAGAGAGGGATGGAGGGAGAAATGGGAGGGAGGGAGATGTAAAGCAGGTGTCTCTGGGGAGACTCAGAGCCCAAGGCACATGTACCTGGCTGACCACACCTTACTTGCTTCCTCCCCTCTGTCCTCTCTACAGTCACCGGATCCAACATGAAAGATTGCTCCTTGTCCTTAACAAGCAGGAAGAAAGAAAACACTTCCAAAGCTGGCAGGATAGACAGCTGTGGGTTAGGAGGAACGTGAGGCTGAGTAACAAACAGCCTGCACTTATATCCACTCAGGTATCATTAGGGAAAAGACACATACACACACAAGGGTCCATTGCAAGGGCTTACAGCTGTTTATAAACACGGTGCTTTATAATTATTTATAACTACAAATACAAGCATACCATATTGTATCTACTGGGCACAGTTTGGAAGACATGGGTTAGATTAAATTACTAACCTGGAAACTGTATGCCTTGGTTAAGCAGAGATTGATAGGGCACCTAACATTGCTAAATGGGTCTGAATTTTTTTTTCCAAATTTAAATGGATGTAACACCATGGAAATGCTTATGCTGGTATCTATAGGTAAAATACCATTTTAATGTAGTTGTGTTTGCATTTCTTGAATGCCCTGCTGACTGACAAATAATAGATTTAAGAAAATTTCAACTGGAGTCTGCTCTACATTAAAATATTCAATGTCTTTGTAACCTCAGAGGAAGAGTGGTACGGCTGTTGGCTCTCTGTTGAGTGCAGGATTATTATATGATTAATGTTGTTATTTCCACTGAGAGCACATAATCAGTTTATTCATGCTCTGATCCCTTTAGACAGAGGAGACTGAGTTAAAACTAACAACATTGAAACTGAACAGGAACCATTTCTGAATGATTATTTGTAAACCTATAAAGGTGTGAGTGTGTGTCAGAGGCTTCTGGTGTACAGGTAGGTGGGTTTACGCTAAAGCAGCAACAGGAGAGTGGCAGCTCAGTTTTCCAGATGGTTCCTCTGGAGGCAGATTATCGGCACCATCGCGGCAAGCTTAACCTGAGACTGTTGAAGTGTGTTTCGGGGGGCTGTAAATACTGTGGGCACTTTGGTGCCACACTGATGCTCCCACCCTGCGGCCTGTAAGTGATCCCTGCCTGGCCTGTCTTAGCTATGAGGTAGACTTTCCGCCCCCTCCACAAGCCTGGTTATGGGATAGGTCTGTTGCCTCCAACCCCCCCAACTTCTCCATCCCACCACAGGATTGGCTTACTGACTAACTGACATGGCTGACGTGTTTCCAAGCTAACTAAGCCACTGGGAGGCTTGGGCAGGTAAAGCTGGTGCCATAACTTTGCACATGTGTGGTTTTAAATGTGTGTATGGATATTAATATGACCAAAAAAAAAAAAATCTGATAGCCCACTCACTGTTCGGGAGTTGCACAAAAGACTAGAAGAAGTTGAGCAGGTTTGAAAGATCTGCTTGTTTTTTAAAGAATGCATTTTAGTACCCTTATAAATGAATAACTAGCTTGTTGATTTGCAGTCTTGGATGCCTTATCTGACTCCCTGGAGTTCAATAATTACACAGCGTCTACAGTTACAGCAGCCATGTTTGATATGAGTTTATCTGAGCTGTCTGTCAGGCAATTAAGGTCAGCGTTCAGCATTCTACCAATAGCACAGTCACAGCCCCAGCAAGCAAGGGAGCGGATCAAAACCACCACAGATCAAATTAGGTCACTCAGTCTCAGTTTCCACCTTCAGCCCCCCTCCCCACAATGACAACACACAATGCCTCTGATAAACCTTTTCCTAAATGACTCTTCACCCTGTATGACCTATACATTTAACACTCATATTACCTGAGCAGTCCTGGAAAAATGAATACCAAGTCTAAAGGCCATTAAAAATAATCTTTGTAATTTCTCAGAGCATTTTGTGCTGTTGTTCAAGGCATTTCTTTCACTATGAACAGCATTACTCAGTCAAATGGTTATGTACAGTATGTGGTCCTTTTGGGCTGTGTCCAATATTAGTGTCATTATTTTCCTCAACTGAATAAAACCTGTTTGTTGTGCTGAATGAAGCTTCCACAGCTGGGTGTGGGAGAAATATACAGTAATAATAACTAAAACATTTGACTTTATCCAGATAAAAGCGTGCATCAGGCAGGTCAGAGCAGTAAACAACTGAGTGCTTAGACAATAAAGACTAACATGAGAAGAAGATTCACTCCATGGATAGCCATAGCCTGGCCAGTTTCACTGTGTAAGGACTCACACCTGATACTCTGTAAACATGTGGCTTTGTCTATGTGTGTGTGTGTGTGTGTAACTCGTGTGATACGTGACATGCTATACCGAACCACAGATTAACTGTTTGACACCATGATAGCTTGGTAAATGTACAGTCATCCTTTTTGAAACAAGCCTGTTCCTCCTTTGCGCTCATTCATTTGGGTTTTTAAGACACTGCAGCTTTAATGGTCTAAGCTAAATTTCCGAAATAGAGTTTTAATGTTATGCAAGATACGCAAAAAAAAAAAAGCATTTAAAAAACATGCAAATTAGGTCATACTACAATGTTTACATGAAAGTTACAAAAAAATCCACACTTTTAAATGCCACAAATGTGTAGCTATATATGAAACCCATACAATTTGAACTTTTTTACACTCTTTTAAAAGGTTAAATCAAGATTCCTAAAAAGAAAACTGTAAAGGTTCTTTGTACAGGGTTCTTTGTACTTTGTACTTTTTCCATAAGGCTACTCTTTTACCTAAATACAAATTTCTGTCAGCAAATCAATTTCTTCTTGTTCTGTTATTCACACGTGTTATTTTGTTATCAGGCTCTTTACCCACCTGTGGTTAGATTCTACTGATTTAAGTTGGTCTAAAACATTTTACAGTGTATAATGCAACAAGCCAGTTTGAACAGTAACACACCATATGTGTGTAATGGAGGGACTATTTGATATAAATAGTAAGTCTCCACAGTATAAATACCTCTGCCTGAGACACAAAGTCTTGCAATTGTCATCCATGATCTCATTCTCCCCTTTTTGTATTTCACAGATCGAGAACTCTATGTTAGGAATTAGGGAGGAAGAGATTAGCTGAAAGCAAAGGATGAACAAACACACCCCTCCACTTCCACACATCTAGAGTTCTGAGAAAATCAACAACCTGAATTATAATGTATTAAATAGGGGAACATGCAGGGAGCATGCTGAAAGCAAAGTTAATATTCAGAAAATAATAGACTAAAAAGCAAATGTCACCTCATGGGCCATGAGCACATGGTGTGAAGCTTAAATGAGCCCTGATTGCACAAGGCAGTTTGCATCTCAGCATAGCGCTCAATTAAGCTGAGCGATTAGCATTGCCTCTGACTTGTCCAGTTCTATGTCATGTCATAAGTCTTGGAGTGTGGCCTCATAGCAGGAGTCTGATTTGACCAAAGCCCTGGGCAGCAGCTTATATCGCTAATGAGGCCTTCCACATTCAGTGCTCCACATATATGACTAATGGGGCCTTCGATATTCAGTAAGACCTTAGACCTGCAGGCAACTACTGAGAGCTGCACTGAACACAAGCTATCAACAGCGCAACTCAGACCACTTTACGCCATTTACTCCACATGAGCCTTTCCTGCTTTGCTTTTAAATATGAACTTAAAAAGACATTCCTTAATGAGAGTCCATACCTGTAAGCACCATGTCATCTGAATGAATACTGGTGTAAGTATTTTTGTGATTCTAATTAGGAGATCTGGTTTCCAGTACCAGATTTTGAGCAGGTTAAATTCTGGGCATAATCTGTAATAGTCACAATTATACATAAGACAATTACGTGTTTCTTTGTTTTTTCGCATAGCTAACAAGCAATTGTAATAGAATTCTGAGATCATAGGTGATGATTGTTGATCTTCTTTTAACTATATTGTGACATTTATTTAATGTCACATTTGCTCTTATTTCCAACAGGCACTCAGGCATTAACAGAAGTCAATAAACTCTACAGTAGCTGCACATGCAAAACCAGTGCTACACATCTTTCACTTTGTATGCTACTTTGTTTTGTGTGCGTGTGTGTGCGTGTGTGTGTACTTGTGTGAAATGTCTCTGAATGTGTGTGCACATTGCTGAGAGTGAAGCAGTGTGCACTGCATCTCCTTCAAACGTCTTCCCAGTCAATGGCAAAAACAAAGGTCAGGACTTTGGAAATGTCACTCAGTCTTTGGCTTGGCACTTAGAGGGCCAAGGGAACCTGGGGGGGGGTTTGGCCTGGCTGCAGGTTCCGGGGGGACGGAATAATGTGTTGCGCAGTGGCTGCTGCTTCCTCTTCCCCTGGTGGCTGGGGGCAGGCAGCGAGGCGCAGTGGGGGCTCATTGTTCCGCTGCCTTTTCCATCAGCTGCCAGAAGGGTAGGGGGCCTGAATAAATGGGCACTCTAAAATAGAGCACAGCCGGGAGGGAGCCCTCCCAAGTATATAAAGTACACCTAGAAAGTGTGGAGAGAAATTTACAGCCCTAGTATTTAACCATACATTTGACACATATATAGCATTTGAAGCAGTCATGTTTTATTCCCGTTTCACACGTATGCTACTGACTCCAAAAAGGCCACTTCCAGGATGATGTAGGTTATCATGCACGATGTAGTTTGTGTCCATCTTTTGATATTTTTTTGATATATGATCATTTTTATATTTGATCTTAATCCCTATAAGATAGGATAAGATAGTAAAGTTCAATGCAGAAATCTTGCAGTTCACTTTTTAAGTAAATATTTTATTATCGGACAATAAACTATGATATTATTTCGAATTACACACTACACATGTAAATGAGCTTTTAATGTTATGCTAGAGCCAAGCTAGCAGTGATACACAGTATTGTGCAAAAGTTTTAGGCACCCTATTTTTTTTAGTACAAACTTTGTTATAGATTTTTATTTGATGACTTCTACATTATTGATTCAGTCGAAAAACATTTTAGATTTCCAAACATTAGTTTTCCAGCACAAAATTAAATGCTACAGGAAAATGCTTGTATGTCAGTAAAGAAAGCAGCAGATTACATAAGAGACTTTTCAGACAAAAAAACATAATGAAGGCTTCTGGGTTTTGCTGCAAAAATAAGAAGCAAGTGTGAGAGTCAACGTCTCCAGAAGAACCGTGGCTGCTTCTGCAAGATGCTCAGTAACACTTACAGCTCATTTCCTTATAAAACTACACTAATTGTACCTGAGACTTTTTTTTTTTAAGTGAAGGATCGTCACACCAAATATTGACTTGGTTTCATTTATTTCTGTTTACTGCTCTTTATAGTATTTTTTTATGTAGAAACATTTAGTTTCATTATTTTCGAAGGCATCTTTGCTCTACACCATTTCTTTGCATGTGCCTAAGACTTTTGCACAGTACTGTATATGTGTAATTACATTTTATATTTTGTATACCACATATAGTAGATCTAGCATGAACACAGATATGTCAGGCTTTTAACAAATTTTCTTTTATATATTTTTGTATATTGCAATTTTACAATAAATCCTTTATTAAGGAATATTTGACTTAAAGCCTTTTAGATACACTGTAAATATTTCTGCAGTATCAGTCAGTGTTTAAACCAGTATGATACTTTAAATTAGTTTTTTACCAGTTTGATACTGTAGCCTGCATGGTAGTCTGGGGGAATATTTACAGTACTGTTTGGTACAAAGGACCTTACTGTATAGCTATTGTAACACAGCAATTGTATTGTACTAACAAAAAAAACATACAGTATCATTAACTTTACTATAAGATTAGGCAACTGAAGAAATTCCCTGGAGCAGCGAAGGAACCTCATCCAGCGGATTTTTCTGTTACATTTCTTCCATGTTATTCTAAGTTGCAGCTTCAATTATTTTTTGCAAAGCAGAATGAGCACAATATGTTTAAACTGGTGGTAATGCTATGCAACACAAGATAATATTAGCCTAGGTAAGTAGCTGACGTTTGCTAGTTGTGTCATATTTTAAATAGATAACCCATTTTTTTGGGCATTTTTTTTCCCCCGGTGATATTCTGGACTGTGACCCACTGATTGTTCTACTATTGTGGTAATTGTTCAGCTGTTACTTATTATTCATTTTTTTGCACATTCTTATTGTGTAACTTGATATCTGATGTTTGTTCTTATGTGAACTGCAATGAAATGAGTACGGGGGGGGGGGGGGGGGGGGACGTGACTGATTGCTGATCAGATGATTATTTCAGGGCAAGTAGCTGAAACAGAGCCATGCTTGTCGCTGGCCTGTGGGTGATGAAGGCAAGAAGGGGAAAAGGAGGAGCCATGGCCCTGAGCACACCTGAGCTTGCATTACCTGCCGTCTCTCAAGCAACATACTGAGAGCGTGGAAACCTGAGTGCAGTCATGGGAGGAAATCTGGCTGTCTGTCAAGTGCCTTTGTTTGTGGTTCTACGAACAGGTCAGATTGGGTTTCCCTGCACATGAAACAGGGCACCTAACCACGGACACAGCAGAGAAGCACACACAACGAATACAGTATCTGTCAATACTATGTCAATAGCAATAACTACAATAAGAGTTGTTCAGTAAAGAAAATATGACTGTTTATAACAAATACAAGAAAATATTGCTTATTCTTAAAACTACAGGAATGTATCTGGATTTATTCAAGATGTTTTTTTTTGTCTCACCAAGAACCCCAAGAAATGGACAGTCACATATATGTTTCATTTTTTAATTATAAAAAAAAATCCCCCCTGAGTCAAGGTGTAGTAGAACCGAAATGAAGACAGGACAGGCTCCGTGGATTTAGTTTAAATTCTTAAAAGTTAAATTCATAAAGGTGATCACAGAACTTTACAACAGAATGTTTTCCTATCAGAGAGGGTTCTGTGTAGAACTGCTTTTGGAAGCTAAGAACCATCATTATCCCCTTTTTTATGAAAATGAGTAGAAGACAAAAGACAAAGAATTTAAGCTCAGAACATAGTACAGTTTATTACAATTTACAACTATTTACAGGTTTCTACAGCCGTAACTACAATGTTATATTTAAAAGCAAGTTCTGCTAGAAAAAAAAGTGAAGCACAGTAGTAAATGGTAAAAATGTATTTATTCACTATCTGAAAAAAAAAAACAACAGCGTAAGACCATAGAAAGTTGTTTACAGAAGCTTTCAAATCACATTTAAACACATAAACTTACAATCAATAGCATGTACTGTCTCTGTACATTAGCATGGATAAGCCAAGTAATAGGTAAGCACTCAGAGGTATATTCTGTTGGAGTCCTGGGACTTTAAACCATACAAAATGCTAGATGCACTCTTACTACAAATCAGTCAGGTGTAATTGTTTTTTATTCACAGACATTTCATGTGAAATTAATGTATCAAGAGCATTCCCATGATATGTCTGAGTGAGTGGATAATTTATTGTTGAGGGCTTTAGCCCCTTAGTGTTCTAATTAAAAAGTGACAGAAAATCAGAGAGATTATTAGGGAGCAACATCAAGTATGGCAGGAATTTATTATTATTTTTTTTAACTAGAAAGTGAGCTGTTGAAAGGGGTAGGATGGTGGAGTTTGGAACAGATGGAGTGTGTACAGTAAATAAAGAGTTAAAGATTAAGAGAAGGGTGTGTATTTACATCTGATGTAATAAGCAGAAAGGTTTAAAAGCCACTGCCACATGTGGGAATAATTCACTGTCATGTAGTTGCGCCTTTTCCCATCTCTCACTCTCTGAGGTTTTGTTTATACAACTTGTTATTGCGGTTTCCCTTCTTCCGCCCTTTTTCTTTTCCTGCTTCCCTCTCCTCTTTGTCTTTTCTTGCTTGAGGGAAATCTACAAGACTGCCAGCAACAGTTAATCCTCTTCCAAAGCACCTTAACTATGCTGGGAATTCTGTGGATGCTAAAGAAAACAACAGGAACAGCCATGCACTTAACACTGGCTTACTCTGGCAGGGATGTCTCTGTCTTCAGATACTGTGCCTTTTTAATAAGTAGTTCAAAACAGTCTGTTGTTGTGTGATAACTGTGTGTCTCTTGAGTGAACAGGGAGAGGGGCCATGCTGAGTTCAACAGCAGCATCTCTATAATCCCATTACAGCAGTTCACCTGAGATTACACAGCCTTGAGTGGAAACAAGACCTTACCTTACGGTCTGCATAGAAAACACAATGGCACTCAAAATATTACATAACTACTTTCATGATCAAATACTGCCTATCTTTTGATGATAGCAATTTTGTAAATAAAAAAATGGTAGTGTGTAGGCCTATGTGAGCGAGACCTCGTCTATTTAAAGGTAATCTCTCCTGTCTGCCCCTTCCTATTGTATTAGGACGTTACTGTTCAGAGACGTTTAGCAGGCATCCTTGTGGTGACACTTTCCAGAAACACAAAAAGAACCAGTCTTTTTTTTTAATACAGTAATTCTTTATTCACAGCAGTCATTTATGCTATTTCAGTATGATGGCATAGCACCATTCAAATAATATCTATAAACCCAATGTAAATCATATTCCAATAAATTATTTAGTTTTTGGATTTGCCATTGACTGAGATTAAATAATTATCCTACTTTAAGCAACATTCTCTTCATGTAAAGAAGCTCAGAAGGGTACCATAGATATACGTGTATAGCTAATTCACCAAAAGATTAGTGTAGATTTTCGGTTTGAACTGAGGAGTGTTATTTAATTCAGGTTTATCCATGCTCAGAAAATTGGCACCTAGAATCGTTACAACCATTCTCAATGGCCATAGCTACTTGAATTACACATCTTTACCTGGAGATGGAGGAGACTTTGTAAACTACATAAAATAAAATCTCTCAACAACATGAAAACAAGGTCTCAGCAATAGTTCTGGCAATCTGCAAAATCAATCAAATGAGAAAATGACATGAGCTTTTTTAAGGTGATTACATATTCCTTAAGAGCTCCAATTGTGCTTTATATTTATCATTCCAGTCATATACTTATGTTATTCTTCTTAAAGAATGCAAGACACAGCTTCCCTCAAAAATGTAATGATTAGTCAAGACAGTTATTTTGAAATCAATAAGTTGTCATTAGCACACCTTAATGTAGATTGGGCTGGTGAAAAGGATGGTGAGCTCAGGTGGAGTTTCTATGCACTGTGCATTATGCCTGAACGGTGACCTTCAGGAGTGCACATCTCTGTAATCATCCTTCACTCTCCGTCTCTCTTGCTAAATGCTAACTGGATCTTTTCAAAGCAGCCACTGAAAGGCAAAATTGTACTATTGAAGAAGTTTATTAGAAATTGATCTACTCCTTTCAAGTAATGTAGCAGACAGAAGACTTCGGAAACTTCCATGGACATGAGACAATCTCAGCTCAGCTGTATTCATGCTCATGGACATGCTTAAAGATGGAGACACTGTTGGAAGCCAATGAAGGGGAAACCGGGGTCAATAGACTGAGCCATGGAAAAGGTGGATTAGTGATGCCTTAGTGACACACGTGATCATGGGTGAATATGGTTTCAATCTGGTGTTAATAGAGTTGGTATTAGTGATGAAATAATAGGGCAGTAGAACCCCTGTGTGTGTTACAACTGGATATCAAGTCTTATTTTTCTATAATCTCATCAATGCCATGTCACTTGGAGATAACAGAATATGTTGAAGATAGTTCCAAAATATATAAAATATATCATACTGAAGTATAAAAATGATAGTACCTGTGAATGGATATTAATATTAATATAAATATAATATATGTTTTCCCTTTAGGCATAAGAAAGATAATCTATGATTATCTTTTTTTTTTTATCAAAAAGATAATTCAACTTACTTTACTGTTGTTTGTTCAATTCTCTAACAATAAACTCTGCAGAAAAAATGAATGAGACACATGGAACAGCAAAACTGCAGATTAATTTGGTTGTGAGAAGTGCAGGGAGCAATTCTTATAACACGTTTTCACAAATCCATGGCAACAAGTGTATGATTGTCAGCCCAGTTTTGAATTCATTTCCACTGGGCAGCTCTAAAGCAATTTCTGTGCTGCAAAAAAAGTACAGAGATGTTTTATTAGTCACAGAAGACATGTTTTTATTGTTCATTCTAGTCTGTTCTATCTTGTAGGCCATTTTTTGTCATGCTAACTTTGCATGTGATTTACAAATTGGACTAGATCGGACATGATGACGATCCAACGCTATGGAAATCCTTAAAAGAAGTTTGGCTTCCAGTGGCTTCATTTGCAGAATATTTTTCATCAATAAATCTTTAGCAGTTGTGTTATTGATGCTTAGCCTTGTTTTTCTGCATGTCACTAGTGGCATCTGGGCACACTGTACACTTACATGTATTCATCTGGCAGATGCTTTTATCCACAGATATTTCAAATATAAGGCAAATCTGCGGCATCATATTGAGCAGTGCTGAAGAACTAAATACATCAACTGACCACAGGCAAGTTCGGGATATTTCAGGATAAAACAGAGAGAGCAACAACTGAATATGACTGTTTGACTTGGTGCTAATACACAGACATGCTGCAAATATTAGCCACAGTTAAACATTTTGGCAAGGGCGCAAGGGAAAGTAGGGGTGATAGGAATGGGGTTAACTGCAATAAAATGCTTAGGTTCAATTGCAGCTGATCTTGCAAATGATCTGTTTGCATAGTTAGCATGTACATTTCCTCATACATACCATTATGGGTTTTTTCCTCTTTACTTCTGTATTCTTTCCATTATTTCCACATCTCACTCCAGAGCAGATTACACCTGACATGGGTTCTGGAGTACTGTAACATTCGTAATATTTCTCTCATTGTGACTGATGATTATTTACATCTACCTGGCTAACTGTATTTGGCTAAGAGAGGAAAATTGCATCAGTTTGTAGCAGATGTTTTGGTTGGTCTAGGTGGTGTGGTTTTTAAGAAACTAAACAAAAAGTAAAAACTGTTACAACCATTCCCAGTGTACCCTATAGACACACACACACACACACACACACACTCAAAGGAGAGCTAATTGTGTTTTGGTATCAATGTGTGCCTTGTGCCTTAGGAAGAGCTGAGTCTTCATGTGTTTCTTGCAGGTGGGGAGGGAATCTGCAGAGTGAACTTAGTTGAGAAGTTTGTTCCAATATCCCAGAACTACAAGTGAAAGAGTCTCTGATTTCACACTTAGTGCCACATTGTGGTCAACACCAGGTGCCGTTTACTTACAGATTGTAGTGATCAGGGTGGAACATAGGTCGACAAGGAGATGAATGAAGTTTCATTTGTTACTCTATAATCAATCATCAAAAAACTTCACCTTAAGCTGGTAGGCTGGTTGCAGTAATTGAGAGATGAAGAATGCTGGTGCAGCAAATTATGACTGATACGGTCTGACTACCGTCTGCAAGAATGGCAGATTTGTGTGGAGGGGTTTGTGGAGGCAAGCTGGTCATCAAATCTTTCCCCAAGGTTCTACGGGGTTGAGTATTGGCAAAAAGTCAGGCTTCATATTGAGCATTCATGTTGTAGAATATAAGTACAATATAAAAATTAGTAACACATACACCAGTTTTTGTTAAAAAAAAAATATTCTTGAACTATTGTTTGACATTAATATGTGTAATTACAATGTTAAAATACATATACTATAAATTTACCTTTGGCACTTAAACTTTGCGTTATTTACCTGGAAGAAAGATTTTTTTAATCCAAAGGAAAAGAACAAGAAATTAGAGTCGCAGTGAAGTGCTTTAATTCAATCTTGAATTGACAGCAGACTCACAAAAAGCACAGATGTGAAAAACCTAGTCTGGTTAAATATAAATGCTAGAATTTTTAGAACTGTTACTGGTTCTCCCTTAAGACTTCAATGTTGAACCCTACAACAGAGTATGTCTATTAGAAAGCATTCAAGGAGAACCTTTTCTGAAAGCTAAGAACCCTTCATTATCCAAAGAACCTTTAAAAAAACCCTTGAAGAACCTTTTGGTCTATTTAGTACATGAAAGATGATAACTGAATACACCCTTGACCTCACTAATTCTGTCTAAGAAAAAAAAAACACCAAATATTCTGTATATAAGGACTGTTGTTACAAATAGATTCTCTTTAGCTTTCAGTGAGATAAATTTCTGCTCTCCGTTACAAACCCAATAGGTGCAAATCATGTCATAATTTAGCTTTCTAAAGGCCTGTGTTTGCTGATCACACACTGTAAGTGAGGTCAAAGGTCAGCAGTGGTGAGAGCTATCAGTGACACCCAGAGGAAACAAGCCGGCTGTTTCTATCATCACCTCCTGACCTCTCATTTACCTAATCTCTACTGAAAATAATCACATACCACAAGGATAGTACCAGTCCAATGTTTGCAGGTGTATGTTAGACAGATTTAAGACTGTGTTAAGTTATTGAATTGTGTTTTTATTTGGTTTGCGTAAGAAGTATGAACTATACAGTTTGTAAAGAAACCTCTAGCAGGATTAGCTGTTTTGGGATCGGTTTTAGTTGTTGGTTCTGTTCCTCTGTATGGATTGAGTTTTCTTTGACCCTACTGAGAAATACTGCCACATTAGCAGTTCAGGCACCAGAAAAGCAACGCAGCCCCGGAGCCATATCACACCCATCTATGTGTTTATCTACGGTGACTCTTACTGACACCAGCATTACTCTACTTTTTTGCCCTATGCACATCAGTAGCACTGGATCAATGAGCTGAAGTTGAGAAAAGAAGCCCAGAGTAATAGTGCCAGTATGAGTGATTAACACTGGTAATGGCACCTAATATGCAACATTTTAATTTACTAAAAGAGATGACTGTATTATAGATACTCTACTACTTGTATTAGTCTAAAGATCTTGATTTTTCCAGCAAAAATCTCAAAGTAGAACAGGACTGATCTAAGGCAGACAATCTGTAAGGTGGCAGGCAGAATTCAAGATACACAAAGGCTATTTATGTCAGTAGTGTGTGATAACAAACCTCATACTGCTGTTTAACCCTTTCATGTATTGTGGCCACACTCACAGACCATTAACTTAAGACTGTTTTTAGAAATAAGATTTAAAGCAACTCCAAACCACTGTTATATACACTATTATATAGACTATTATCCTCATTTTTATTATTCCATTCAATCTTGCCCCACATGGTGAGGGTGGCAGATGGAGCACATCGCAGGCATTTCTGTCTAAACTTTGTATACAAAAAAACTGTCAGACTGTCACTCTTTTTTAATATGACATCATTTAACTGCAGCCCTAACCTGCACAATTGACATATGTGTTAAAAAAATGCATTTTCATTCATTCTGGAAATCAACCTTGCATGCAATTATTTAGAATGAAAACCATCTAAAAATCTGGATGTTTTATAATTTAAGCTCGAAAAAAAGTAAATAGTACCTCATTATTAAGTATAGCTCAATCCTATCCTGAATAAACTGCCCATAAATAGCAAAACATGGTACAAACTTTTCTGTTTTGGTACTTTTCTGTTTTGCATTTTCTTTTACAAACTATCGCCGGAGTGAAAGCTGATCAATTCAAAGCCGCCATGGCACAGAAATAATGCTAACACGTACTAGACCTCATATACATATAGGCTATGCATCATCATGTCCACCAGCACTGATGATGATGCTCCAGCTATATTAGATCTTGGCCCTTTTTAAATGTTGATATCAGCTGTATTTATTCCCACAGCAACAACTGGTTTTCTCATACTTTTCAATGTTACATTTCCTTTTAATACCAGAGAAGAGTTTTTTTTTTTACTTACTGTAAGCTACTTTGTAATATCCACCATAACAAGTTGCAAGCACAAAAAGCCCATTGCCAATGTTTTTTTTCTGCATGCAAGACTCCTGTGTTAAACTGTATTATCCTGTCAAGAAACCTAGCGCTCTAAAATAATATTATTCTACCAAGTCTATAATTGTAATTTTGATTTATGATTGCATGTTTTAAAAATCTTTACAATTTCAAAAGGAAATTGTATATTGAGTTACGTAATTATAAGGAAATCCAAATTGTATATTAAATTGTACATACAAACAAAGAATGAAGGAAAAACGTTGTTCTCTGGCTTGAAGCAAGAACATTTCACCTTGCATTGATGCTATGGCACGAATAAGTCATGAATCTACAGACCTGCTCTCTTTCTCCGTGAACAAAACAATAATACTTTTGGTGCTAATGGACTAGCCTTATATAGTTCTACATATTTCTGTAGTGAGGAAACTAGAAAGTCTCTTTTACACACATACAAACACATGTGCTCCCATACATAGACACAGTGAGAATGATTACTGGTCTGATTTGCTTTGGGGTAAAGCTGTCTCTCAAAGCATTTTTGAATCTAAGGGGAAAGTGTCCAGCCGAGCTAACGATCCTTTGTGTATGAGCCCAAGGAGTCCCTCCACACATAAGACCTGAAACAATTATGCAGGAAACTACTTATTACACACAGCATGAGTGTGGCCCTCACCAGGAGTTGGCTACTGCAAACCAGATCCTACTCTCTCTCTCTCTCTCTCACACACACACACATAAACACACACACACACACACTTGTTGCTCAACTAAGCCCTTATGTATTTTTCAAATGTACAAATGTACTTTTCAAATACCTCAGTCAAAGCACATTAGAGAATATACACCACCATTATGCACATTCTTGGGTCATCTGTGTGACTGATCCCCATTCTTCCACAAACAAATGTATTCTAGAAAATGTATTACACAAACAGTAGGCAAATGCAGCTAACCGAAGGACTCTAAAGTACGCTTAGCATGCATATGCCTGTGGAGTCAGCCCAGACACCAGACACACTCAGGCTCTGCTGAAATATCAGAAAAGATTCAAACAGATTTTCAGAATTTCTGGTGTTTATCCCACAAATTTATGAACCAGGTATACATAAAGATCTTTTTAGCATAAAGATTCTTAACGATGGGACAATAGAAAGGGGATATATATATATATATATATATATATATATATATAGAGAGAGAGAGAGAGAGAGAGAGAGAGGAAGAGCTACAGGAGACAAAATGGGACAGAGATAAGCTGTAAAGCAAGAATACCTAGTTCCTTGAAAACAGGGCATAAAGTACCCTCCCATTACAATGTCATTTCATCCCAGCACAGTCTTTAAGTAATAACTCTCAGTGGGGTGTGCCATTATCACCCCAACCCCTCTGCCCTCCATCCGCCACACTGTCTTCAAGGCAGGTGCTCCTGTTGTCATCAACTGTCCATGCAGACTCCACTTCCACTCTGCAACATCCCTTCTGATGGTCTGCGTGCTTTACTATTCCACCTTCCATCCACTCCTCCTTTTAAGAGAACTCACAAAGATGGACACCACAAAATCAATAATCAATCCATGAACATCAAATTCTTTGTTGTGGTTTCTCTCTATCTGTCTCCCTCTTTCAGATGTAAAAGCACAACACAATCAGACACAAGGTTTAGCCCCTATCAGAAAATACAGAAACACAGTGCAGCCCTAAAACAGAAAACAATTCAAAAACCTATTTGTGGAGCCCTGCTGAGAAGAAGTTTACCTCATGAGATTGGTCGAGGAAAGTCATTAACAGCTGTCATTTGTGCTGTTAATAGATCACACCATTTGTTTATTCTTGTTTGATTTCAAACCAAAACTGCCTGAAATGAGAGAAATCCCCAAACTATTCTTGCATTATTAACTAAAGCTGTTATCACTCTCAATTTTTTAACCAGCTACAGACAAGTGTGCAAGAGCATTTCTAATTAACGCTGTTTTGACATCTAACATGGGATGTGAAAACATTTTTGTGGTGGTCTTTTTGGTAGGTAGAACAGCAAAAAACAAACGTTTGTGCAATGTGTGTTAATAAAAGCATTTTATGCAATACATACCTTGATAAACTCTTTGTGTCTAATGCAATCTGGCAGTGTCTACCTTAATACATGTCTTTTGTGCTTTATGTAGCTACATAGAAATTGTCCCTTGGGAACCCATGCCCTACAAAATGAATTCTAAATTAATTTTAATAACGTTACATTATAAGGCCAATTAATATCCTACAAAAATGAATTTCACATAAGCACTGATACTAAATCCCCCCCCCCCTTTTTCTTGTTACCAGTGGTGCATTGTTTCGACTCCTCAGATGTAAAACTTGGGACGTGGTGTGTGCTGGGACGCGTATTTCCTTGCGCTTGTCATTTCAGAACTAGGACAGCTCCTCAGAAGCGCGCGTTTGTGACTTGAATTCGACTTTGTGTAAGACATGCATGCTCTGAACTGCTCGCGTTCACATACCCAGGCATACAGTAAAGAGGTGCTGCAGTCGGAAGGGGAATGTGTATAGAGAACAGAGGGGTTGCAGCTGCCCTGAGTTCTGAAGATCTCCGCAAAATCGAGATCAGCATTTGTCGTTCTCTGGCCATTTACTTCAATTAGCATAGTCGGTCGCGCCTGAATGACGAGCCTGGGCGCTTTTGTCCCCTCATCACCCGAGGACGACGGGGGTGACAGGACCCAGGTGAAGCCAAAGTTACAATAGATTAACGGCTTTTTTTTTTTTTTTTTTTTTGGTGGAAGGCATGAATGCACAAGCACGCATACAGAGCCGGGACCCACCAAGCTCTCTGTTTGGAAACTGAATTATTATCACAAATGATATATTATTTATAAAAGAAATGTCGAAGAATGGGTTTACTGGTCCGCAGCCTTTGCATGGAGGAAAAAAAAACGCATAATCCATTGTGCTCCCTTCTGACCATTAGATCCACCCATGGCTCTATAAAGGATGGGATTTAAATAAGCCGCATAAATTGGGATATAGTGTCCTTATTAAAACATAATCTAAACGCTTACGGACTACACTGGACCCACGTGTGTGGAAAACTGCACAGCAAACTCTATTATAGAAATTAGGCGAATCACGCATCATAGTTTTCATAGACTCGCTGGAGCTTCCGTCACTGTATCGTTTAAGAATAGTAGCTTATTATGATCACAGTTAAAATTGTTAATCAAGACAAATACGACCAGAGCGTCATGCGTGAGAATTACGTTAGGAAGTTGTGAATGAGGACATTCAGATGCAGTAAATGAGGGAAGCGGGCAGATGCGGCTGATTATCATTGTAGTGTTGCAGTAATGAGCGAGCAGACCGACTGTTCGGGTGCTGATTAGCGGCCCTTAGGGAGCCTCTGTTTTTCTTGAGTAATTGATAGTTAGACTCCGCTTTAATTAAATACGCTGCCTGGTCCACTGATGTCATATTTTGCAGAGCAGAGGGAATAAAAGAGACTGGATTAAGCACAGAGACTGCGCTTTTTTATGATTCTCTGTGCTAACCCCCAACACTGCAACTTACGTTATTACATCATGAAACACTAGTTGACTGCAGCTTATGAAATTTACATATGCAAATTTTCATATGCCACAAATTAGTAACACAATGATGCAGACTACAGCATGCAGGAGAATAGGTTTTCATTCAGACAGAACACAGTCTTACAGTCTAAATGAGCGACGATAATAAGGGTGGTACTAAAAAAAATAGTTCCTCTGTGCACTCACGGATGGGAGGGCATTTGAAGAGGTGGCGTTTTCCCTCAGCTTACACACTCTGTTCCCACCAAATTCCCGGGACACTTTGGCTTTTTGTGTGGTCCCCCCGCCTTGCCCCGCTCTGGAGGGCTGCCCCCTATCTAACGCACACCTGTGTGACTGGCCCGCTCCCTTCACGAACTCGCTGGGGCTTGTAATCAGCTTTGTGAAGCTATTGAGGCCACGGCTCAGTGCAAACTTCCCAACCACACAGCGCGCTCGACCACTGAATGGCAACCCAGCGTGGGGGAGCCTCTCCAAACTCCGGGCCTGCCAAATTCCTGCAGAGGCTCTCACAATCACCCCTACACAGACACAAAAAGAGTGAGAAGAAGAAGAAGAAGAAGAAGAAGAAGAAGAAGACATTTAGATGCGATCATAAAAAATAACCAAAAACAGACGATCGTTGAGATAAAAGTTGTCAAGTGTAACAATCAGTTGCTTCGTGGAGGAGATCAGGCCTATCTGAAGTTCACTAACAAGTTCAGTTCTGCCTGAGGTCTGTGAATGCTGAGTTTGGTGTTTCCCAAACAGTCTGTTGGAACAACATTGCAAATGAGGCCCACTGATTGCAGGAAGATGTCATTTTAAAGTAAAGTTCAGCACATTAAGTCTGCCAGCCTCACTCATACAATACTACAATAATGCTAATCTTGGCATATACCACAAAATCGGAACAGAAATGAGCAAAACATTGGAAAATAAAAACGGTAAACTAAGTTGTGGGGGGGTTTAGGGGCGCATTGAATGCCAAACCACATTTTGTGCCGCTTAAAAGCCTGCTAGAGAGACGCAGGCTGCAGAAATTGCGGCGCAGCAGCATCTCTCCTCTTGGAAGGGCGCAGGATTAAGAGGCCGCAAGATTGTTAAACATGTCAACGTGTAATTGCACGATAAGGCCCTCGCGAGGAATTTATTGGCCCAGTTGCTATTTCTATTCCCCCCTAATCTCGTTCAGCACATTCGTTCCGTGCAATCTGTCTCCGTAATCTTCTGCGACAGAGCGGCGACCAATAGCGGCATAGCGGCTTTTTTTTGGTGAAGGGAGAGAAATATGCAGAGGCGTGATAAAGTGATGCTAATTATCCCCATTTAGGACAGCGAGTGCGAGAGATCGGGGAGTGCACGAGAGAGAGAGGCGAATACGAGCCAACAACAGCCAAGGCTCTCCCAACGCAAAATATATCGGCGGTTACAAGATAAGGACATCGCGCCCTGAGACGATTTATTGGTTGGGGTTCACCGCCATAACCAGCAGCTCCACCACTTTGGCGCCCACATCCAGCCCCATCCCATCTTTTTCACGCACACCCGCCCCACCGCTTTGGCGGAGGAGTAAATTATTTTGGTGAAATTTACCAGAACGCTTTGGCTTTAACCTGGCAACGTGCCCTAAATCGCACCCCGCCTCTGTGCTTTCAGCGCTAATCCGTGTCGCTTTTCGGGGGCACCAAAAATACAAAGAGCTGCAGAGAGGGCAGTCCCTCAGCTCTACTACCCCACTACTCAGACAAGTAAAAGTGTAGGCCTAAGAATCAGTATCACTCGGTCATCGTGACAACTCGTTATAAGAAATAATGAATCTAATATGTAGCCTATATTTATTTAGGAAGAAGAAGAAGAACAAGAAGAACAAGAAGAAGAAGAATAGGAGGAGGGGGAGGAGGAGGAGGAGGAAGAAGAAGAAGAAGAAGAAGAAGAGGAGGAGGAGGAACAAGAAGAAGAAGAAGAAAAAGAAGAGGTAGAAGAAGAAGAAGAGGAGGAGGAATAACAAGAAGAAGAAGAAGAAGAGGAAGAAGAAGAAGAGGAGGACTAGGAGGAGGAGGAGGAATCGGAAGAAGAGGAAGAAGAAGAAGAAGAAGAAGAGGAGGACTAGGAGGAGGAGGAGGAATCAGAAGAAGAAGAAGAAGAAGAAGATCATACCTTTAATTGTGGAAAAGAGTCTATAACTTAAGTAACTGTTACCAAACTATTTACGCAAAAAAACATTTATTTATCAATTACCTTAAAACCTTCGGTTTATTAAATTCTTTTTAGTTTATTGTAGTTAATTTATAATAACCATTCTAAACAATAAACTAAGTAGGCTAAGCTAATGGTTAATGTTTTCTTTTTTTTTTTTTTTTTTTTTTTAATACTATAACCATTTAGATTCTGGAGGTTATTTTATCCTTCAAACGGTGTGTATGGGATGGGATGCTGACATGTCTGAGGGTCTGACACTTGTTGCTGAACTTCCTCGGGAGTAACAGGGAAGTGATAATAGACTCTGACCTGCTGCTGACCCTGAGGTCAGAGCGTCTGCTAGTTAATCCTACATCCCCTTACACACTCCATCCAGTTCGTTTTCTGTGATTCAGCACTCAAAAACACATGAGCACAATATGGTCCACAACTCAGCTCCCAAGCAATGTACAGTAAATGAGTGCATGGGACACACAGAAAACTAAATGCAGTAAACTGGTCTGTATGAACATACTAAGCTTGCATTATTTACAACGAAATATCAAATGATTAAAACCTTCATTATTAAATGCAATTGAAGGGGCTTTGTCTAATAGAAACAGCTGTTTGTTAGTGTCTGGTTGATTCTTGGTCTTCAAATCAGGCAGTTTGCATCTAATGATTAAAAAAAAAAGATTCGGATTATGTTTGCAATCTCACGCGCGCAATGTCAAACTGCGCAGGTATTTCATGTCTGAGATGGAGTTTAAGCCACGGCGTTTAGTGCACTAAACGTTTTGCTTTATTTAACTTCATTACAAACTGTTTACACAGTGAAATTGCTGTAAACTATCAGGACTGCTTCCACAAATGTTTTTGATGTTAGCTCTTCAAAGCCGCACGCGCACATCACTGTACTGCCTTGCAGTTTTTAAAGTTAAAGCGTCTGGACCCAAATTATGAGAAAGGTGAAAATCGTGTAGGTGCTTGATTTATGCTTGCCTTATAGGCTATAGCAATTACAACGCCTGAACTCGGAATATAAAGAAGCCATTTAATTAATTGTTTTTCATGTAAGTCAGTCTTATAAACATGTTTTCGATGGAAATCATAATTTATTTTGCAGGGTAAAGTGCAAAAGAGCAGATTTAATACATTCTGAAAAAACTTGCCTGACCTGCTCACGTCAAAACGTGAAGTTTTTTTTTTATTTGCCCACATAAATAATAATAATAATAATAATAATAATAATAATAATAATAATAATAATAGTCTAATTAATGGAATGATTTTTATAGATTTTTATAGATTGTATTCTCTATAAAGTAAGAAATCTTCTCGAATGAACTTCCCCAAAATGTCCCATTACAAGAAATAACAACTACTTTAGTTTATTATTATTATTATTATTATTATTATTATTATTATTATTTTAAATCAGCTGTTGTCTGAAATACCGACGATGGATGATTGAATAACGACTGAATTATAGGGTGCAATTAAAGGTGGTCCTTTACACTGAGGAGCGAATAGGTGCACATTATAAAGATGTGAGAGAAGGAGCGGAACAATTACACAATGCCATGAACAAAATAACAAACTAACACATTTTAGAACCATAGTAACATTCTTCCAAATTTTATTTAGACAATGAGTCAGCGCAAAGTGAGGATGTAAACTGGCAGGAATGCATTTCATAAATTATATACAGCAGCAGTTACGTGCCAGTCTTCTCAAATATTAAAACTTATTCACAATTTACAAGAAATGTTACAGCATATTTCAGGTACATAGATTCACGTGTACAAATGTTTCAAATGTAATAGGCTATGCAAGAATCTCTTTATAAATTCCCAGAAACATTTCTCCAAGTTATCCAAGTTATGCTAGACGTCTTATTAACTTAAAAAAATGAATTTGCACAAATAAATATGTGAACAGAATCACTTCAGTTACGGTGAACATCGCGGGATTTTTGGCATGGCCAGGAAGAATGTCAAATTAGAATTCATGAACAGTATAATTTATATAAAAAAAAAAAAATAAAATAAAAAAAAAAACATGTTTAGTCTAAGTGACATATCATCACCTCGGAACGGAAACCGAAATGATAGCTATTTTTTATCTTAAATTACAAGGACATCTTAAAACATTCTGTACAAAAGTAGTTAAATGGCCATCGAAAAGAGGTCAATATTTGGTGGTGTGTCTGAATCCCCCCTCCCTTTCTTCAACAATTTCAAATGTGCGTGAGCGGGACAGTCCCGTTTACTCCGGCCGTCGTGCTCTGATAGTGCTGCGGTAAAGCGTGTAGTCTGCTCTGAACGGACGGCTCTCCGGACTCTCCAGCCGGTAAATACATGCTAATCATCTCCCTCAAGTCTCCCTGGCACGGGCCTCTGGAGTGCGTGCTAACTGGAGGACTTACGTTCGGCTCGGACTTGACCAAAGAGCTCAGTGTGCCGATGGCGGCCGACGACGCAACACTCGCGTTCTGGTGCTGCGAATAGGAAATCCCTCCATAGCCGGGCGGCGACGCGCTCATGTAACTCTGGGAACTGGATATGGGGCTGTACTGCAGGGTGCTCATGTCGTAGCGGTGCATTGGCTGCGGGTTGTGCGGATGATGGTGGTGGGCATGGGGGTGGTGGTGGTGGTGGTGGTGTGCCCCGCTGCCCGGGTGCTGCCCGTAGGCGAGCTGCGCCTCCTGCATCATAGCAGCAGCAGCGGCGGCGGCAGCGACTTGGCCCGAATACGCGCCGTTTGCCCAGCCGTTCATGTGCGAGTAACCGGCACCGGCTGAGCCACCGTGACCCCCGGGGCTTTCTAACCTCTGGCCTACTCCGGCTGCGCTCATGCCCACCCCGAGGCCAACTCCCGCGCCCGTGGCCGCTCCGCCGAGCAGACCGCCAGCCAGAGAGTACTTGTCCTTTTTAAGCAGCGTCTTGGTTTTGCGCCTCGGTCGGTATTTGTAATCCGGATGCTCTTTCATGTGCATGGCGCGCAGCCTTTTTGCCTCGTCGATGAAGGGCCGCTTTTCAGCTTCTGACATCACCTTCCACTCTGCACCGAGTCTCTTGCTGATCTCCGAATTGTGCATTTTCGGATTTTCCTGAGCCATTTTCCGGCGCTGGCCGCGGGACCACACCATAAAAGCATTCATAGGGCGTTTGACGCGCTCTTGGTTGGCTTTGTTCCCCGTGTTCGGACCTGTCTGCCCCGGGTTTGTATTGGTCTGGGGTCCCGGGGAGTGCAAGTCCGTCTCCATCATCATGCTATACATTCACGTGGTTTTAAAGACTTCTCAACTAATACAAAAAAGCATTAACTTTCAGCGCTGGTCCGCCGGAGCAGGTGCAGCACAAGCAAGGCAAGGAGAACTCCGGAATGAAGTGGAATTTAATCCGAACAGTGGCTGTGAGTTTGAAGTTCTGGTGGTGTTTTTGTATTTTTTTTAAATATCTTCCCGCAGCCTGTTTTGTCTTGTCCCGAACAGCTGTTTTACATCCACGCTAATTGAAAGCGCATTGGAGCTACTTTCCCTAGTGGAGCTGAGGAGTTAGTTAAAGTGGCGGCCATATGACGGGTTTTGACAGCGATTAAACCGAGCCAGCGGCCAATGGCGTGCAAGAACGGGAGCGATTTGCATGGTGATCGGTGCAGTGACGTAGGAGCGAGGACAGACCTAGTAGGCGGGGTGCAGCAGGGGTCAGCCACGCCCCTCCAACGGAAAGCAGAGAACGGGAGACCCTGACAGATTATGGTTAGTTGATCCCCCCCCCCCCCCCCCACCCCCACCAAATTAATAATAATTTTAAAACAAACAAACAAAAAAAAAAACACTTTATCCTCTTTAAAAGTTCAATTGTTTAAAAATATTCGATTATCTTTATCAAACAAAAGTGTGTGTAATTGGAAATAAAGGGTAAGATCTCTGAAATAAATCATTGATAATAACCCCGTTTCTTGCTGTGTCCAGTTTCTTGCAAAGAAAGAAAAAAGTGAAGTTTAGACTTCTAATTTGATGCTCTGCTGAATATGACAATGTAGCTGCCTAACAGATATAATATCATGAAAAACTTAAACTCTTACAGAATGTCACTGATTTCGCTAATTAGAAAACGGTTAAGAAAGACCATTATTATAAATAAGTAACCTATTTTATTGTGTGAATGCGCTTTTCCTCTGTACACGGATACAAAACAGCACACGAGTGCGCACTGTGCTTACCTGCATCCCTCAAGCGCCACACACTCTGCCTATCGGCATCCACGCTGTAGGATCCCAGCCGCAGGCTACATTTACAAGAGACTGCCTATATGTTCAGCAAATACGTTTAGTCAAAAGGGGAATGCGATTCCATAGCCGTCTGAAAGGAGTCTTAGTGCCGTCTGCTGGCAGTTCAGTGTTTGAAATATGTCATGGTTCTGAAAGACAGCATCATAGCACGTATGGAAATACATATTAAGGCGCTTTACACTGAAACAACGGATTAGGAGCAATATAACACATATATGATTTTTTTTTTTCCGGTATATTGTTTGTAAACGCAGGTCAGACTGAAGACGATATTAAGACCAAGTGCATGTTACAATCTACTGGCAAGGGAAAATCTCACACTGTGCACAACGCAGCACATGTATAATTCGAATTTCACAGCTGACCTGCCCTGAAAACACCAATCAGCCCCTAATTGAAGGCAAAACAAAAATATTCCTGCCCCGCTGCGCAGCTAACGATGCCAAGCTGTATGGCTTTTAATTAGGTTAATACCGATGTGCATGAGAAAAAAGAGTCATTGAACGTGAATCACACACTAAATTGTGTAATTGTGCTTAAACATATGACAGTGGTAAATATCATATCTGTCAATGGCTCGAAGTGAGATCATTTAAATTGCAGGTAGAGAAAATGATGAGTATATAAAGAATATCAATTATTTTCTCCGTTTTCTCCACTAATATTAAACGACACCTGTGGAAACTGATACAGGGTTAGGTCTAAATATTTTAGGTTGTGATATTCTATATATTGCTCACAATAATAGAATAGAACGGGGGTACTTAGATTTTTAGATTTTTAATTGTTTATAAGCCACAAAGCAATACGTTTGCGCCTAATTAAGGATCTATTACAGTATGAGAATATATATTATAATATAGGAAAACACGATTTGACAGCCAGAACATTACTGCCAGAATGTTCAATTAAATCTATGGTTTTCTGTGTATGTTTTCGACTTCCTAAAATTTCTAAATGGCTGATTTAATAAGAATATCACCCAACCTTTATAATAAGTCTATCTTTATTCATCTGCATTTTATCAACAAAACCCAGCCAGACAGTGATGGCCGAAATAACGCAAGTTACCTCGCAGTTGCGTAATAATAATAATAATAATAATAATAATAATAATAATAATAATAATAATAATAATAATATACAGTGATGATTATAGTTTCTATTATTATTATTATTATTATTATTATTATTATTATTATTATTATTATTACTGCTGTTGTTGTTGATGGATTATTATTAATTTATTGTTTTTGGTGTTGTTAATAAAGACAAACCAAACTTAGTGTTCATACCGATTATTTGACCATTTTTCCTTACTTAAAATGTTTTCAGAAAGCTGCTTGAGGAGGGGATTAGTAAGATTAGACGTTTCCGTTTCGCTTGGATTAAAGTCAATTGAAACACACCGTAACCCTCGTGGGACACATTTACTTTGTCCTTGTTATTTTGTGTCCCTGGCTGCGCGCTTTGGAGAAGTGCAGATTGAGCACGCGGGGGAGAGGGGACGCCGGTGGTGCGCGCGCGAGTGCAGGGGTCACAGCAGTTCCCCTAAACAAACAGCACTGACCCTCATAATTGTTCAAGGGTTCTTATTTGTTGGATTAAGATGGATGCGCTCTCTTTCTGGAAACACAAAAGATTTTGTACAGAGCCCACAATGGCACTATCCAAATTAATAAGCTGCTTTCTATTAGATCTATACTCTGTTCTCAGGACAAGTAAGTAATAATAATACATAAGCTAGAGCATATAAGAGCATATTTGCAAGAAATAATGCGTGGACTAAAAAAACTAAACACAGACCCGAGTTTTTATTCCAGAAACGAATTATTACCCCTCAGTGTACCCTCTCCCTCCCATTGCTAAACCTCTCCCAAAAGTGGAGAGTCTCTTGAACTTGTGAGCAGGCAGTTTAGCATCACCATCTGACAGGTGTTAGCGGCCGCGCGCCTCACAAAACAGAATTACGCTGTAGGGAGAGTGGAACAGTAAAATGCTCTGGGAGAGGGGGTTTGGGTATCAGATATCAGAGATATCAGAGTCTATAGCACAAATGCCCCAAACACAAATTTCCACTACATGAGTGAAAATCCTAAAATCTATAGACTCTCTAACTGTCCCCACATGTCGCCTGATTCTGTTTCTGAAACATAATTTGCTGGAATATTTTCCGTCTGATTGAACTAATCGGGCACGTGAGCGTTAAAATTTCATTATGGCCTATAAATATAATTCAGCAGGGTTAAAAGTAAGATCGCATTAACAGGTAAACCTCACTGATGAAGGGTATGACGACAAAATAGGCGACACTGTGTCACTAATCTCTTTCCTTATTGATCAGATATTTATATTTAATCTGAATCTAGTGTAGTTGGTTAAGACAATTCACATTTATTCACAGTTACAGTGTTATTGTATACAGTTTACAGTTAAATCCTGATGGCTCTAGTTCTTGTATTTAAAAATAAAATAAAACACACACTTCTTGTTAACAGAGGGCAATGTTATTCTATGATTTGTTGATCGCTGACCTCCAGGGCGGCTGGTGAGTTAAAATGACCATTTGTCAGATAGTGTGGTACAATACTGAAGAAAACCACTGCGATGAAATCATGCAACCCAAATATACCTAGGACCTAATGTTTCAGCGGCATGTGCATGAGCTTCAATGCTACTTTAAACTTTGACACTGTAACTGGCTAAAGCAGTCCTCGTTTAGAGTATCCTTAAACAACTTTCTATAAGTAATCTGTTCAGATTTTTTTGCTATCTCACTGCCTACTGAGTAAATCTGTTAGTCTTGTCTCGGCGGGATTAAGGACGCTTTCCTCCGGCGCGCGGCAAACAACAACCCATCGCTGATACAACAGCATTAACTTCACACTGCAAATGTGCAAATGTGTAATTTATAATTAATCCAGTTCAACCTCGGACTTTAAGCGTGTATATCTCAGTCTAAATATAACCTTGTGGATTTAATTATAAACACCCGGCTTAGTTAAGGGCAGTGTAGTCAGTTCCAGCGCACTGGAGTTGTTGCCCCCAAACCGTGTTTTTTTTTTTTTTTTTTTTTTTTTGACAAGGATTAGTCGTTTAACACATCACGCGGTCGAATCTAAATAACAAAATCTTATTTCCGATTTTTCTGTAGTCTACAGCCAATCAGGTTTATCAACATTTTTCTTCTCTAAAATAATCTGAATCATTACATTTCAGATCAAGCAAACTTACGCGAGTTCCACCGTTCCCGTTTTGCAGTGCTGGAAAATTGTTGTTGCTCGTGACTATCGCTCCATCCCTCTTAAAAACTAGTTTAGTGCACCAAAGCTGCGCGAGCCCGGCTCCCCATCCATCCCACCACTCACTACACACTGAGCAGAGAAGCAAGAAAATGAAATTTATTATAGACTCGAAAGACAATTTCAAGTCATTGTTTCTCTCGGCGAAAGGGCTCCTTCTTACATAATGAAGCGCCTTTTGTGTGGCGCAAAACAATGGCAAACAAGTATTCTAATAAATAGCCACTTTTTTGTTCCCTCTCGAGGATGAATGGAGTCGAGCAGTTGGGTTTGAAAGCAGCTGCGGCGCGCGCAGGAGACGCTTGGGGGCGGAGCCTCGGCGCGCGGCCACTCTGCTCTATGGAAACGGACTTGGAGAGCGGAAGCAGCAGCGGCAGCAGCATGTCCACAGCCCTGATCGCCTCCGAAGTCTATCAGCTACTACAAGGCTCCAAAGAGCACTACACAAATTCAATAAAAGAATCCCTAAACAGACGTTCTTTCATTTACTAGG
Source organism: Pangasius djambal (assembly GCA_022985145.1). Classification (NCBI taxonomy): domain Eukaryota; kingdom Metazoa; phylum Chordata; class Actinopteri; order Siluriformes; family Pangasiidae; genus Pangasius; species Pangasius djambal. The sequence goes on along the minus strand of CM040979.1, from coordinate 10,770,589 downwards.
CGCTCACAATACAGCACTTATGCGCATAGGCTCATTTGGACAATAAAAAGGAAAATGTCTCAGTGTGCGCCTCTGAAAAAAGCTCAATAATAACCTCTCCTCCAAACTGGAAAATGAGGGACGTATCATCCAATTTCTCGCTCGTAGCCCACTACAAAAATACGTCAATAAACAGTACATTCAAGGTTCACTACAGACCAGAAATAATGGGTATATAATGAACTACTAATTACCACTTTAATGTTTAGGAAATCAGCAAAATTCTCTACCATTATCAGTTATCTCAGACATGATATGGATCAGTACTTACAGCTGGACACATTCAAAACTGAAATCCTGCACATGCATTAGATATGGCTGGCTGTGTTTCCAAATGCTGTGAAAACCTTATATGTGGCTGCTTACAGCTGGAACAGTTTTGGCCCACATTACACACTTGTCACAGTTAATGTGCCTAAACTCACCAGAACTTTCTGCTATCTGGGTGACTTTTCCTTAGACTGGACTGGAATTTTTTGTTTTTTATTCCATTTTCTCATAGCTCACAGATGCTCATGACATGACATGCCTCACACCCAGAGAACAGGCCCAGTTTTGCTCTTTTGGACTCTTGGATGTTTGTGGTATTGTCTGGATTCAAACTCCCAATGATAAGGCAAACTGTTGCAGCACTTGGGAGCCCCTCAGAAAGTTTCTTTTATTCCTTTTTATCATCACAAACCTTCAGTTATGAAACAGAGACAGACAGTTGCTCTGTAGTACATGATCTAAACCAGAGACTGTTGGTATGGAGGGTAAGCTTATTTTTTCCAGGGACCCAAGATATCTTACCTAACTCTTGCCAAGTACAACATTGTTAAATCAGCATGTTGTAGCCTAATGCTACAATTGGACTGCTTAAATGGTTCTTTGAGTTTCAGAAAATAGTTCTTTATGTGTGCCATTCAAAATATGCAACAGTTGTCTCCACAAGGTTGGTTAGGCTTTATATTCTCTCTTGCATCTATACTGTAAAAATAATTGATAAGTAATTACTTTAAAAAGTACAGTAACTAATTTTGGCAAAGTTTATTTACTTTAAATTACTTAAAATAGTTATGCCAAATATTCTCAGCTTTAAGTAACCTTTGCCTAAAAGCACAAGAGAGGTGAAACACAGTGAGTGAACAAAAGCAGTTGTGAGCAAATGATGCACTTTGAGTGAACAGGATGTGTGGAGTGGGATAAATCTATTGAAAGCTAAAGCGAAATCACCTCAGGTGTGTTGCTGTTTAATTACATATCCGCAGTGTTATTCTCATTGCAACATATAAAGACAAATGTGTGGATGGGGTGGGCAGGTATCAGCAAACCTTTGGTACAGGTCAAGAAATATTTCTACATTCATGGCTAGCTAGCTGAACTAGCAATATTGTAGCTTTCTAGTCAAATTTGCTGATATTTTCAAGTCATAATTTAATATATTAATTTAGGAGGGTCCTTTAAAATGAATTTTAATTCTTTTCTGTTAAATTGTTGAGACACAATCAAGAGCAGACACTGTTTAGCTAAACAGCTATCCTCACTTACTAGAGATCATTCTAGACACAATCACTTTCAGATAACTGACTGTAATATGTATATTTCAAAAGTTTCACAAAATAGTAACTTCCTTCAGTTTATTATATGAAGATATTTTTCTATAATAAACAAACAAATGTCTTATAATAATAATAATAATAATAATAATAATAATAAGCTTTAGGAAAATCATTGCCCCTCACTGACTAGAGAATTTGTCTATCTCGTGAACAACATGTACAAGTTGGAGGCTTGTTGGACAGGAATGTCCCGTTCCTTCTTTTCACAATCGATTTGTTTTTCCAGCTCTGTGCAAATGCAGCCCCATGTGTACAGATGTATACACAATGTTTGATAGATATATTCTAAGACTGCCTCTTCATCTGGGTAACAGCATGCTGAACAGTGTGCATAAAATAAAATCAATGTTTCCATACACAACCTGTTGTAAAAGGGTCTTTAAAGATCTTTTTAAAAGGGTTCCACTATTGCAAAGAAAAACAACTATTATGGTGCTGTATAGAACCCTTTTTGCTAAGAGTATACCATATGTCTTTGACAGTGTAATGGAGTGTGTAAGCCATTATACAACAGGCTCAGTGGGAACCACATCATCTCCATCTGATGGTAGATGCCTTCTAGGGTATGTTGAACTGGAATCTCTCTTTTCTAGTCATTCACTAACCCTTACTATTGATCAACATGATGATGATGGCTATGGATGGTTTACACTATTTCCAGATTACTACAATGGATATAAAACGTCTACACACCCCTGTTAAAATGGATCCAAGATAAATCATGTTAGAACTTTTTCCGCCCTCAATGTGAAATTACAACATAAAAAAATTAAGTGAAAAGCAATCAGAAACATTTTAGGGGAAAATAGGAAAAAATAAAAAAGTTACAATAACCTAGCTGCATAAGTGTGCACACCCCTTTTATAATTGTGAATGTGGCTGTGTTCAGAATGAACCAATTACATTCAATCTCATGTTCAAAAGTAATTATCATACAGCTGTTAATTAAATTATTCTGATTAACCCCAAATAAAGACCAGCTGTTTCTGTAGGATTTTCTTCACATCATCTTGGTTTCATCTACTGAAGCCATGGTCCACCAAGAGCTTACAAAGCATATAGGGGATCTCACTTGTTGAAAGGTATCGGTCAGGAGTGAGGTATAAAAGAATTTCCAAAACATTAGCTGTACCATGGAACACCATGAAGGCCATCAAGTGGAGAAAATGGAGCACCAAGGTGATATTACCAAGAACAGGACATCCCTCCAAAATTTAAAGGACAAGACAAAAACTTACCAGGGAGGTTACCAAGAGCCCAACGGCAACATTAAACAGCTGCAGGAAATCTGACAAGTAATGATTACTCTCTGTGTGTGACAACAATCTCTCGTATTCTTTACATGTCTGGGCTATGGGGTAGGGTGGCTAGACGGAAGCCCATTGTCTCTTAAAAAAACAACAACAACAACAAAAAAAAACATCCAGGCTCAACTAAATCACCCCAAACCATGTGGCGAAATGTGTTATGGTCTGATAAGACCAATTCCAAAAGGTATAATAATTCCATAATTCCAAAAGTTATGTTTGGAACCAAAAAAAAGCACAACAAAAGAACACCATACCCATGGTGAAGCATGGTGGTGGCAGCATCATGCTTTAGGGCTGCTTTTCTCCAGCCAGAACTGGGGCTTTTATCAAGGTGGAGGGAATCATGAATAGCTACAAATACCAGCTGATTTTAATGCAAAACATTCAGGTGTTTGCTAGTAAGCTGAAGATGAATAGGACTTTCACCTTTCAGTATGGCAGTGACCCAAAGCATACATCCAACTCAACAAAGGAATGGGTTAACCAAAAGAAGATCAATGTTTTTGAATGGCCGAGCCAGAGCCCAGACCTGAGTCCAACTAAAAATCTGAAGCGGGCTGTGCGCAGGAGATGCCCTTACAATTTAATGGTTCTAGAATGTTTTTGCCACACTGATAGACTCTTACCAAAGAAAACTGAGTGGTGTAATAAAATCAAAAGATGCTTCCACAAAGTATTAGTTTAGGGGTATGCACACTTTTGCAACTAGGTTATTGTTTTTTATTTTTCCTTTTTTCCACTAAAAACTTTCTGATTGTTTTTCACTTTATTTGTACACCTTGAAATTGCACATTAATGGTGGGAAAAGATCTGACATGATTTATCTTAGTGTCATTCTTTTACTTCACAAATACCTGCCATTTTAAGAGGGGTGCGTAGACTTTTTATATCCGTTGCATAGTTACTGTGAAGGCAGTTAATACTGAGTATCCAATTTAGAAGAAGATAATGAAGAAGAAACTTCTTTCAGATAAATTACAAGCATTCCATAATAAATGCTGATTTATTTAGGGTACCATGCATATTCATTCACACCTAGAAGAAATTTAGCCTAGACAATTCAATTACCTTCATGTTTTGGGAGGTGGGAGGAAATCGGACAACCCAGAGGAAACCCACACAGACACAGGGAAACGTGCCAAGAAACTCCAGACAGACAGTAACCCAAGCTCAAGATCAAACTGGGACCCTGGAGATGCGAGGCCTTCAATGATTGTCATCATGACAGCTGTGTGATTAGGTTTATATGCTCTGGTAGATGGGTGAAAGAAACTAATTACACCTGGCACCCAGCTCACCTCATGGTCTTATGTTAACGATACAGTATTTAATCAAGCAATTAAAATATTAAGTTAACAACAAAATGAACCCTCCTTATGTATTATTATATTCTGCCTTGGTTGTTTTAACATGCAGTTTGTAGGTGTGGTGTAAATTTAAAGCTTTTCTCATCTGCTTACTAACAATGTTCTTTAAAAACCATTGAAACCTTTGTCATTTGTGTGAATAACCACTGTATTATTAAGATACAATGAGTTTTAAATATGAACTGACTTAAATTTTACTTGTTTATTGATCTGACAATAAAAATGCATAGTACAATTAAGTTAGACACAGTAGGCAGACCTATGAATAAAGCAACAGTGTATACAGTTCATCATAGGATCATTATCCCCAACAGAGTCTTGTTGAACCCCATCATCAGCAGGACTCCGAACCCGATCAGTGCACAATTCATTAATCTCTTACCAGGGCTGTTTGGGCTGCCAGTGGTTAAACATCTCTCTCAGGGTACAGCACTTCTTCAGCAGGATACCGCTGTGGTAATTTTCTCAATCTATTAGCAATGCTCAGCTAATCAAGCCCCTCTCCCCAACACCGGTGGGAGCCGAGGAGACATGAGCAGGTGTCAAGCCTGTCTCTGCCGTTTACCACTGCAATCTGTCTCCCAACTTTGCCTCAGTGGGATAATGAAGGGATCATATGTGATTGATTCTCTCACTGCTATTGTGCCCAATCTGTTGCATTAAACACTTGGCAGACATTCAATTACAAATAATCAAATCATTGTTTTTCCCCTCCCACAGTTCATCACATGCACTCTCTCGTAAACATAAACACTGTAACCTTTCCCTAGCAGGCCTCATTAGTAGCCTGCTATACCATACCACTGTTATGTAAATTCTATTGAACTCATTATTGCAATAAGATTGAAGACCTGGTCACCTGTAATCTCATAGACTATGCCATATATATTTGACAGATAAGACAATTATGTAACACATTTCAATTATGGATTAAAGCATAATAGACTTATCTCTGTTGTAAAACATGTTGTTAACCAACCATAAAAGCATTTTAACTATTTATTTTAACAATTAATGTTTAACAATATTATAATAGCTTAATTCAGTGGTTCTCAAACTTTTTCAGCCAAGGACCCCTTAACTATGAATTAAATTCCATGGACCCCATCAGTACAGTTTTTTTAATGAACGTAATCCAAAGATTCAAATATCTTGCTCCTTATTGCAATGTGTACAAAAATTTGGGCTATTTATTAGAGTTTTTTTTATCCCCTCCCACACTACTACGTTACTATGCTCCCTCCACTGGTTTCCGGTAGCTGCCCACATCAGATTTAAAACTGATGTTTGCCTACAAAAGCCAAAAAAGGACCAGTGCCTACCAACCTTAAAGGACTTATCACACCCCACTCTGCACCACACTCACTCCAGTCCTCTAGCACTGCTTGATTTGACCCACCATCTCTCAGGGTACAAGGAAGACATACATCAACAGCACCTAGGTGGTGGAACGAACTTTCCCTGGCTGTCCGACCAGCTGAGTCACTGCATGTCTTCAAAAGAAAGACTAAAGACCTACTTCTTCAACAAGTACTTAAATTTTTAAAAAAAATCTTCATGCTGTACTAACCACCTCCAGTGGTCTTAGCCTGATGGTACCCCCAGTCCCTGACCTAATTATGAGGATGTGTTTATTGATAAAGACTGGTATGAGAATGTGTTTACTGATAGAGACTTCAAAGCACTTCTGTACGTTGCTCTGGATGAGGGCTTCTGCCAAATGCCAGAAATGTAAACGTTGTTGTTGTTCCTCTTTCAGCTGCTCCTGTTAGGGGTCGCCACCGCGGATCATTGGTCTGCGTATTTGATTTGGCACAGTTTTTATGCCGGATGCCCTTCCTGTTGCAACTCTCCCCAATTTTATCTGGGCTTGGGACTGGCACTGCTGCATGCAACCCCAGCGGCTGGGGTCGGTTCTCCCGGGCCGCAGCGGTGGGAGCACTGTGGCCTAACCACTAGTCCTCCAGGGAAAGGTAAATGTAAAACCTTTCAAATCAAGTGGCCAGTCATACAGGCTAATGATTCTAAAACCTCAATAATAATTAACTTTGATTATGGTGAATTGTGATTTTCACCACTGCAACCAAATAAATTGTGGACTATGCCTCACAGACCCCACTTTGAAAACCACTGGTTTAACTAACAGTTAAAGTCCCATTTTGTCTGGTTAATTATCCTTATCAGTAACTGCAATGAATTAATCAGTATCTGAAGCGAAATTAATAATAAATGAGGGAGTTTAAGGAATTAACTAGCAACCACATCACTAGTAGTCACCACCACTAGCGCATAAGATTCATGGCAAATTCCACATATTCAGAGAGATGTCTCTTATGTCTGTTTACAGATTCACATGGCTTCACGGTTCTTTTGCAATCTGTTGATTTATGCATCATTAGCATAAATGCAAAACCTACTGAAAGGCTGAACACATTTCCATGTCGCTCTTTGTACTCAGATGAAACGGCAGTCACAACACTGCTTTGAAGGCTCCCCATATCTCTGTCCAGAGCTGTCTGCAGCCTCATATGTTTTAAAGACAACGAAAAGAGTGCGAGAGAGAAGATGGGCCAAAACGAGAAGTGTGGGGTCAAGTCTAAAAGCCTTGTGTTAGAGATGGACTCAAAGGCTTTAAAGCTCAAAGAGTTCTCCCCCTCCCACAAAACCCGCCTGGTTTCAAACATATAAACGTCAGCAGCCGTAGGTCTAATAAGTGAACAAATCTCTCAAAAATAGAATAAATGTTAGGAAGGAACTGGGTGTAATAAATCAGTATCACACTTGTAACACCCTCTCTCCTTTTTAATGCAGGAAAGTGTAAAAAGACTCATGACTGAATAATAGGATTTCAGAAACATCACCTAAGATGCCTACTGGTCTGAGTTTCATGTGTTAAAATGAAATATAACAACAACAACAATAAAATGTGTGCATGCATTCATCTTTAGGCGGGTTTCAATACTTAAAGACGTTTCCACGAATGACGGTGGCATAAATTCATCAGTTAAATTGCATCTATGACTACATCTAGTTTTCCTATGCAATGAATTTGTGGTTAAAAAAAATAATAAAATAAAATAAATAAATAAATAAATAAATGTAAATGTAAAAGTAAAAAAATAGAAATAATTAATCTCGACTATTTTTGTATAAAATAAACCAATAAAATCTTAGGCAGTTAAAAAATGTGCTTAACAGTATTGCTAAATGAATATGATAGTTTAGTTAAATTTTCAATAATGCATCTGCTTTTTTCCCAGAATGAGGAGAGGCATTGCTAAAGATAATTTCATTAAAAGACACAGTATATTCACTGAGACATAAATCATCCATTATGTAAGAAAATCTATCCATCATAGCAAGAGCACATATGACCATTATCCAGACATTGATGGGGTGTTTTTCTTATTTTCCTTTTTTACCCATCAATAACGGCAAGATTTTAAGCATTGTTCCCACTCCTCAATTAGCAGCAACACCTTTCCTTTGATTGATATATAATGAATGTAATGGTTTTAACAGTCCACAGACAGATCACTTAGAGCAGCTCTGTTAATGGCTGTGGCGGCTCCAGGGCTGGAATAATGTCAGCTTCTCCAGGCCCCAGCTAATTAGAGACTGTGTAGCTCATTACCCAGGTAATAAGCCCTAACGCTAATGGGTATCAGACAAGACCCCCAAACACTAGAGAAGGAGAGTGAGAGAAAGAGCATGTGAGAGAGAGAGAGAGAGAGAGAGAGAGAGAGAGAGAGAGAGAGAGAGAGAAAAGGAAGAGAAAAGAAGGGGGGCTGTAAGCATTGAGGCGACGAAAAAAATATATTCAGGGAAAATTTAGGCAAAAGAAATAACAGGAAAGGAAAGAAAATAGACAAAATGACGTGGAGGTTTTAGTGTATTGTAATTGAAATGCTATGCTATTTAATGTAGCAGCTTCACTGTTTAGGAAGAAGCAGGGTTTTCACTTTGGACACAATGGTTGCTATGCACAAGGCAAAGCGAGGAGTGAAGGAGCAGGAAAGGGGGAGGAAGAGGGCAAGCGTGAGAGAGAGGGAGCGATGGTCTCCTTGTTAACCACTTTCCCACTTAGGCCTCGTTAGGACCAGAGCTCCCAGCTGCACCTATTATTGGACTTGGATGGTATGCTTGAATTTACAAGGCTTACACAGATGCTCTATGCTCCAGAGAGAGCACACTAGTTTCCAGCTGAAGAGCATGTGATGAGAATCACTAGACAACAGAAAGCCAAGTGACACATCATATTCTACATCATTAGAGACTTTGAAGACAACCAGGCACAAAAAATGACCATAAAACTGTATTCATTTCAAATTTCTCATGTCTTCTAATATGAGCAATATTTTGATTTACAGAATTGCACTTTACATGTGGCTGAGGAATGAGAGCATAATCTGTATCTCATCTCCTCATGGGGTCATCCAAACTGTTGCAGTGACTGGCTGCAGTCTGAGAGGAGCCACAGAGCTGGAGCAGTGTGTGTGTGTGTGTGTGCGCGCGCGTGTGTGCGCGCATGTGTGCATGTGTGCATGTGTGAAAAGGCTGTTTAGCATGCCCATGAGCTGAGCAGCAGGGTCTGGAGACTGTGTAATCTCATTTAACCTCACTACACAGCACTAATTAGAGGTGACATGGTAACAACAAACACCAAAAAGCCTCTTGGCTTAAAAAGTCAACAGCAGCCCCTGACCCAGGGCACAGTCCCTCCCTGTGCCCAAGTGGCCGGACCTCCCCAGAGAGGTGGCACAGCTCTAGCCCAGGAGCTAGCGTAGCCACAGGGCAGCAGCCTCCCCAGAGCCAAATTAGCCTAAAAGCTTCTTTGGTCCTCCTGTACTTTCTCCCTTTTTTGGGAATGAAGGGTCAATGAGGTACCCTGCTGATTAGTGCGTGCGTGTGTGTGTGTGTGTGTCTGTGTCTGAGTGTGTGTGTGTGAGTGTGTGTGAGAGAGAGAGAGAGAGAGAGAGAGAGAGTTGGTGGGTACTGGGCACCCCCTCTCACACTATCCTGGCTCCCAGCATTCTAAATGAGGTCATGCTTTTAAAGGAGGTCTGAGTGGATCAAAGTCTCCAACCTACACCTGCCCTTTTCATTCTTTGCTGCTCTCTCTCTCTTCTCCCCTCTCTCGTTTATGTCCTGAAGTTTCCTATTGACTAGCAGCTTCTAAGAAGCCCCCTGACGCCTTAAGATGCCCAGTCCTCAAAAGCTCCCCCTGAATTTTGCTTACTGCGGTATTTTCTGTCTATTGGTTAAGGCTGAAATTGTGGGGGGAAAAATCCACTAATTCACTTATATTCGATTACCTACTCGCCAATTTTAATGCATCTTTTTTTAAATGAAGCATCCATTGACAGAAGTGATGAGATGGTCCATGTTGCCAGATAAGGCCTCTAATCAGCATATTTAACTTTGCTGTGCATTTTAAAACCACAAGCGCTTAGAGCAACAGAAATGCACATCCAATATCAGCCTGCATTCATGACAACAACATACCATTGTGATGCAAATCAAGGGGCCCATTAATGTTTAAATTCATTTCGGTCCTTTCCAGAAAAAATACGCCTATTTCCCGCAAACCCAAATAATTACTTCTCCCTAAATTGCATATTCCATTAAGTCAGGTGAATATCGCTCATCAGATTCTGGTTTATTTCTTTATGATAATGCAATTTAAAGGTAAATGACATTCTGACCATTACAGAACGACAAAATGAATGTTAAACAACAAGCAATCCATAAATTACAAATAAAGCAACAAAAAAAAGTCATGTTTTGCTGTATTGTGAATTAAATTACCTGGGCATAGCTTTATAAGTAGTTGTCAAACATAAGCTACTGTGTCCCTATGAGTACACTTTCACTTAAACAGCTCACAGGAGCTTAGCAGCAAAAACCTTGCCAGACTTATTAATTCTAACACTGTAGCAACATGACAGGTCAAAGGTATGCTAATCTCTTTAGCCTTAAAACCACAGAGTACTCTGTCATGTAGGAACTCCATATTACTGAACATCAGTCCCTTCCATGAAACACAAATCATAACCTTCATCTCCATAGTGAACATTGCAACTGTGCAGGAATTTCAATACACTGTTACAAACTGCCAATACTAAAAACATGGCCCTAATCTATATATCATTCTTACTTAGATGAGAGGAGAGAATTTATAGGAGGTGAAGAAGCTCCCTAATGATAACTAATAATAATTGTGTTATTAGTTATAAATAACAGTTGTGTGGTCCTCCCCAACTTCTATAAACAAATAAATAACCTTGGGTTACAGCAAAAAGAAGCACAAGAGATTTCAATATGTAGTCTTTTTTTTCCAAAACGTAAACCAACATTCAGAAACCAGGTGTTTTCCCATTCCCAGGTATACTTCCCACAAGTATACCTTACAATTCAGTAACATCTAGAACCTACTTTAGGTTTTTAGTTTAGGTTTTTAGCAATAAGCTGACTTGGCCATTCCTACACCTTGATTTTTTTCTTCTTTAGCCAATCAGATGATGATCATTGTCCTGTTGCATGACCCAATTGTAGGCCTCATATTTATCTCAAGAATATTCTGGTATAAAGTAGAATTCATTGTTGTCTCAATGACTGTAAGTTTCTCAGGTCCTGTGGCTGCAAAACAAACCCAAATCATCATCCCTCCACCACTATGCTTGACAGTTGAGGTGTTCGTACACTGTCTTTTCACCAAACACACCAAACATGGCACTGTGCATCAAGACCAAACATCTCAACCTTGGTCTCATCAGTCCAAAGGATATTGTTCCAGAACTTCTGTGGTTTGTTCAGATGCAATTTTGCTAAATTTTGCAAAGTTGTTCTGCCATATTTTTTTTGGAGAGAAGGGTCTTCTTCCTAGCCACTTTTCCACGAAAGCCATACTTGTTCAGTATTTCTGCAATTGTGCTGTCATGAACATAAACATTTAATGTGCTTACAGAGGCCTGTAGGTCACATGATGTAGCTCTTGGGTTTATATCTCTGAGCATTAAACGGCCTGACCTTGCACTGAATTTGCTGGGTCACCCACTACTGGCAATTGTCTTGAAAGTTCTCCATTTGTAAACAATCCTTCTCACTGTAGAATGTTGAATTTCAAGTTATCTGGAGATGGCCTTATAACACACAGAATTTTGATTCGAAGTCATTTACGGTAACATGCTTGTAGCATTCTTACTTTGTTTACACAAAGTGCAAAATTGTATTTTTTTCAGGGCTACACATTGGTGGCACAAAAGCTTACAGATATACCTTTTTATTGACAAATATACATCTTAGATAAATATAAAAGTGTCAGTAATTCTAAAACAAAACCTGATAAAAATGTGTTCATTAAAGCAGTCTGGTCAGTTCAGATCAGAACTAACAAATCATAGTTAAATTAGACAGTAAGAACTAAAATGAACAATCAGACTATGCAAAAAGAAAAAGCTAAAATGAAAGAGAACAATGGTCTCAAAAAAGCAAGCTATATGGCTTATCTGTTTAAAATATCAGGTTAGTTAGCAAACATTAGCTACGTAGCTAGACTAACATTAAAGGATTACCTAGCTTTACCTCCAGTTTAAACTTGTTGCACTTACCTGGCTTTATAAAAATAACTGAAGCTATGCTTTTTTTATTCAAAATTTAGGATAGTAATGGAAGAAAATGAAAACTGGAAACATTTGCCAGACAAGGTTCCTTTGCTGCTTCAGGTAAATGCTTTTGGTACCTAGTTTTACAGTAAAGTTAATGATACTACACTTTTCACTGTGTTTTTATATATATTACAATATAGATTTTATTCAAATATAAGATTACACAGAAGCTATACAATATCATCTACAAGTACTGTAAATATACCAGTATACCAGGCAGGCTACGGCATCAAACCGCAATATACAACAGTTTATTGCTTTGAGTGCAGTATTTTATTGTAGAAATATAAAATGTACAGTGGAAAGAGTGTTGTTGATTGAACAGTAAATGTAGATTGAAGTGCTTCAGTGTTTTGCTAGCTGGAATATCAGATCTTTGAGTATGAAACCAGAACATCAAACCAGATAGTAATTTGTGATAGTCACAAATTGTTGATAACTTTCCATTCCTTTCTCCATAAAAGGAAACAGGAATAGGAATTAGATTATAAACGAATATTTATTTATTTATTATTAACATAGCATAAAATTATGATTTAATTTCTGAATAGCCTTGTAACAGAATGTGTCACTTTTGCACATTCTCTTAAGCAACAAATTTAACATGAAGGTCACAGCAAAACACACATTCCCCTATACACACATGCACACATGCACACACACACACACACACACACACACACACACACAGTATAAATACACAACACATGCACACAGGAACTGCGGTCATCAGGATGGTAAATGCACTCATCACTGAGCCACACAGCCCTATGATTTGGAGGCAAAACCAGCAATCGAGCAATCATGAATGTAGGGCTCTCTAGACTCTCCACACACACGCACATACACACACACGCGCTTATGCACAGAGACTCAATGACTGCTGTGTTGTCTCAGGGTTGCCAAAGACACTTGGTAGCACCCACCAGTCACCTGGGTTACGTTACTCTAATGAAAACAACAGTAATATTTACATCATACACTATTACCACCAATGTATATCACACACAAACCACCACAGATATTGCTTATTCTCTTTCACAAACACACATACACACACGTGATACAGGCTCAGCATGCACAAAAGCAGACATGCACACAATCATTATCATTTGACTAACACAAAAGGTCTAGGATGAGGTCACTGACAACAAATGACAGCAGAGTGGATCTTCCAGAATAGTCTGGCTGCATCAGCAATCCACTGACTGCTCCTGCTTTACCTACTGACACAATGCAATATGTACACTCCCTCACACACACACACACAAACACACACACACACACACACACACAAAGTGCCATACAGCATTGTAATATAAATTTTACTCCAGTTCTTTAAGCAAAGACATTCATTCAGTATGTATAGCTCTAGAGTGCCCAGCAAAACCCATTACATCAAACATCTCCATATTTTCCCCAGCTCCAAACTGTATCATCCTGTAATTATGAACGGAGAGAGCAGTTTAATTAGCCGCTCTGCCTCCACCTCTAACAGGGATTTAATTAACAAGGTGGCTGGCATAATTAACTGGAGATGGGCTGCTGATTCTCACACAACACCCTATGTTGACACAGTAACCTGCAAAACACACACACCTACACACACCAAGCAAACATATACAGGCATTGCTATACCCTCTGTTTTGATCTCCTCTCTCACACTCTCTCACACATATACATTAACACACACACACACACAAACTGCCCGTGGTGACAGCGTAATGGATAGGATCTCTGTGGAGGCGACTGTCAAACCCGACCACCCTAATCAGAGAGGAAGATAAAGGAGAAAATAATGAGTGTCGGGTCGGGCCTTTCAAAGAGCAACAAAAGAGCCGAGGATCAGATAGGCCAGCACAATGTGGAGAGAAAAGGGGAGGGCACAAGAGGAGAGGAGACGAGAAGTGAAAAAGAGGAGAGGAGAGGAGAGGAGGAGACGAGAAGTGGAGGAGAGGACAGGAGAGGAGAGGAGGAGACGAGGAGTGGAAGAGAAGAGAGGAGAGGAGATTAAGTCTTAGGATGAGAGAGGAGGAGATGAATAGGGAAGGAGTGGCAAGACCAGGAAATATTAAGTTGCAGATCTGAACATTTGTATTACAGGTGTCTCCATGCTATATGCTACATGCTGTTTTTGACTGCTGGACTGCAAGAGAGGAACCTATGGGGGGAAAAAAAGTTTAAGTGTAGAAATATTGAGAGTTGTTCATTTGCCCCTCTAGGGTAGATGTATTCAAATCTTTTTGTCATGAGGCCCACTTCCCAATTTTTTGAGAACTTGAACCCCAACCCCGCCCCACCCCCACCGCCCAACAAAAAAACTTCTCAGTAGGCTACTTAAACTTTGTCACTTTACTTTAACTTTTTATATGTATTCAGTGCATACATATAAAAACAGGACAAGTCATCCCTTTTGCCCAGGGCTTTCATTCCCTATTATTAAATGGTTGATAAAATAAAACAGAACCACATTAATTGCCTAGTCCCACATTAATGATCTTCTTCTCAAACTGTTTGAACATGTCTGAGCACCAAAAGGTGCAGGACAGCAAAGCCAACAAACGGCATTTTTATCTCTGTCTGATTATAATTACCAAGCAGCAAGTGTTAAAATTTAACACATAGTTGTAGGCCTATTTAATTTTTTTCAGTCAAAATATTCAGCCTTGGTATAAACAAACAAACCAACAAAACAAACAAACAAACAAACAAATGCCATTTTTGGCCATTTTCAGTGAATTCAAAACATTATCCATTTACCTGACAGAAAGAGAGGGCGCAGTATCAGTGCATCTTTCAAGAACCGTGAGCACAGACCAAAACATGTAAAGTGGGGGTGGGGCTTCCAGAGAATGTCAGTTAATATCTGAGAGTTCAAAACACCTGCGCAAAAATGTTGATTGGCTCATCTGCTATTAAAAGAAAGGAAAAAACACAGCTCATCTGCTGTATTTTAAAGTACGTTCCAGCATACTTCACTGTTAAAATGCAGAGGTCCTTTGCAAAATGCATAAAGGCTTGCAGGTCTGATACAGACTTTTAAATATTTATTTATAATATTTTCCATCTCACCATAGAACCAAACAACTGCATGTTTCCTTATTAGAAATGGTTCCAAGCAGAACTATTTTGGGAAGCTATGGACCCTTAACTATAAAAGAACCCTTGAAGAACCTTTAAAAAGTTATTTTTCTTTCTGTATGTCTTATAACACCAAAGAAATACTTAGGAAACATAAATAATCACTTCACTTAGAGCCTTCCAAAACACATGTGAACATTTATCAAACTGAGCACTACAGCATGTCAAAATTGTATTTATTTGTCATCTAAAAGATTTCTGAAACAATTATAAACATGCTACATTTTGACAAATTATCTTTTTATGGTTATGCAAGAGAAGGAGTCTCTAGGAGTTGGCACCTTTGATTTCAGAGGACATGTGTGTTATATGAAATGATTCATAAATGTTATGTACTGTATCTGGCAGCATACAGTAATTTGTACTCAATTTGTAGGAAATGTTAGGAGGATTAAACCTAGGATTAGGAACTAGCATCTCTATGTTTTGTTATGAATTCACTCATATTAAACCAAACTAAATACAGCATTATCACTCTCAGTTCTAAATGTAAACTCGAGGACCGTGCAGTTAACAGAAAATATTATACAGAAAAAAATAACACTGATCTCTGGTGAACCAACAAAATGCAAAACAAAATGCACAGGCTCAGGTTTGTTTTGTTCTCAGAATTTTGACTTCCTTGTAAGTGAGCATGAGTTGCTAGGAGCTGAGAATATGCCAGGGGTGAGCAGTGGCCAGAGGCTGTATGAACTCCAGATGAACAGCAGAGTGGCACTGTAAGCTGAGCTGACGGAAAATAGCCCCTAATTAAGTACATGACAGCCAGCACTATCATATTCAGCCACCTGCTTAATAATACACAAAAATTAAAGGGAATATGTACCTCCCCTTCCCTTCTCCCATTCATATTTAATAACCTGTTCACTTCCCCTGGGAGGTTCGGCAAGGATGAAGAGCTGAGGGGGTTACAGGGGTAGTAAGAACACTACACACTACACTTCGAATGCTTATCAAATAATGCCATGTTTGGCAAATGTACTTCCTTCTAGCATTTGGCAAGAAACAGGAAGAGAAGAGAAGAGAGGAGAAGAGAAGAGAAGAGAAATGTCAGAAAAGAGAAATGAAATTGGTGGGGGTACACAAAAGCATTTAAACTCTTTGGCTTTCTCTTCTGACAGAGACGGGTCATTATCTGATAGATTTCAGGGCCAGGCCCTGTATTATTGTTCGGATAGACAGTAACAACCCTAGAACAGCCTGGGAACAGGACACACAACACCACCACAATCATCCCTGAGAAAATGTTCAGAAGCCCAGGACAACACTCCTAATCTCTCTCTATCAGCCACTGAATCACGTACAAACAGCCATTCAGCTAGAGACTAGACATAAGAGATCATCATCTTTATCATTAATGTATCATTATCAGTCATGATTACATGAGTCAGTATTCATGCACTCACTACTCACCTTAAAAAGGTGGAAAGATATGCAGACCTTTTAGATCAGCACAGATAGCATGTCCCTGAATAAACAACTTTCTGACCAGACAATTGCCACTGTGCATAACATGGCATATACTTCATGCATAAAATGGAATGTACAGTCCCCACTGAAAGTATTGGTACCGCAAGGCCACTTCTTTTGTTTTTGCTATACACTGAAGACATTTGGGTTCAAAAGACGAATATGAGACGATAGATCAGAATTTCAGCTTTCATTTCCTGATATTTATATCTAGATGTGTTAAACAATTTAATCAATGACCCCTTTCATTTGAACCCGCCAATTTTTCAAGTGATCAAAAATATTGGCCATGTGACTACCGGGTTTCTTGTTGCCCAGGTGTTCCCTGTTAGATTGATTGTTTAATCCAGTAATAGCTCTGAATGTCTACTCTTGGTTTGAGCCCTGGTTTTCACCTGTGAAGACGGCATTTGTTGTTAAAAAGGATAAACCAACATGAAGACCAGAGAGCTGTCTATGGGAGAAAAGCAAGCCATTTTGAAGCTGAGAAAAGAGGGGAAATTGATCAGAGCATTGCACAACCATTGGGCATAGCCAATGTCCTGAAAAAGAAAGAAACTACTGGTGTACTAACAACCAGACATCAGACTGGTTGGCCAGAGAAAACAACAGCAGTTGATCAGAGAAACATTGTGAGAGCTGTGAAGACAAACAAAAAACAACAGTCAGTGACATCACCAACAGCTTCCACAGGGCAGGGGTGAAGCTATCACCATCCACTGTATACCTCTATTTTAAAAATTATGAACAAAAATCAATCAATTAATCAATCAATCAACTTCCTCCCACTTTTCCTACAACATCAACAGGAAAATAGCTGAACCCCCCCCCCCCCCCCCAAAAAAAAAAAGAAAAAAAAAACTTTTAAAGTTTTGCTATGATCCACTCCCTCTCCAGACCTGATTTAAAGATATTATAACAGAGATGTAAAGAAGAACAGCTGGTGGGTGTAGGCAATAGGAATTAATTATTAATTGATTAAATTATATTCTTTTTCTTCTTCATTTTGTCTTAAGGGTAAGCTTTTGCTTTTGTAAGATTCGATATCTACTAAGTAGCTACCTATAAAGCTAATGGTCTCTGATATACAAGGGTACTAAGGAAGAAAATAAACATATTTTTCTATGGACCCTAGTTGCAAGAATGCATATCTGGAATTTCTTTTTATAAATGCTGAAAGCAATGATTTTCTTTACATTGTTCTTTCTTTCTTTACTCATTAAACTCAGGCAGCAGATTTATAAGAATGGTAGATGAGGGGGGAAAAGGCAGAAAAAAAACCACACAACTGACACCTGATCAGCCTGCTGAGCAAAAGGTGACACTCAATACTAACACCAGGCTGTTGACCCTTAACACTCACCTCACTAATACAATGTAAATAGTTAATGTGAATGTTCATATATACACATCTTATATAAAAAGGCAGGTTTTTGTGATGTTAAAAAAATGAAACCAAAATAAATCATGTTAGAACTTTTTCCACCCTCACTGTGAAATTACAGTGTATAAAAATTAAGTGAAAAGCAATCAGAAACATTTTGGGGGAAAATAGGAAAAATAAAAAAAAGTTACAATATCCTGGTTGCATAAGCGTGCACACCCTTTCATAATTGGGGATGTGGCTGTGTTCAGAATGATCCAATTACCATCAATCACATGTTCAAATGTAAGCATCATAAAGCTCTCATCAATGAAATTATTCTGATTAACCCCAAATAAAGATCAGCTGTTTCTGTAGGATTTTCTTCACATCTACTTGATTTCATCTGACTTCACATCTACTTGGTTTCATCTGGTCCACAAAGAGCTTACAAAGCATGCATGATGTCTCACTTTTTGAAAGGTACCAATCAGGAGAGGGGTATAAAAGAATTTCCAAAACATTAGATGTACCATGTAACACCGTAAAGGCCATCATCAACAAATAGAGAAAATGAAGCATCATAGTGACAACACCAAGAACAGGGCGTCCCTCCAAAATTTACAAAAGGACAAGACAAAAACTTACCAGGGAGGCTGCCAAGAGACTTATGGCAACATTAAAGGAGCTGCAGGAACATATGACAAGTACTGATTCCTCTCTGCAGGTGACAACAATCTATCTTATGTCTGGCCTATGGGGTAGGGTGGCTAGGCGGAAGTCATTTCTCACAAAAAACATTCAGGCCCAATTAAATCACCCTAAACCATGATGGGTGCAAAATTAAGTGTTATGGTCTGATGAGACCAATTCCAAAAGGGATAATAATTTCATCATTCCAAAACGTATGTTTGGTGCAAAAAAAAAAAAAATGCACATCACCAAAAGAACACTATACCCAAGGTGAAGAATGGTGGTGGGAGCATCATGCTTTAGGGCTGCTTTCTGTCAGCCAGAACCTTTTATCAAGGTGGAGGAAATCATGAATAGCTATAAACACCAATCAAATATACCAGTTTTTTATTTTTCCCTAAAGTGTTTCTGATTGTTTTACACTTAGTTTATATACATTGAGGATGGAAAAAGTTCTGACATGATTTTTCATTTTTATACACCATAAAAAGCCATTTTAACAGGGGTGTGTAGACTTTTTATATCCATTGTAACTGCAAAATTCATGGGTGTTTGATATAATTTCTCAACAACAAACGGGTGAAAGTGATAGGGTTATCATTCTTCACTTTGTCTCAAAATTCAGCACTCCCCAAAATGTAGAATTCCATGACCTCTTCTGTGTTCGCTTGAAGCATTTTTCCACCGTGTTCTAGTCTGATAGCGACAAACTCCAGCAATAAGTCACAACTGAATAACTTTGAGTCCAATGCCTAATAATGCTTCAGAACCAACACAAGCTATGAAGCCTCAGGTCACTCCACAGCATGTGGCCTTCTCTGGCTTCTGTCGATCTCAGTCACCCCTGAATGGCTTTATTAGCTGCAGACTCTAGACAACTGATTCTGCCTGTGCTCTGATGACTAATTGATTGCTGTTAATCTGCCGCTGAATGAAATATTCAGATGATTCAGGGAAAGGCACACAGGGTCTGGTTGGTCATGTGACCCTTGAGGTCATGTGATAGGGCTGTGTGAGAGAACTCATTAGCTGGCCTGATGAGCAACGGGTGCCTGGCTCGTTAACCCTACACGGACTTGGTTTCACTCCCAACCTGACCTGGACATGATCCTGAGAACAGGATTCTAACAGTCGATTATAGTAAGATAGAACATCTAGATAAACGCGTTCTTTCTTTACAGAATAACCATACTCAGTTTCATATTCAAAAAAATGTTCATCAAAAGTGTGTCAGCATCCTCCATTTAAAATGCCTATGTCAATAATAACTGTATGACCTCTGCCCCTCCTCCAGCACACATACACAGATACATTGCTCTTCATCTCATCTACACAAATGGCCCTGCGCTCTGTAGCTGGGATGGAAATGCACTCTGGTCTTTCAAAAACACCTTCACTCTGCTTTCCGTGCCAAAGCCTTTGAACTGCTGCTTTCAAAATACTGCCCTTGTACCTATGAATAATATTTGCTACGTGTCAGGGAGCGCAAGAGAAATAGTGCGAGAGCAAGAGAGACAGCTAGAGTGTGAGTGAAATTGACAAAGAGAGAGAGAGAGACTGAGAGACAGAGAGAGAGAGAGAGAGAGAGACAGAGGAAGGAGAGAGAACCATCTTCAGTCTATTCTTGTGGTAAAGAGGGCAAATAACCTTGTTAGTCAACATTTATTAGCTTCCCACCACACATGCATACACATGTGCACATGCACGTGCACATACACACATACACACATGCATACACACACACACACACACACACACGAGTGACACTTATTACCTGAAGATGAAAGGTTTGGCTTTACCCCATACCTTTAATTTTGATCAGAAAAGGCAAGGCATAAGGAGGTGAATCAAATTTATAAATATGGAGGCAACTAGGTGATGCATAAATATACATAAATAACTACAATAGTCTTTAAAGACCTTGTAACCAAATGCTATTCCTACTGTGTTCTCTCATGTGATAGCTATGATTATCCAAAAAGAAAGAACAAATTAAAGAAAGAAAGAAGGAAAGAAATTTACAGGGATGGGAGAACGTTCAGTTCACCTTGCTTCAGTCCCTGCCTACCTGTTTTGTGGCTGAGCTGTATAGAAACCTTGTTCCACTCTGATACAGGCTCAAGGTGTCTTTCATGAGCTAAACACAAATTGAAAGCTCAGGTGGTTTGGATGTGAATTCTGAGAGAGATGTCTTAATGGAGGTTGTCCTTGGGCCTGAGCTTCCAACGACCAAGCAAAGAGTTGCGGAAGGCTACGCCTGTGTGTACCCTCCGGTTGACGGTTTCATCCAACACACACTTGCAGTCATGTAGCCTTGACTAAATCTCCATTATTCATTAGCATGGCCCCATAATGAGTTTCGAGCCCTGGCCTTGAGAGCAATATACAACACAATAAAGATGGCCATGGTTAAAAAATACTCCTGCTTCAATGTGTGTCTTCCCCACCCACCCTCTCCTGCTTCTTTGGCACTGAGTCTACTGTGGCTGCTATTTCCCTCAGCACCATTCTACCCAGAAATACAAAGATAGTCTTCAGAGAGTTTGAAAGAAGAGTAAAGGTGCTGGCCTCCTTTAGTGCGGACAAACACACCTATCTTAAACATGCCGACCCCAGAAATGTGTAGCCACCATCAGCCTGCTGAGTCTGCTGAGCTTGCCTCAGAATCACACAATGGAAAGATGATAATTAATAGCTCACATAGCTACATTACAGCCAGAACAATAATGTTATTTTCTGTCTCTTCTTGATCTCATATGCATGTGTGAATGCAGAGTTTCAGTAAAATAAAAACACAGATCGATATTACAACTCAGAAATAGCGTGATAAATACTAGATTCAAGCATTTTTTCATCTCTTACTATTCATACATACACAATGAAACCTTAGTGTTGAGCTCAGAAATGTGGCTACAGGGAAGCTTTTGGTAATTCAGCTATTGTGATTAGTCATAATACTGATGTTTATTCGAAATGAAATTGGATGAAATGTAGTGAAAACACAGACCTCACCAAATTAAACTGACATTGAGCTATAGACTGTGTGTGCATGTGTGTGTGTCACATGCCAATGTCTGTGTATATGATGCATGTCATTAGGTAATATAACTATCATTTTAACAGCATATATTTAATATACATATCCAACGAGAATACACAGACACACTGAACATACAAAAAAAAAAGTTCTCAAAAAAGTTACCAAACAGCTGATGCCCATAATAAATTCTTCACAATGGTTTTGAGAGAGAAACCGCTCTCCAAGCACATATGTCCATTAGCCTAGCTTGAAATGATATTAAACTATATTTTAAAGAAATTCCATGAACGAAAATGGTGAATTCTGTCCCAACCAGTAGATAAAATAATTCTATTGCATTAATGCTCCAGCCTTTAAGTCACTTAAATAGAGGAAGCAGTATGAGCTGTGCATGCACTTGAGCTTATGTTGCAAATTGCACTTACAAACGTTCACAGTCGGTGACATAGCCCAAAAAAAAAAAATTAAAAGGGGCGGTAATGGAAATATGAGTGTGAGGGCTTTCAATGGGACCTCAACAATCTTCATTTAAGATGCGTACGCAATGCAAGTAAAATTTATGTCAGAGGTTATTTTCTCCCTTCTAGCATTCACTTCCACTCTTGCCGCACACTCTCCCTTTTTCTTTTCCTTATCCATTTTCTTTGAGATGCACCTGGTTCATAACCGCAAACGTTATTTTGATTTGGAATTAGCTCTTAGACACTTGCTATCTTCCAGGCTCTGAATACTCTACACAATAATGGAGCCTTTTCTCAGTACTGCATACCTTATTCAGCTACACTAATTAAGGCTGGACAATTAGCTATATAGGATTCAGCTCTGATGCTTCCTGAATGACATTTGCAACTGATAAAGCTCAGGAGAAAAGGCCATGTTGCAATGATGAAGATTAAAAAAAAAAAAAAAAAAGCTCTTATTAGTAATGCAACTCCTGAAATATTGCTACACTCACAGTGTTGCAATGGAACAAACAGCAAGAAGGGAGACAAGTGAGGGTGTTGAGCTGTAGCAGAACACAACAGATGTCTTACTTAATTGGTCCAAAGGTGCGCTAAAGAACACAGGGGCTGCTAATGCGATTTGTACAGAATGCCTCCAGGTTAAAGGTCTCAAGTAGACTGCTGGGCAACAGCAAAACAGATGACAACTGTGAAACTAACCATGATAGATGGGAATTCAATTGACTGGCTGAGCCCAGACAGACCTCATGTCAGCAGTCATTTCCTCAGATTTTACCAATACTTGGTGGGAATCCACCCTGACATAAAAATCACACAAAATACAAATAGCGATTCTCAGTTGATTCTCAGCTAACATTAAACATTCAGTCTGAGTGTACTTGAATGGTATAACCAAAAATTGAAAATCATTTAGACAGAACTGAAATAATTTCCACATTTTATGAAGACATAGTATAATATTAAAAAGTGTTTCTGAGCTCTAATATTAAACCAAAAACTTCTTGTTTTAGGGCTGATGGCGTTAGACAAGGCGTGGAGTTAGACAAGGACATTTTTCCCTATATCTATTCCTCTTTCTTATTATCCGCATTATTCCTTTTAGGAATTACTGCATGTGCATCTTAATGTAGCTCTACTAACAATGAACGGAATTCGCAAACATTTCTTTTGAAAGGCTGTTCTCTTATCTTGTTAAAGTTCAAATAACCTATGTTTTGTAAAAAAAAAAAAAAAAAAAAAGCAACATATAACAAGTTAGGAAACATCCTAAAAATATCAGCTTGAAATAGTTATTTAATTAATTGTTATTTAATATTAAACAAATAACCATACAATAATTAATTAAACATATTTACCATTTTTCTTCCACCTATACATTTAGATGGTAAAAAAAAAAAAAAAAAAAAACAGAGAAAAGCCATAACCCAAAAATGCCATTGTCCTGAAAAACATGATAAAATTCACAAGATGAAAAAAAATAATAAATCAATCACTGTAACTGCAAGTCTTTTAAGAACAACAGCATTCAGAAATAGAACAGAATGTCCTATTCATATTTGCTTTTCTTCTTTTAAAATGATTAGTGCTGAAATGACTGCACTAATATACGATGAAGGTTTGAATCAGAACTGAAAAGATCAGCTGTGAGCTTTCTGAACTTTCAGGAAAATATTATTAGATATATTATATTATATAAAATATTAGATATAATGTCAGATATCACAATCAAAATTTTATTAAAAACATTATTTTAGGCTGCCAGCATTCTCTTGGAACATACACTACATCATGCAGATGGAACACTACCATATCAATTATATGTTCAATCATCTGCTAAAAATATTTTACAGCTACAGTGTTGCTGCAAGTTAGTGATGAATATTATTTAATTGATACATGACAGAATTACATTTCAGACAGAATTATTGGAAATTGCAAGGTCCTGCAAATCCCAGACGCCTCACACAGAAGGTGTGAATAGAATGAAAACTGGAAGCATACTGAGAGTTGAAGGTTTCTTTTTTCTCTGTATATTTGCTGTAAGCTGTCAGTTTGAAGTCACTCCAGATGAGTATGCTTAGGTATTGTGTTCAAGGCCACATAACTGTGCTGCTGTGTGTTGTTCCAAAATTGTTCCACAAGAAGAGTGAACACGTGCGTTTGTCTTTTCAGCAGTTGGAAAAAGACATTTTTATGCACTCACTCTCTCACTATGCTCCATAATGGCTTAACATCATTTTGAGGTTAGGTTATTGAAACCTGAGTTTCTGTAAGTGGTGGGAAAATGAGGTTTAGTTGTGTCTCCTTTTTAAATTTGCTCATGTTCTAGAGATGTATAACCATTAAAAAGTATAAAAATGAACTGCAAAAACTGACATTTCCTATATATTATTTTGCTAGTGAGTCACAGGAGCTGGAATAAAAGAAAATGGATATAATGAGAAAGAGGTCCACTTAAAGGGTTAAATGTAAGTCTCAAGCTATTATGCTATCATCCTTAGTTAAAGTGAAAGAGAAATTAACAGAAGAATTAGCAAAGCAATTACCACCATAAATTGGACTAATTCCTCTGCTCTTGTCACAGCTGTATTCCAAAATATGCATTTTTTTTTCCTTCATCCTGCACGCTGTTATTAATTTTTCTAATTTGAATCTCCTTTTTTCACCAAGTGACACCTGGGGTTGCTGAGGGTGTGATTCTGTCAGATTCCACTCATATTCCCCCTTTGCTCCCCCTCTTTCAATTGCTCTCCCTCTCTCTCTCGCTCTCTGCCTGCATACACAGAATTTTTCTCCACATTCTTCAAGCCATGTCTGTCTCTCTTGGTTTTGTCCCCTTACTCTTGCATTCTTTCCTCTTCCCAATACTTTTCTACCTTATTCATGCTTTTAATATGACATAACACTGATAATCAGTTGAGAAAAGCATGGTATGATTAGTCAAAAAAAGATATCTATAATACTAAGCTATTCAGCATTATACAGTAAGTGACTGAAATCTTCATCCATCCAAATGGGAACAAGGCAAATTGCACAGGAATATTAAAAGCAGGACATGTTGCATTTTTTCAATGCATTATAAACATATTGTCATTAACCTCATATGTACTGATTGACTACTCCTAAGTGGGTTCTGTGGTTCTGATACCTTTTGTCTGAAGACTAGTGGAACAGGATTAGGACTGACAGCTTATTGTGTTTGCTGACTGAGTCTAGATCCATTCACTGCCTCTTGTTGTTCTTCTGTATATAATGGAATCAATCAGATTGATTAAGAGCGGTTTAGCCTGAGCAAGGAGAGAACAGAGCATCTGTCACTCCCCTGGTACTTAGCAGAAATGCAGCACATGCAGTGAAACATCAGGTGAGGTTAGATGTACCGAAACACTGATCATTAAGTCCCCACTGCATTTAGAACTGTAATTACCCTTTGACTGAACAACTTCCAATCAATCACTAATAATAGACCTCTGTTTATCAGTGTTGAGAATTGGACTACTTCCAACATGGTAACATACTTATAGCACACAAATTAATTAGTTGTATTAATTTGTTCTCATAATAATTTATCATATATAGATAGTTTGCAATAAAACTATTGCAGTGTCAGCTGTAGTCTTGTATGCCATCTTTTCAGATTAGTAGGGTTTGCAATTTAATACAATTTAATACAAAGATTGCAAAAGCCTGACTGACAGAATTAGGATAAATATTAGTTAGTAGGCCTACAGCAGGATGCAGGTTTCATCTGTTATTACAGACAGACATTATTCATTCAATTATTTGTGTCTAGGAGAAGACCACTGGAACTCTGTAATAACCGCAGAGAACCCATGGGCAAAAATACTTCTTTCAAATAATCCAAATATGAAAGCGAATCCCTTAAAATATTCATCTCCAGTAAAAGTAAGTCCCTGTTCTCTGAATTTAATTAAGAGACAACACTCTATATTTCAAAAAGGGTTTTGTTTGTGTATACTTTGAACCAAAACAACTACTTTTACAGTCATGAGAAATAAATGCCCCCAAGAGTGGCACCTACTAAAAGCACTATGTCTCATGTCACCAATGATGAAGTTCAAACCCGGTCTCACAGTTAATTCATAGACATTCCCTTTACCTAACTGTAACCTGTCATGGTTATGATGAAATCGGCACTGACCTACATTACCCATCAGCCCCAGCACATCACATGACCACACCTTTTCTGTGTTACCCCTAATAAGCACCACTATTTAAGTTCTGGTTTCTGTGTACCTCGTTGTCATGCTTCTGTTGATGTCGTGTCTGTCTGTTGCTTTGCCTTCTATAGTCTTGCCCATAGTCTATATGTTTTGCTGTTTTGTGTATACTCACTGGATTAGTTGTTATTTTTACACTCTGCACAATAAAAGTCTGCACTTGCATCCATCACCTCTGAGAATCCCTGACATAAACATTCATAACTTTTCCTACAAGTTGAGAATTACTTGAGATACATGAGAATTCCTACAAATTCTCATGTATCTCTAATTGTGAGACAATCTTATAAATTCTTATTCTGAATAAAACAAAGCAGAGACTCTCTGTGTCTTCCCATTCCCATACTAGCTGAGTGGTGAGACACACTACTCTGGAAAAAATAGTTTCGAAAAAAAAAAATATATAGTATATAATGCTGTGGGCAAATCCTGGATATTTTCTCTTCCCCAGGTAAGCGACGCACACACACCCAGCTGTCGACTGGAAAAGAAAACATTATTCATCAAACCACGCCACCTTCTTCCATTGATCCATGGTCCATTTCTGATGCTCACGTGCCCGTTGTAGGTGCTTTCGGTGGCAAACAGCGTTGAAACAGCTTGACCTTTAACCTGACTCGTCTGCAGCGATGCAGCCCCATATGCAGAAAGCTGCGATGCACTGTGTGATCTGACACCTTTCTATCATAGCCAGCATTAAGTTTTTCAGCAATCTGTGCTACAGTAGCTCTTATGTGGGATTGCACCAGACGGGTTTGCTGTCGCTCCCCACGCGCATCAATGAGCCTTGGACACCCACGACCTTGTCGCCGGTTCACCGGTTTTCCTTCCTTGGACCACTTTTGCCAGGTACTGACCACTGCATACCAGGAACACCCAACAAGACCTGCTGTTTTGGAGATGCTCCGACCCAGTCGTCTAGCCATCACAATTTGGCCCTTGTCAAAGTCGCTCAGATCCTTACATTGCCCATTTTTCCTGCTTCCAACACATCAACTTCAAGAACGGACTGTTACAGTGGGCACGTGAGCATCAGAACTGGACCATGGAGCAATGGAAGAAGGTGGTCTGGTCTGATGAATCACATTTTCTTTTACATTATGTGGACAGCTGTGTATGTGCGAGTCACTTACCTGGGGAAGAGATGGCACCAGGATGCACTATAGGAAGAAGGCATGCTGATGAAGACAGTGTGATACTCTGGGCAATGTTCTCCTGGGAAACTTGGGTCCTGGCTGTTAGTTTGACACGTACCACCTACCTAAACATTGTTGCAGACCAAGAACACCCCTTCACGGCAACTGTATTCCCTAGCAGCAGTGGCCTCTTTCAGCAGGATAATGCACCCTGCCACACTGCAAAAATTATTCAGGAACAGTTTGAGGAACATGACAAAAAGTTCAAGGTGTGGACTTGGCCTCCAAATTCCTCAGCTCTCAATCTGATCGAGCATCTGTGGGATGTGCCACAGCACACCTTCTGAGGTCTTGTGGAGTCCATGCCTCGACGGGTCAGAGCTGTTTTGCTGGCACAAGGGGGACCTACACAATATTAGGCCGGTGGTTTTAATGTTATGGCTGATCGGTGTGTGTTTATATATATACACAGTCAGGTCCGGAAGTATTTGGACAATTATGGAGTTTTTGTGATTTTGCCCTTATACACCACCCCAATGATTTGAAATAAAAATATGGCATTTACCATTTAGGAATTACAGCCATTTTAAGCAAAGTACTTCCATTTTCAGGGGCTCAAAGGTATTTGGACAAAGTGACTGACAAGAAGTTAACTGACCAGGTGCAGTCCATTCCATCTTTACTTCAAGACAAATGAAGCAGATAAAAGGTCTGGAGTTGATATCAGGTATTGAGTTGGCATTTGGCAGCTGTTCGACTGGAGCTACCAATATGAAGTCCAAGGAGATCTGAATGCAAGTGAAGGAGGCCATCATTAGGCTGAAAAACAACATAAATCTATAAGAGAGACAGCAAAAACCTTACATGTGGCCAAATCAACAGTTGGGTACATTTTTAAAAAGAAAGAAAGCACTGGTGAGCTCAACAACATCGAAAGGCCTGGAAGACCATGGAAGACAACTAAAGTGAACATTTTAAAAAGCATCCCATGTTCTGGAATAAGATTCTTTGGACTGATGAAACCAAGATTAACTTGTACCAGAATGATGGGGAGAGAAAAGTATGGTGAAAGAAGGGAACAGCTCATGATCCAATGTATACCACATCATGTGTCACACATGGTGGAGGCAGTGTTATGGCATGGGCATGTATGGCTGCCAGTGGAACAGGCTCACTGGTGTTTATTGATGATGTGACTGCTGACAGAAGTAGCAAGATGAATTCTGAGCTGCATAGGTCTATACTCTCTGCTCACATTCAGCCAAATGCTACAAAACTGATAGGACGCCGCTTCACAGTGCAGGTGGATAATGACCCTAAACATACTGCGAAAGCAACTCAAGACTTTTTGAAGGCAAAGAAATAGAACATTCTTCAATGGCCAAGTCAGTCGCCTGATCTCAACCCAATAGAGCTGCTTTTCACTTACTGAAGACAAGACTGAAGGCAGAAAGACCCACAAACAAGCAGCAACTGAAGGTGGCTGCAGTGACGCCTGGCAAAGCATCTCCAGGGAGGAAACTCAGAATTTTGTGTTTTGAGAACATGGGCTCCAGACTTCAGGCAGTCATTGACTACAAAGGATTTTCATCCAAGTATTAAGATTATGGTTATATTTAACCAAATACCTTTGAGCCCCTGAAAATGGAGGTACTTTGTTGAAAATGGCTGTAATTCCTAAATGGTAAATGCCATATTTTTGTGGAACCTCTTAAAATAAAGCTGAAAGTCTACACTTCGATTACATCTTGATTGTTTTATTTCAAATCCATTGTGGTGGTGTATAAAGGCAAAATCACAAAAACTCTGTCATTGTCCAAATATGTCAGGACCTGACTGTATATATATATATATATATATATATATATATATATATATATATATACATAGACACACTCTCTCTCCTGGCATCACTCTCTACATAGCTCTTCTCAGAGAAAGCACCTGTGTGTCTGTGATTACACTCATACACAGACAGAGTTCACTGTGGGAGAACAAAAATGCACCACGTGTCAATACAATACAGGATGTATAGTAAAGTAGTTAATGTGCAGGATTATTTTATCCTTATTTATTGCTTACTATGACTCTGTTTGTGTGTTTGTGTGTATTTATTTCCCTTGCCCCATTACAAGAGCATGTGAGGAGTGTGTTGGTGTGGAAGAGTGAACTGAGGGTGTTTACTGTCAAATGGAGGGTGGGCACTATGTCATGCTTTTAACCTCTAATCAAACCTGAGACATGATTTGAAGTACAAGAAATGGGAAAAACCTCTCTCTCTCTCTCTCTCTCTCTCTCTCTCTCTCACTCACACACACACACACACACACACACACACAATAAGTGTATAGAGAGCCTGAAACGACAAATGGAAATACTGAAGGAAAAGAACATTTGTAAAATATAGAGCTGCAAGCCTCTCATATGGCCTGAGTGATCTAGAGCGAAATTCTCTGTGCCTCAGGAAGCTTATCAATTACAGAAGAGCATCTTAAAAGCTTACACGGCTCAGATGTGCCCACAGCTATGATCAAACACAGCATCATACAACAAAAGAAAATAAAAGATGGATTACTTTTTCCTGGCTTTTCCTAATTCCCTGTCAGCTTTCACTAAAGGTCCTGTAATGCTAATCTCTTTAGCTACAGAGGGAATATGTCAGTTCTGTAACCTCTTTATCTGGAATTATAGAGAAATCCAACAAAAAAAAAAAAACTTTGTCAGATAAGGGTCCATCTCCTCCTCCTTGGAAAGAAGTTTCAGCTGCCTGTTTCCATATCCATGAGAAAGATAATATGGTGTCTGGACCAGCGGCAGTCAAAATGGTGTCCTACTCATTACAGCATATTGCTGAACCTTTTCTTGCCCTAACCTCTCAATCACTCTTTCTCGCTGCCTTTCTTTCCTAATTCCCGTTCCATCCCTTGTCAGAGCAGAGGCTCCTGTCAGATAGCAGGAAGTTACTGGACATATTATCAGATGTCTCTGCTGATTTGGGATGGTTTCATTCAGCCCCCAGTATAAAGTGAAATGCCAGTGGTCATAGGTAGACAGCAAAATGATGATGGTGCAACACTCAATCACACTCTCACACTACTTCTCTCTCTTTCTCTCTCTGAAACACACACACACACACACACACACACATGTGCACCAAAATGTCACTCTTAAGTTTGAGATGGGGCAGGGATTTTTGTCCTGCTCTTTCTTTATCATAGTCACATCTTAATTTATAGCTGAGTCCTCATTATCACGTATGTCAGCCTTGTTTAACCTCTCCTGATCTCCATGATTCCTGGCCAGCTGACAGGCATGATTGCTTGCCTTCTGTCAGCCAGCTGATAGGAGCTGAGTGATTAGCCTGCCTCCTAAATCTAGACAATGATGCATAGGATTCAGGAGTCTGGACCCCATATTAATGAGAGGGGTTGTGGGACTTTGATAAGACAGTGGGATAATACACTACGGGAACATTTCAGAGGGGGTAGTATTACATTATTAGACAGATTAAACAATTAGAATTTGCTTAAATAAAAAAAAAAAATCATTCATATACAAATAAAGAACAGAATACTTTGAAAAAGAACAACACAATGTGACATAAAAAAAAATTCACATGCACATTACACATTAAAGGCACTGAAAATTAATTTAGAATATATCTCCTTAACACCTTGGTTTATTGCTTCTTGGTTTACATACACGCTCAGGAAAAAAAGGTACCAAACTGTACTTTCTTTGTATGTGGTGATGCCATCAAGTGGTACAGCTTTTGTACCTTTAATATCTATTTGATCTGTAAACCTTTAAAAAATAATTTAGGGTACATAAGTGGACCTTAAGGGCCACTACTCTAAAAGCAAATTAAAGGTACAACCACATGCACTTTCATAGGTAAATGATACATACTAAAGGTACAACACATGCACCCTTGGTGGTACCAACTCAGCGACACGGAAAAGTAAATTTGGGTATATTTAGATATACTGGTGTAAATGGGTACAAAAAAATTCTACTATGCCATGATGATGATGATGATGATGATGATGATGATGATGGACTGAGCAACAACAAGATAAGTGGGTACTTATAAATTCTACAAATTGAGTTATGCCTTGAGAAATTGAACAATGAGCAACAATCATGAGAAATCAAGAAATTGTCCATCGAGCATTGGATAGCTGCTCATCTCTCTTCTTAAAACGGCTCTATTATATGTGAGAACTAAATAACAGGCTTGTGAGACAGTTTGCTGTGGATAAGGATTTCCCAGCTCAGCTTTCTCTATTCTATGTGAGCCTAAATACTCTTACAGGTGTAACCTCAAATTATATGTACTATGTGCAAGGGGAGGGTAAGAAAGCAAAAGAGAGCAGACAGGAATGAAGGGAGGAGAAAGAGATTGTCCTCACAATTATGTCAAATGTCACATCAATCCACATCTAGAGAGAGGCTGGGTTGTGGCATTTAAGCAAGGGGGTCACTAGGTTTCTGTGGGGCTTTTGGAGAGAGGTCAATATCTCTTCTCCATGGTCACCTGACTTACCTCCCTCCTTCATCAGCTCTCTTTTTCTACTTCTTTATGTGTTTATTGGAAGTCTGTTGAGAACAGGGGGCAGAGATCAATAAGAGTTCAATCCATGATACAAACAACCTGGATCATCTCTTTCCATTTCTTGCACACAACTACTGGTTTATTCAGTTTCATTTGTGAAAGAAAACCAAAAGTATTGTACAGCACAACAGGGCAAATCCATACAAACATGCCAAGAAAGAATCTATGTAACATATTTGTAGATGCCTAATACATCAAGCACAACAACAGCACGTTTTTTTTTTAATGTGATTCCTTTACCACATGCAATTTATTGACCTGTAATAATCGCCATGTTTACACAGAGAGGGAATGGCATTGGGGTGGATACCACCACAAACACACACACACGCACACCTTCAACAGCCCCCTCATCCCAATCACGTTAGTAGGGCTGCATGGCAATGATTTCTCCTTACTTTTGTGTGGGCTCTAGTTAAACCCAGGCACTAATGGGCTTTTTTTCCCTCCAGATAAGAAATTACCAGCACAGGCCACTCTTTTGTCTCTCCCTGGGAGCTCAATAGCCGTCGGCGTGGAGAAAGGCCTCGGTTACCAGAGAAACAGAGAGTGTGCTCCCCTCGTCTCCATGGTAAACAGCAGAGCATTTTGTCACAGCCTCCCGTTCAGACCCTGCACACGATTTAGCAGTTTGGTAACAATCTACTGCATAGTAATAATTTGTACAGAATAAACCATCTCCAGCAAATGTATGTATTGCTTATAAGTTAAGCAAACATGGCAATGGCATGTTATGATAACCTAAACAAAGATTACAGTGTTTTATGCCATGGGAAGAATTTTTAAATAGACAAGAAGATAATAATAATGTAAATCTCATTCATCACCTTCTTCTTCCCTTTTTTCCACTTAAATTTAATAGTTTAAATGAATTAAAAACAATTTACCTAATAATAAAAATAATAAGAAGCTGATGATGAAGAATTTAATATATTCTTAAGAGCTTTAATTTATTTTTTTTATGTTTTTTTTTTTTTTTTTTTTTAAATCAGCCATCATTTTCAGTGTTCAGGTTTCACTTTGCATCACGTCTAGTCTAGAGCCACTTTTGATGTGAAAAGAACTGAATGAATCGGGGGGCGGACGAAAAGACTTTTTTTGAGAGAGAGAGACAGAGAGAGAGAGAGCCAGTAGCCTCCATTTCACTTCAATCAGGACGAGGGAAACAGGGAAATTGCAGCGCACACAAAGACACTGGCGTCGTAATTTCAGGGATAGACAAACCCTGCAATAAAATTACCCAAATTACTGGCGCGCGCCCTAAATACTGCTCCCGCTCAATCTCGCACACGGGCACGCGCCTCAGCGCGCTCCCCCTATCAGCTCTCGCGAGCCAGACCACTGGTTCATACAGTGGTGTCCAAAACAGCAAACTTCCTCTGACATTTACACTGCAAGACCAACATTAGCCACACCATATAGAAGGAGAACAAATAAAAGATTAAAAATTCATAGGAAATAACATTTAATTAGGTCTATATTAAATAGCTTTTAAAATAAGGCCGGGAAACAAAGATGATTTTTTTTTTTTTGACATTTACAGAATGGTTAATATACTGTACATACAATACATACATAGTCAGTAATGTAAGTTGGAAAATCACAACGTACAGTAAGATTCAAAAGTTATTTTCACTCAGTAGCTATTTAAATTTGCCTAAATTGAATTTAAAATATGCTTGTCATTTAAACTGTAATGTATGCATTTAATATATATATATATATATATATATATATATATATATATATATATATATATATATATATATATATATATAATGTATATAAAATCAAAACATTTTGTAATAAATACAAAACTAGGATTTATAACATGTTTAATGTATATTATGGAGGGTTGATTAAAAAAAAACACACACACATTTGAAAGTCGTGCGCTATACTGTATGCATAGGTAATTTTAAAGGTGTTCTGTAGGAGCTGCCACAAAGTGCCGCAATTTACCTGTCTTCACTTAATATACAAGCATTTACAAGCAGCACACATAAGAACATTCGCCATGAGAGAGGTCAGAGGAGAATGGCCTTTTTGGTTTGAGCTGCCAGGAAGTATATGGTAACACAAATAATCATTAGAACCATGGTGAGCACAAAAACATCTCAGAATGCACAACACAATGAACGTTGAGCTGGATGGGCTACAACAGCAGAAGACCACATCGAGTTCCACTCCTCTCAGCCAAGACAGGAATCTGAAGTTACAGCCTTACCTTACAGACTTAAATACTAATTCTAAACTAAAGTCACAGTTGTCAGTTTTTTAGGCACCATACATACTCACTAAAGTAAGTACTCACAGATAATTCATCATCAGCTACAGCATTAGGCATGAAAGAAAATTCAGCTACTTCATCAGTGACTGTGGCTCATACCACTGGAATGCATTTCTTCAGCACCAGTCTATTACATTATAAATAATGATCACAGTACGTTTAAAATGACATAGTAAAGATGTGGAAAAATAAAAAATACCAAAGAAGTATTTTGTTAGATCACGAAATGTTTTAATGGAGCGTTTAATGCAGTTATCTATGGCTACACTACGCGATAAGGTAAAAATAGCATAATTGCATTAAAGCCGCATTCATTGTGGTGAATTGAGGTCATCTCTCCTAATAAAAAATAATATTGAAGATTTAGGTTGAATACCAAATGTCTTCATACGTCTACTAAAGCGTACTACAAACGGTCTCAAATAATGGTTCGTACACTTATAATTTGTGGTGATTAGACATGGGGCCCAATATGCATATTCACTGTTTATTTGGTCAATTCCAATACTCAAAGTCAATACCTAGACAGAGAAGAAAAAAAACTATGAACCCCAAAAAGATTAAGATGCTAAGCTATGAAAAGGAAAAAGGAAAGTGGGATTAGGAAAATCACAAGAAAATGAATGGCTAAAATGCATATGTAGCACACCCATCTCTTCAAGTTAGAGTCTATTTGAATTGCACAAACACATACACAACCTGAGCACACTGGATACTCCAAGGGCAATGCCCACACCACAGGCCCAACTGACAGGTTCACAGGTTTTTCTATTGTAATTGCTTGGTTATTAAACTCAACATAAAAACTTGCTAAACAGAAATGTTCATTTCCCTTTCATCCTCCATCCTCTCTCCCACATCTGTTACTTGCTGAACTAACACAAGCAAATCATATTGATTAGATGTCACATTGGAGAAAGCTGCCCTTCACTTCAGCATGAACTGCTACTGGTAAGTATGGCAGGTTTCAATGTCTATTCATTATACAGCTAGAAGCCAGCTAGCAAACTTGCTTGCTGAAGTTACAAGCAATAGACAAAATTGTGTTGTTTTAAACGTAACACTACATGTTTTTCTTTCAAATTCAAATCGGATAGTAGCCTATTGTATAAATGTAAAGTCATAGTAATTTGTACAGTGTTCTGAGTGTCCCAGCATTCCACACAGATGATCTTATCCTTAATCATGATCATCTTATCCTTTCAATCAAGGGGGCACACTTTCAGGCTTTGGGTAAATATTTGAGTACCCCACATCTACATAACAGGGAGGCCAGCCCCCAAGTATGTACCTTCATGGCACAGGCTAACAATGTAGCGTCTTATAGCCAAGAACATTGCTCACTGGACAGGGACTACATCAGATCAGTGGTCTTAATGTCAGTGTCAAAGTGGTACAAACTACAGTTCTGACACTGGCCCCCAGTCTTTTCAGGGTGCGAGTCATTGGCAATTTCAGATCCCACATAAGTACTGTCTGCCTCGTCAGAGCCCTAAACAGACAGAATAAAGCCCCTAACGTGGACCTGGGATCCCCCAAATCATCATGTGGAACAGGGTCTTAACAGAGCCCCCACTACTTATGAGTCCCGTGGAGCCCTCAGGGGCTACCAGTAGTACAAGGCTGGATGAGTCTCAGTCCTCAGTTGGGCACACCCACTGTTAACCTCACTGAGGGCAACTCATGATGCCAAGATGGAAAAATGGTGCAGGGGACACCTGTCAAGGAAGCATAATGTGTGGTATATGAAGTGGTGTCCTAGATCTGTGAGAGGTTTGGTAAAGCACAGATGGACCCCTTTGCGGATGTCAAAACAACTCAATGTCAACTGTGGTTTTCCCTGGTGAAGCTGCACAATCTGTTGGCCCATAATTCAGTGGCCCACAACTGCACATGTTGCGCAGAATTCAGCAATTGGGCTAAATAGTCCTACTCATGGCCCCAAAATGGCCAGTCAGGCCTTGGTTTCCACTGCTGCTCTCACTAGGTATTGGATCGCCTTGGCCGCTTCATCCCTGAATAGATCTGTTATCACAAATGGCCTGAGAGATTCAGCACACTTGGCCTTCGTGCATCACGCTACTGCAAGAGCCTGGCGTGGGATCTCTCCTTATGCATCACATGCAGGATGGTGAACTGAAATTGGTTTATCTGAAGACTGCGTTTTTTTCAAGCAATCATCGCAGCAAAAAGAGTGGGAGAACTGCATGCAGATAAGCTCATCTTTCATGTGGCCAGAGGCTGGTGGAGTGATCTTATGGTTAAACCTGGGGTTTCTCCTCCAAGTCATATTACACAGTTTTGTTAAACAACTGACTGACCTTGCAGTGTTCCACGAGGAAAAAACCTGCAGAGTGTTCAGTAACCCCCTATAGTACTATGAGGACTAGATGGTGGCAATTCGGTCATTAGATCAGCCTTCATGGAGAAAAGACATGAAGAACTCCCCTAAATAGACAGAGACCTGCCGCATAACCACCATGGCCTACAGGCTGGCTGGATATGTGGCCCCTCCAAGATATGCCACTCTACACTGAGCATCTCCTCGTCATTACTTAGAGTCATGGTGTGCCAGCACTGTTGCTACCTGGGTGTTACTGTCCAAGTTCTTCAGGTATTATATATGGTTAACATCACTCTTCCCAGTGGCATCAGCGAAGCAGTCATCTACAAACATCTTTTCAGTCAGTGCTAAGGTGGGTCGGTTCCTCATTACAATGTTGCATATGTTATCCAGATGATATTAACCATCCCTGGCAGATAGCAGGGGTGAAACAGAAATCTAGTTACTTATATGTAACTATGGTCCTATTAACGCTGGGTAACTACCTGTATCAAGAAGGAGATTGGGTACAAACTCTATGAGAAGGTATGACCACTGTACCAAATCAGCACTGAACTACATTACGCATCAGCCCCACTGGAGTGGCTCGACACCATGCGCCCCTCTAGAAATTTTTTTTTGGGGGGGTCACTGACCCAACTAAAACCATCTTCCACCCTCCTTGCCCCATTTCGGACGTCGCTCTGCCTCCTTGCTCTGCTGAGGATGTTGCTCTGCCTCCTTGCTCTGCTGAGGATGTCACTTTGCCTCCTTGCTCTGCTGAGGATGACGCTCTGCCTCCTTGCTCCTCTAAGGATGTCGCTCTGCCTCCTTGCTCCGCTGAGGATGTCGCTCTGCCTTCTGCCTCCTTGCTCCGCTGAGGACATTCCCTGGCCTGACTGCCCCACAGAGGACACCATTACGGCTCACAGCCTCGCCATGGGCGTCAATCCATCTCCCCGTTTTGCCTCAGACATCAGTATGCTACCTAGCTCCACTGTGGACGTCACTCCGCCTTCCTACTCCGCTGAGGACGTTGCTCCACCTCCTTGGTATGCTGAGGACGTTGATCCACCTCCCTGCTATGCTGAGGATGTCACTTCGCCTCCTTGCTCCACTGAGGACTTCGCTCCTCCCCCTGCTTCGTGGTGTATGTCACTCCCCCTCTTGCTTCGCAGAGGACATCACTCCACTCCCTGGCCTCGCGGAGGACATCACTCCACTCCCTGGCCGCGCGGACGACAACACTCCACTCCCTGGCCGCGCGGACGACAACACTCCACTCCCTGGCCTCGCGGAGGACATCACTCCACTCCCTGGCCTCGCGGAGGACATCGCTCCCCCTCTGGTTCCCCAGAGAGTGCCGCTCCCCTCTCTGGCTTCAGCTCCGCCTTGAACTTCGCTGCCCCCGCTGGCATTAGCCGTTGCTCTGCCTTGGACGTTGTGCCACCCCTCAGCCATGAGGAGAAGACTGCTCCACCTCATTGCCTAGATGTCACATCCCCTGCCGGCTCCTCAATGGGTAGCACATCTAAAGACCCAAATCAACTGAGAGACATATTGTCTGACTGCCCAGGACCCCCTCTTGACTGGGGAGGGGGGGATTCTACATTATCCATCAGCCCCAGCACATCACATGACCAATTTTATAAAATTGGTTTATTTATTTATAATATATATATAATTTATAAAAGAAAAAATGCACTTGCATCCACTGCCTCTACAGAATCATGACAATTACCTTTCTTGCCTCCCTTTGCTCTCAAACTGGCCTCAATTCTTCATGGCATGGATTCCACAAGATGTTGGAAAAATTCCTTTGAGATCCTGGTCCATGCTGATATGATTGCATCACGCAATTACTGCAGATTTTTCAGGTGCACTTTCATGCTGCAAATCTCCCATTCTACCAAATCCCAAAGGTGTTCTATTAGATTCAGATCCAGTGACTGGGAAGGCCACTGAAGAAGACTGAACTCGTTGTCATGTTCAAGAAACCAGACCAGGCTACGTTTTTCCAGCCTTCAACTGGCCAGTTTCAATGAGCCAGTGCCCACTGCAGCCTCAGCTTTCTGTTCTTGGCTGACAGAAGTGAAACCCGACATGGTCCTCTGCTGCTGTAGCCAAGCCGCCTCTGGGTTTGACGTGTTGTGCATTCTGAGATGATTTTCTGCTCACCACAATTATACAGAGTGGTTATCTGAGTTACTGTAGCATTTTTGTCAGCTTGAACCAGTCTTGCCATTCTCAGTTGACCTCTCTCATCAACAAGGAGTTTCCATTCGCAGAACTGCCGCTCACTGGATGTCTTTTCTTTATTGCACTATTCTGAGAAAACTATAGAGACTGTTGTGTGTGAAAATCCCAGAAAATAAGCAGTTATAGAAACATTCAAACCAGCCTGTCAATCAGCAATAACAATCATGCCACGGTCAAAATCACAGAGATCACATTTTTCCCCATTCACATGGTTGATGTGAACATTACTCGAAGCTGCTGGCCTGTATCTGCATGATTTTATGCATTGCACTGCTGCCACAAGATTGGCTGATTAGATAATTGCCTGAATGAGCAGGTGTACAGGTATTCCTAATAAAGTACTCAGTGAGTGTAGTGTATTTCTAATAGTGCATTTTTTTCATGTTAATTTCTTCCACCAAAAAAAAGTAGTTCCACCACAAGCAGCTCCATTACAAGTATCACTTTCATCGTTGCCAGCATATAAACTCATCTAGTATCTTAACACGTCAATTTAGATTAGTACATATCTTAGAATTGGAAGGGTATTTATTTGCTAATTCAAGTTTGTTTAGCTGTATATCTAAAAGTTGGTTAGACAGCACAATGACAGACTAATGTTACTGTTCTTCAAAATCTGAGGTGGGTTGCAAAGTCAAATCTTACTTTTCAAATGCATCTATTTTTCCTGTCCTCTATTAGATAACGTTAGCAGTTAGATGACCTTAGAGTAGAGCTATGGTTACAGAACTACTGAATTTTCAGATATGCATGGGAATGATACAGGTATTACCTGTGTACAGAATTAGCTGTTGTCTAATTATAATTTTGGTAATGAAGAATGGAAAAAATATATTCATGACCTCATGATGAGATGAAAAAAATAATTTTGAGAAAGATTCCTCTACTTCAAACTAATTTAAATGTAACTTTATATATATATATATATATATATGTGTGTGTGTGTGTGTGTGTGTGTGTGTGTGTGTGTGTGTGTGTGTGTAAACAAAATACTCATACATTTTTTATTATTTTACAATGCAACACCAAGGAACAAAATCAACTCTGTTGATCTTCTGAAAGAATTTAATCTCTCCACCCACCTCTGATGCAGTGGGACATGATTAACGTCTCCCTTCTTTCTTCCCTTCCTGCTGGGGAGAAGGATATTTTCAAGTTGCCTACAGCAGGAATTTACAGTAAAGCTTCCTTGACACACCACACAAAGGAAAGAGCTACAGAAAGAGGTTCCAGTGACACCATCTTCCTCAGTATCTCATCCAGCTGCACTACAGAATAGCTATTGAAGACTTACGACTAAGAAACTCCAGCACATCATAAGATTAAGCTCAGATTAGACAAATGTAGGCTGTACAGTATATGTGTGTTATTATGCAGTGGTCCAATGGAAGTATAGCTCATTGTTATGTTTCATGCAGTAAATACAGACAAGGTATAGTAAGCATCATTTTCCATAAACAGGCCATGAATTATGTGGTGTTCTGTAACCTGAGACCTTCTTTTCTAGTTAGGCTGACAGGTCAGGTTACTTCCTGTTATGATGATGTGTCTGCTGTGGCCATGCATATGACAGATATGTTCTGTCGTAAGTGACAAGTCAAACATAATCTGCTCCCAGCCACAATATTTATAACTGATTTAACAAATTTAAGCAAAATTCACTAATCTATAAGTCACATGGGAAAGGAACATATTGGTTTGATGCAATAGTTATTCAGTGTAGTAACCATCAAATTGTTGAGTTTTCAACCTACGTTGTGCATGTGATGGAACATAGGCATAAGAGGAAATACTGTATAAATCATGCACATGTAGGTCAAATGTGTCTATTGTCAGGTATTATTTAGAAAGGTATTAGAGAAAGTGATCATGGAACAGAAACTCAAGCGGAGATATGTTTAAAAATATGTTGTTCATCCTAACATAGAATTATAATATTCTATCTAATAGAAATCATACTGTGGAAATATTTTTGTAACTGTAGAGCACAGTAATATCCACTATAGCTCAGTTAGTGCATTGCATAGCATGAGTTGGGTGTGACAAAGGGGTGTGAGTAATTGGATTGTGTGTGTGTGTGTGTGTGTGTGTGTGTGTGTGTGTGTGTGTGTGTGTGTGTGTGTGTGTGTGTGTTCACGTGTATGCGTGTGTGCGTATGAACTCATGCCCAAGG
The DNA here is from genome assembly GCA_022985145.1 of Pangasius djambal. NCBI lineage: Eukaryota > Metazoa > Chordata > Actinopteri > Siluriformes > Pangasiidae > Pangasius > Pangasius djambal. Next base: position 10,729,397 of record CM040979.1, on the reverse strand, counting down.
CCTCACTGGCTGGCTGTAGGCTGGGTTTATTTGTTGGAGAGATACTGCAGAGCTGCACTAAGAGAGCTAATCACCAGGAGGGGGAGAGACCATGACACATACTGTGATTGACACACAATAGCCATGGATTCCCTCGCTCTGCTCATCTCCTCTCGCTCTTTCTAAAGAAAAGGGAGAATGAAGAAACAGGGAGGGAGGGAGGGAGGGAGGAAGGGTGTGATGGAGGGAGGATGGAAACAATGGAGGGCAGAAGGGTGGAAGAGAGGGAGGAAGAGTTGAGATCAGCCAAATCTGTAACTTAAGCATGGCATGATACTGGTGTGGTGTCACACATGCACACGCACACGCACACACACACACACACACACACACATTTGGCATTTAATATTATAAGAAAATGATTGCATAACATGTTTAAATAAAATAAATCTAATTAACCAAAGGCTAAGTAAGGAATAAAATATAATGGGCTGTGCTGAACAATCAGAATTGAGAATTAAACAGCATCATACTTAAAAGAAAAAAAAAAAGAAAAAAAAATCCATGTTACTCAGCATCATAGTGAGATTCACTTTCAGGTAGTAAGCTAACTTAGGGATTTTTTTTTTTTTTACTATGAAATCTAATGGTCTGGAAAGTTAGAAATCAGAGACGCACTTGGCAGCCTGTGACTTTCTCCTTTTCTATCAACCCTCCATGTACAGCAGCTCCAACTCTATGTCAGATCTCTAGCTGAGCTTAAGAAGATCACAGGCATATGGGAAATGAGCTGGTAATGATATAGAAAAACTCTTCTGGATCTCTATCATTTCGATCACACTGTAAGAGAGGAAGGCCAGAGTCAATGTGATGAAGATTACAGAGTACTTGAACAGGTGCTCGTCATAGTGCCCCATTTTCAGAGATTAGTACTCTAATGCAGGCTAAAAGCTGCCTGGACCAAAAACGACCCACTGAGCTAACAGGAACCAGTGGGCTGTGGAAATACTGACATTTGGCTGAGCTGATATTCAGCTGATTCACATTAACCAGAAACACACACACACACACACACACAAATGCCCATACATATATACAGATCAGTCTTCAGCCAGAGTGTAAAGTTTCAGTGGTAGACCACACAAAGGAAAGAGCTATAGAAACAGGTTCCTCTAACACCATCTCTTCCTCTGCATCTCATTCAGCAGTTCTGTGGCACAGCTACTAAAGAAAAATGGCTCTCACCACAGACCTACTCCAACACTTAGCAGACATGAAAGGGTTTCTTTGCTTCACACCCAAAACATAAATTATTTCTATGTTACAAGAGCACACATACCGAAACTAGCACAAGAACTGCTCCTATTACCATGGGGACAAACACCTAACCCCAAAAGCTACAGCACAACTGATTAAATAATTTACTGTTTCACTACAGTGTGTTTTTGCAGTATATCATCAAATGTGGTTTCAGATCATATGAATATTGCCTAAGATGGAGAGTTGGAGGGTTACAGAGCTCCCCCTGTTGATCACATTGCCTACCATTCATTACAATCCACCTGCTTGTTCATTTCTTAAGAAAATGCATTGCGTATATAGTAAAATGTTTTAATAAAAAAAAGGATAGCACAAATTAAATAAAAATTGAAAGTAAACATTTGAGATAACACAGGGGTGACTGGTCTGTGCTGTTTGACTACAGTAGAACAGGTAGAACTCCTCATCTTCCATCAAGCATCAGGATAGCCATTAAAAAAAACCTTGGTCCAGAACAAATACAGATGTTGATCTCTTCTCTACCAGGCCCCCTTCTCCTTCTCTCTTTCTCTCTCTCTCTCTCCTTCTCTCTCTCAGCTAATTAACCTGGTTGCTCTGTGGTAATGAGTTCTCTCTGGTGGCAGGCTAGCCCTGAAAAGGGAGGCACAGGGTACCGATCCTCTCTGGCCATATCATCAGAACATTGTCAGGCCAAACAATGGGCTTATCTGCCTGGTTTTCAGACCCCCTTGATTAACAGGGAGGAATGGGTGAGACGGAGAAAAGGGCATGTCCTTGCACAGGCCCAATAAATGTCAGCAAAAAGGCCATGGGACCAGTCATACCCTTAAACACATGAAAATTTAGAACAAAGAATCCAGGTCAGGACAAACGAGGGCCAAAGGAGGGAAGAAACATGCCACGGACAAATTTAATCAGTTATCATGAAGAACACAGGAAGAACACACACCCTGAAAACGAGATATCTGACATGCTGCTCATTAATAAAACCAAAACAACAATAATGCACTAACATGTAAAGAAATGAACCATGCAGAAACATATGCAGAACTTTTTTTTGTTCCTTTTATAATAGAGCTGTTTTGGCTAAAATGAGTCTAAATAAATTAATAGGAGCGGTGGGTGAATTCTGAATGACATGACTCATACTTCTCAGAAGTATCTCAGAAGTGTCACCACCTTCAGTGAATTCTGCATGTGTCCCTAACTCTTTTCTCTCTCTCTCTCTATTTTAATGTCTTTCCCTATTTTTTTCCTAAAGTAAGTATGGCATAATGAGAGGGCAGGTCAATCTAAAGATCCAGAGTTCACCTCACTTCCTTCTTATGTCTCATAAGAGGCCACTTAGCACTGCAGTGATTGGGAGGACAGAAAAAGGAGAGGGGGAGAGAGAGAGAGAGAGAGAACGGAAGAGAGTAAGGGTAAGAGGGTGTAAGTAAAGTGGAGTTGGAGTGAGAAAATAGGACAAGAGGAGGAAAGATGAAGGAAATTAATTGAAGACAGATGGCATTCAGCTACTGCCTCAAATCCTGAAAACATTTTAGATAGACACACATAACACACAGTAAGGTCTATTAGAAAAAGAGACAACTATGATGGCTGGGAATTTAGGAGGATGGGAGCACGAGGGAGGACAGCTTTTGTAATAGGTTCTGTTTATTTCATTATCTGGTTGGAACTGAATGTGTCTTTCTTCTTGCATTGGGGCCACCCACAAACCAAACAAAGATGCCTCTGTCTGGGCCTCTGCCCGCCATCACACCTCATTGAGTGGCTCAAGGTTCATAAGAAACTTGCAGGACCCATTCACACATGTATATTCATACACTCAAATGCACACACACGCATGTACACTATATGGCAAAAACTATGTGGACACATGACCATCACAACCATATGTGGGCGTTCCAAAAACTGTTGCCACTAAGTTGAAAGCAAACAATTTTTTGAATGTCTTTTTTATGCTCTAGCTTTAAGATTTCCCTTCACTGGAATTAAGGGGCCCAAACCCATTCCTGCATGACAATGCCCCTGTGCACAAAATGAAGACATGTTTTGCCAAGGTTGGTGTGGTAGAACTCAAGTGGCCTGCACATAGTCCTAGCCTCAACCCCACTGAACACCTTTGGGATGAACTGGAACACAGACTGTACCCCAGACCTCAATCACCGGACATCAGTGCCTGACCTCACTAATGCTCTTGTGGCTGGATGGACAAATCCACACAGCCATGCTCCAGAATCTAGTGGACAGCCTTCCCAGAAGAGTGGGTGGAGCAACTTTGGAATGGGATATTTAACAATCAAATATGGGCATGATGGTCAGGTGTCCACATACATTTGTCCATAAAGAATATGTACACATATTAACTGCTGAGCAACACTAATAACTCAAAATTAACAAGACAAGTACTATAACCATTGTCCTGTTTAGAAATGCAATTCATTCATTCATCTTCAGCAACCTCTTTATGCTGCTCAGGGTCACAGTGGATTCAGAACCTATCTTGACACTATGGATACATATTCACACACTTATTCACAGGGCAATTTGGCGTAGCCGGAAGGTTTTTGGAAGGTGGGAGGAAATCAGAGACCCAGGCTCAGGACTGTACAAGGGACCCTGGAGCTGTAAGCATAGCAACACTACCCACTGCACCACTGTGCAGCCATGATACTGTATGTTTTACTGTATTATTACAATTTAGTCACAGCAGAGTTACAGTAGCTATAACCGCTATACACTGTTCAGGGTCAGGGTAGATCTGGAGCCTATCCAAGAAACACAGGGCACAAGGTGGAAATACATCAGTCCATCATGAGGTACCATGCACACACACAGGGAAAATTAAGCGTAGCCATTCCATCTACTGGGAGGTGGAAGGAAACCAGAGAACCCAGAAGAAACCCATGCAGACACAGGGAGGATATGCAAAACTCCGCATGGAAAGTAACCCTGGAACTGTGAGTCAGCAACGCTACCTGCTGCGCTGGCCCGTCTAGAAATCTTTTAAAGTATTTTCCATTTAGTCTGCATGTGCTCACTCAGTTACACCAGCATTGTGGTAACATATTATAGGGAAGGTCATCTTCAAGATCTGTGGAAGTACTTCATCAAAACTGAATTCTGTTTAACATTTCTGCACTTGCTTGTGCATTGATGTTTTTGCACCATGTGTATCTATTTATCCATCCAGCCAGTCAACCAACTAACCAGCCACCTGTACCCACACACACACCCACATTAGGTTGATACATTTTCAGAGAGTAGGAAAACTTTCACAACACAAACCAAAAGGTAAACTATTTAACATGTAAAAAAAAATGACATTGTCTGTACCTGGAACATTAACTAAATACACAACATTAAAACCACAGCCATGCCACAGTAAGACACACATAAAGCCAAATACTTAATATCTTTCAACCAAAAATAATCCTGTCAAATACAACAGCTTATGGCTTTTCATCTCTCAATACAGCACCTTCTGTTCCTCCCTCTTTCCCCATGACACACTCTCGCATGCACACTTGCATGCTCTCCTTCTCTTCACCTATTCGAGATTGAGTGTGCCTCTGAGGGATTGCTGTTCAGCGCTTGTCAAGCTAAATTGAAAAGATGATCCACTGAGCCATGGGGTAAACACTGAAGCCTTTTAATCTGAAGAGTCCACAGTTAAATAAATAGCGGAGTGTTCGCTCGCTGCCACCCAGCCCCTCAGGGCTTCATTAGGCTCCAATTACAGGTTCATTCAGCTGTGAAATACAGAAACGCAACAGCTGTATAAACCGCTTATGGAGTAGCAATTTGTGCACCATCCATAAGGCTGATGTTATCACGCCCTAATACGACATAGCATTTACCATTACATAATACTTACTGTGCTCATTAAAACAATTCAGGTAATTAATTTCAATTTGGTTTTTTTTTAAGCGTTGCTGCAGGGCTGCTGGCTCCTGCACTCCAAGATTCAAACTGATACCCTGTTCACATAATAAATGTATACACAAATGCACTGGGAGACAAACACCTATTTTAAGCTCATGTTTGTAATGCATATCTGTCAGGCTTCAAAGCACAGGTAGGGACTGGAGAGAAAAGAAAACTATGGAATGAGAAAATTTCCAGTATTGATCTGAGAGAGAGCAAAAGACGGAGAAGGAGCTGAAGGAGGTTTAAAAGACAACATGTAGGGGAGATGGAGTAATGAAGAGGGTTTCTCGGAAGCTGCTGTTGAAGATAGTGGGAAAGAGACAACAAGAGATGGGGGAGGGGATTCTACAATGCACACACAGTCTCTCCAAAACGCACAAAACGTTTGTGTGATTATCTTACACATGCAAACACACACACACAAACACATCCCCTTGGACTGAGGCATAATGGTTGCATGAAAGTCATCAGCCACATCCTCCCCCCAGGAGCCTGTTTCATCATTTTAATTAATTTCTAATCAGGCGACACTAAACTAATCAGCGGCTGCGTGAAAACAGGGGCTGTTGTGCTCAGCTGTGGAGATGCCACAGTTCTGTAGCACACTGCGTCCTGCCGGGACAAAAACACACAACTCTATTTTATTATTGAGACTCGAGTGTAAATGATAGAATTTCATATCTCAGCGTTAGCACACAAAAAAAAGGCTAGTGCCATATAAGGACTTATAATACGGTATAGTACAGTACGATACAATACGGCTTGTATGATTTAACACATTGAGGGTCTTAAATTTTCTAAAAACACAAGGATTTCATTTTAAGTAACACTATGGCAAATAGTCTCATTAAGTGTGTAAAGAGAATAAACGAATAAAATATCAGTAGACAATCACAATACAGACCTATCCTGAGACCATATTCACATTTGTATCATATTTGTAAAAATCTATAAAAGATAAAAACAAATCGATAAACAACCACACTTTGTGTAAGACCCTGTATGTCATCTTTGGGGTTTTTCTCTCTAGAACACTGAATGCATTATTCCAAAAAATATAAAAACATGAAGCTCCTATCTCTTATAGGTTTCCATGTTGAGCTCAGAGATCTTACACAATAATAATATTTTAAGAAGTGTTTTTTTAATGGAAAATCGCAGTAGATTAAATTCCTGTGGAGAGCTGGACTATATTTCCAGACAAGTGGATACCAGTCATGCAAGAAAGGACTCGTTCATGACATCATACAGTGCAAATTCCACGTCAGTACATATTATCATTAGTGGACAATATGTATATGAGCCTTCTAATTAAATGTAAAAATGGCAAACTTAAAAAAAAAAAAAAATTACTTTTTAAAAAATAAAATAAACAGCACAGGCACACTCTCTTAGAGTAAACCCAAGTGGATTATAAACGAAAATCTCTAATCTCTCTTAGGCCGCTTGGATTAGAGTACTCTCTCTCTCTCAGTATGAGCGGACATGTTTACCCACGGTGAGTATATTTAGACTCTAAATTCCACTGCTGCCTCATCTTCCCACTGGCTGGCACTGGGAGAGGCAGAGGAAGGAAGCCAAGCAGCATATAATAATGCAGAATATGAGACAGAGAGAGAGAGAGAGAGAGAGAGAGAGAGAGAGAGATTCCCTTAAGCAGAAAGAGAAAGGGAGAAAGGAAAGAGGAGGATTAGGCCTCTCATCTCCCTATGGATCATCTACTCTCTTCACTGATGGTGTTCTCTGATAGCCAGCAGCACAGAGGGATGATCTCATTACATGCCAATAAACACTCCAACACCACTATACACCAGTGCTGCAGCACAATGTTAAAATACACAGCCCAGCAATACACAGCCAACCAAAATATACAGTGTGGAGAACAATTCAACAACAAAAGTTTCTCAGGCAGACAAAATAAGTATAAAGCATATAGTACAAAGAATCAAATCAACAGACAGTTACAACTAGTTAATGCATGACTACTAATAATTGATTAATACAATACACTATATAAAGGCACTATAGAGCAGGGGTCACCAACTGGTGGATTACAGTCTGGATGTGGACCCAGCAAAGTATTTCAGCTGAATCAAATGAGTACTTGAAAAAATACTGTAGCAGAGCCAAAAAACATTTTGTAAACATGAACCAGAGTAGCTGGTGCTCTGTTATCCAATCACATATATTTATTGTAAATTATATAGCTGAAGTGACGCACCACTGCTAAACAAAATATAACCTCCTCGAACTGTCTTATTTATGGACATGAACTATCTATGAGGTAAGTGTCACCGCCATTCAGTCATGTTAGTGGTTTATCCGGACATTTTGTTAGTAAGGAATTTTATGTAACTGGTCCTTTACAAATTTTAGTTGAATACCCCTGCTGTAGAACTTTAAGAGTATATTACCCAGAAAAATTTGTCTTTTACACTCTCACAAACTGAGGGCTGCTGATTTTACACTTTAAAAACCATTCTATGACCAGAGGCATAATAAAAAAAAATCTATTCAAGATTGACCAGTAATAGAAATAGCTTTTTCTGATCTAAAAAGATAAATGACATCCACCTGTGTGTTACACCACTGTATTTCCCTTTTGATATTCTCAAACAATGTTTTATAGGAAACAGAATGAAAACCTCTAGATGAGAGCATTAGTCTCAGTGATGCCTGAGGTGAGGGTGGAAAAGGGTGGGGATGCACTCAACACAAACCTCTAACAGGAACAGGTGTAACTCTAGCTGACCTGGCTCCTCTACCTGTCTCCATAATGCTCACTCAGAGGGGGACCTTCAGGTAACTGCTGACCTGAGACATGAACTTGAGATCGCATATCAGCTTTGCATCCTTCTGCCAGTGATGAAAGGAAAATGACTGGTTAAGATGTCTGGTGTCTCAGAAAGAAAACCAGTGGCAGTGCAAGATAACTTCAATGAGTATTAAAGATAGTATAGCAAGGGGAGCAATGAACAGACCTGTGAACAGAAGTGAACAACTGTCCATTGTCATCAGATCAAAATTTTCATTAGTATTTACTATACTATTTCATTAGTATAGCAATTTTCATTTCATTAGTAAAATAAGATCAGTAAAAATGATCTACTCATAAACCAGGGTTCTGTGATGCTTTACACTGCTTTGCTCACATTTGATCCTTTAAAAAAAAAATGCAAGTAGAATTTTGACTTAGGAGCACACCAGAGACCAGATTTTTCCTGTGCAGCCTACCACTTTGACATTATTTATTTTATAAGCAAAAGCCTATATTTATTTTAAAATCTTTCCACACAAGCTGAACATGTGAAATGTGCTAACTACAGTACATTCTTAATGGTGGTTCGTTTCACCCCTGCTAACTGCCATGGCTGGTGAGAATCCCCTGGACACCTTTTTGTGCATGTGTTAATGCATGTCAAGGCCTAAAAACAAAGTCATGAACTGAGGCAGGACTTGCAATAAATTCTGCTGTCATAGAGCCACCTTTAAATTCCTTCTTCTGAATCTCAGTCAGTCCAAATGTGCACAACAAATTGTGACCACGGTCAGAGCCACAGGTACCCTGTCCTCCCAACCTGGTAATAGACTCCTATCATCTCTTCTGCCAGGGTAAGTGCATTTTTCATACATTTTTCATATTCATTGCGCTGTTCACTAGTTAGCCCTATGATGCTGCTCACCTTTCTCTATTCCTGCCAGGTTGGGGTTTTCCCTTGCCACCACCTCCATCTAGCTCATCAGCAGACCTGTGAATACGTAGCACTAGCACGCTCGAGTGGTTCTCTCTCACCATAACACATGCTTTCATCACCAAGCTTGCTAAGTTAGCCAGTGTGCAATAACACTCAAACTGGAGTCTGTTTTTGGTGTCCAATCATTCTCCCCTAATTCTCCCTCTGCATTATCTGCTCAGAGTTTTCCCCATTCCCTGATGTCTATCTGACCAGTAAGCCTGTGGCTAAGCATGACTAATGTGATAAAATGGGATTCCATAGACTGAACACTGCTTTATTAAAGTTAACATACTACACACTAACCTGATCCTACCTCTCATGATTTTCTTTTCTCCAGCTACATATGAAAACATTGGGACATTGCCAGAAATCATGTGATCATTTTGGAATCATTACTAAACAGCAACGTTCTGTATCACTTCTGGTTTGGCCACCGGTGGTCAACATAGGAGCATATTGCAAGAGATGCAGTTACAGCTTCAATCAGCCTTCAACTCTACTCAGGCAGTAAAGCATGCCATCACCTAAAATTTAAACACGATGTTGTGCAAAAACAAAAATGCTCTAGCCACATAACAGTTAAAAAACAACTACTTGCTGCTCTGAAGTATTGTCATGGGCACAATCACAGCAGGCTTTATAAAGTCACTGCAATATACTGGCCAGATAGAAGATTTTGCTTCTGAGATCCATCAATTTTCTGCACCACTTATCCTACGCAGAGACATATGGAGCCTGAAGCCTCTCCCAGGGGACTCGGTACTCAAGCCAACCTCACAGGGCACAATCGCACAATTCAGAGATACCAAGCATGTCTTTGGACTGGGGGAAGAAACCAGAGCACCCGGAGGAAACCAAAGCACGGGGAGAACATGCAAACTCCACACACACAGGGCAGAGATGGGAATCGAACTCCTGACCCTGGAGGTGCACGGCAAACATTCTCACCACTAAGCCACCGTGCCACCATATTATTTAATACACCTGGTGATTTTATATTAAATTAAGAGACTAATACTTAATATTTAACACCTAAAAATCCAGCCTGATCTGACCTAGCAGCTGCCAATAGAAGGGCCAGGCTGATAAATGCTAGTAGATAGTGCTGTTGAGAAAAATATGTGTGACTTATTCCTAAACACAACATCGGAGACTAGTTGTTCCAAGACAATTACACAACAGCATGGCCATTAGAAAATGTCAAACATTCATTAATCAATCTCCAACTTAATAGGGAAGCTGGAAAATAACAGCTGGCTAAGCCACCAGCTTGACCAGCTCAGGCCCAAGGCAGGACAATGATCCAAGTCCTTCTGAGTGACCAAAGAAAAAATCCCCCTGTGTCTTCTCCTCTTGATTTGTTGTCTGATTGCAAAGGAACCTCAATATCTTGGTCTCAAAATGAAAAGCTGAAATTAATTTCAGAAAGAAAATATACAAAATAACAAGATTATGTTTGGAAAAGTGATAAACAGATTTTTGTTGAATGTTAAATGCTGTTTTTTTTTTTTTTTTTTTTTTTTTTTTTTTTTTTTTTTTTTTTTTTTTTTTTTTTTTTTTTTTTTCCCATCTGAAGGTTTCAGGAGGGGTTGTATCTTGCTACTAACACGGAGGCAGAATTTGGATATCCTTAATCTTGCTTCCAGCAGTTTGGAGAAACAGAGAGAGAAGAGAGAAGGAGAGATTGGCTGACCAAGGAAATCCTGTTCTTGAGATTGGCAAGCATAGAATCAGCATTAGAATTTTAAAAAATCTTAAGGGATTGGAGTTTTACCAAAAACAGCAAGCCCAGGAGGAACCATATTTGTTTTCTTTCTTTTTTTATTCTTTAAAACAATTTTCATGTGCCTCTGCAATGAGAGGAGCCTGCTGGACCAAATGTATACTAGAGATGAGCATGTCACTGATTCAGTTCAGAGCAAGGAACCGAGAGCCACAGGAGACAGCATTCCTCTCAACTGATTTTACATTTGATTTTTAATGATTTAAGACCAAATTAAATGCACAGCTTAAAGACCAGTCATGCAATGATTCAGCATCAAACAACCTTAATTATTTTTCATATTCACTACTATGTTATAAGACCCTAAATGCTAAATATAACAGTTCCTCAGGCAGGATTATGTTGCTTTTACAGTGGCACCACATTCTCTAATAAAGTCATGTGATAAAAATAAAAATGTCTTCTAATTAGCTGAAATAAGTGACAAATTAATTAGAAATCGGCCGGGGTGCCAAAGTGAAAATTGTCAATGGTTCAGTCAATTTTGCATGATACAACAGCATAATTGTACATTTTGCATCAAAAGTCTTGCTTTGCCAATCATTAAACTCATGACCATAAGCATTAAAGTCATATGAGATTCCAAATAGTTTATTGCTAGATTTAAGAAAGAATGCAACAATGCACTTGTAAGCAAAAGACATCGGAACTTTTTCCGACTTTTTCCTCCACCCGACATACACCATCCAATCAAAAAAAAAAACCAAACAAAAAAAAAAAACCACGCAACTGTAACACAGAGAACCGACACAGAGAAAAACTATCCACTGTCAACTGCAGTCTACCTTATAAGAAATAATTTAAACCTGATGACAACTAAAATACTGAAAATACTGAAAGTAAATTCTGCATTATACAATATGACTATTTTTGAAGCTTGATGCCATTTGGCTTATCTAAGTCAGTAATTTTCTAGTTCTTTGCAGCTCAGCAAATTATGACTTGCTCATTTGTTTCAGTAGTTTTGCCCACTTGCTATTGTATGCTGTTCCATCAGCTTTATTGGTGAGAGAAATTAATTAAGTGCTACTAGGTCTATTGAGCCTCACACCATGAATGTCTGCTGAATTTCTTTAGAAATGGTACTGTTATGAAGTAGGCTTAATAAAAGCTTATTCAAGCATTTTATCTCACATATTAATTTTAGGATTTAGGGCATGCATTGTGTTAGTATCAGTACTTTCTCTCCATTTTATGCCTATACTCGAAGCATTAGAAATCCTAATCAAATATTATAGTATTCACTTGCACAATACCTCTCAGCCATTTCAAGTATAGTCAGCTTTATGAGGGGAACTATTATTTCAGAAATCACACAGAATACTTTTTTTTTGCTATTGAGAAATTTGGTAAAGGAAGTCAGATGCCAACATTTACTGTCCTCTTGTGCATGTATAAATATATATTCAGAATGGTGTACTTCTTGTGTGATTAAAAATGCACATGATTTTTTTTTTTAGCATGTCTGAATTCTGCTCAATCTTGTGACTGTTCTAGTACACATGCTATTTACCAAAATTTCAAACAGTAGTATCCAGTCTATGTAAAAACCTACAGGATAATAAACCACCAAAATTTGCACAAAAGAAGGCAGAAACGTGAACTAGATAATGAATAAGCATCAAGTCCTTATTTAATACATGTGCTGAATTTCACCCCTTGTTATGTTGCATTAACGTAATTGTCTTTTCAATCCATCCAACTATCAGATGACGCATTTTAGAAAGCTACCCTGTAGTAAAATATAATAATGTTTATCATACGCTTTACATCACAGCCAAAAATTGACCAGAGTTCAGTGTCTGGAATGAGAGGTTGCCGTCAGAATTCTGAATATGTTCAAGGAAAAGCAACCTAAAGCATCTTACCAATAATCTGCTCTGTACTTATGGCATCTTAGATCATGAGAAAGCCTGGATATGGATTTTAATCCAAATGTTTTTAATGTACTTGGGAAGGGACAAAACATATTATCCTTTTCGAAAGCTTAAATTCAAACTGAAACCGATACATACACAGTTGCACAGGTCTATGCATTAATTTATATAAATTAGAACATTTTAGATCATCACCAAGTCCTTTCTGTTCCTCTCTTTAAAGCAAGGCCTTATTGGCCTTTTGTTGAAGGAAATGTATGTACTCCAGTCTAGCTCTGTGTGGTAAAGAGCCTCAGAGATATCACAGAGGAAGCTCCTAGCCACCTGTCAATCTTCCATCTTCCTCCCCCTGGTCTACCCACCCATCACAGCTAAATTGCAGTTTAAAGGATGGGGGAGCGAGTGTGTGTGTGTCTGCGCATGTGTGCTAGAGGGGCTCGAGGGACAGCACACAAAAGAGTGGAGAGCTGACCAACGCTCAGGTGAAATTGACTTGGAAATCTTCCATAACTCGTTAGCATAAGAAAGGAGCTTGTGGCTTTAGACAAAGACTCCTTTTCTCATGCAGAAAATCAATCTCTCCTGGGGCCCAGCCATTGTTCACTGCCACAGTACAGGTGTCCCTTCAATGGTCCTTAATCAAAAGTGTCAAAACAAAGTTAGAAGTTATCTCACCACTGCTGTCTTGGAGTGTAGGTGTGTATGTGTGTATCTGTGCGCCAGCATGCCTAGGTGTGTGGTATAGGCTCTTGGTATGCATGCAATTTTTTCTGGAATGTGTAGGAATCATACTAAGGTGAACTTGAATGAAGGTATGCGTGCACCTAAGTGTGTAACAAATAACTTGTGTATGTTTAACTGGTGAGAATTGCTGCTCTGCCCAGCACTGCATGCTTAGTTCTCCAATAAAATGCATAGAATTTTTTGTCTGTATCCATAATGGGGCCAAACAAGTATGAATAAGTCCTTACATCCTTACACACAATGAAACGAAGGTCTGTTAGAAAGCTTTAGCACAAGCATTAGCTGCGCCTGTATTCAGCCTTGCACTGGAGCTGCTGCAGGATCAAAGCTTCCTGCAAGTACAATAAAAAATCTAATATGTAATATGTAAATTAGCTATGCATTTTATATTTTTCAGTTGCATGGAAATATGCAATTTATTGCTCAACATAAGAATTAAATTCAATAATGTCATTTGCATTTGCATTTGCTATTTAGTCTATTTGTATTGACATTTTGGGGCAATCTTTTCCATTCAGCATGCTATGGCTCTGCCCTGATGAGCCGACTGACTGGAGGCATATAGAAGTAAATTAAAATCTAATCAGCTTGCAAAGCTATTTTGCAGCAAAATAATCAGGAAAGGCCCTGTTTCTCTCTTTACATTTAAATTTTGTCAAATTTTGTGTGAGGTCTTAAATATGTTGATTTCAAACGTCTCAAATAAGGTAAATGACATACCACTTATTGTTTTGAGACCATTACAGCATTTTCCAGTTATCACTTTCATTTAAATAAAGATATTTGTGAAGAATATTTCTCTGTGAAAAAGAAATGTCAATACATAAATCATGGTAAATTACGTCACGATACATATCGCAAGTAGCACGATCATGATCATCATCTTCTAACATTTTATTAAAAATTGCAATAACAAACTCTGATTTGAAGCAACTGGGTTGATGTTAAAATTCTGTATTTAACCTTTAAAATTGTAAAATGTATTTTTTATTTATTGTTGGAATTTATTAAAATATTAGAATTTTTTGTTTAAGTAATTTATTTAGTTTAAGTAATTTATTTTTGTAGACAATGTACATGTTAAAGTTTTTCATAGATTTTTTTTTTTTTGCAACACTATTGTTCTTCTGGCAGTTGGTTACTAAACCTATACAGCATGATGCATATTGGGTATCAAAAAATACCTAATATCGTGATATGTTAATTTTGTTATATCGCCCACTGCTATACCTAATATCAAATTTCAGTGTCATTATTGAATTTTGCATTTTTGTTTTAAGCAAAAGGTTTTATAAATGCATGTATATTTGCATATGCTTCCATACGACAGCTCATAACTCATCTCTGATGATAACTCATATTGGTTTGGTCATTTTTGAGTGTATTGAGGCTTCAGTGCAATATAATGAGACTTGGAGCACTAGCCCCTTATCTCCTCTCTCTCTCATCACCACCCACACACTGTTTTTTTTTTTTTTTGCATGCATTTGTAAGGCTGTATGCCACAAATACATATACAGTTTGTGCTATTTGCTTATTATGAAAACCTAACTAGCTTGTTTTATTTGCTTCATATAAATTCTGTTTAATTTGCGATACGGTCATTACTCTCCATTACTGAGGTTTCAGGAAGGCATCATCTCCAGCTCTTTCCCCATCCCAGGCCTGAGTCAACTTCTCCTCCCTGGGGCCTAGCACCCCAAACACAACCCTTTCATCCCCTGGGCTATCCATATGTAAACAGAGGGTTGATTAAAAATTACTTAGCAGGGCAGAGAAATAAAGCCATCTCATTTACGCAAAGCCCAGGGGACATCGGCGTTAACCAACCCAGAAATGTAACAGATTACTGCAGATACACCACCTGCATCAGTGCCCTGTGGAGTTTCAGCAACAGCTTTCTTTAGCTTTTTCATAAAGACAGTGGCATGTGGGTTATAATAGATAGAGTGGGAATATGAGAGTCTGCCTTTCTCGCAGTTCAAGGTCTCAGTAGAGGACTCAGGAAATCTATGAACACGTGTTACATTGGCTACCTTCTGCCAGAGCCCACTGCACCAGGCTTAGATAAAGCAACTGACTAAAAGATTGATTTATTGACTGATTGATTTACTTACTTACTTATTGCAAATCAAGGGTGGGACAGGAGCTACCAGTCAAGCATTTTTGGATTCTTAGCATGCATCCTTTTGCTCCATTTCATTCAACTTTCAGACTAAGCCCACTAGCACTTTAAAGCATTAAACTCTGAAAAAGTAAAAGTGTAGAATATGAGGCTGTTTTGAAGATATGAGGACCATTTTTACAAAGCCAAGGATTGGTTAATTCCTGGTCTGAATTAAAATCAAAAGTATCTTTAAAAATATATCAGAGATTGCTAATTGAGTGGAATGTCTCCTGAATAGCTGCATAACAGCTGATCTGGAACTGAACGGAAATGGAATTGACACCATTACGGATCGATTAGGAAGAAACTGTGGCTTAGTGACAACCGGCCTGTGAGAGTGAGACAGGTAGGGTAATATGCAGCTGCACATGACAGAGGGGCATGATGTCATGCTAAAGCCTTCAGACTGTCACTTTCAGATGGAAACACTGGTAAACATCCAACAACACCCTACCTCACAGCACAGCAACCCTTACACACACACACACACACACACACACACACACACACCTTCCATTGACATAATTATTAAAGCAGCTAATTAATGCTTTCTCTATACTAAAGCCATACCCAATCTTAACCTGTGTAACTGAAAGGAAACATTTTTTTGGCTCTTTTATTTTAGTTTAAATAAAATAAAGCTGCAGTTTTTGTTCAAAAAAAATTCTCATGGGGACCAGACAAATGTTCTCTCAAGGTCAAAACTGTCAAATATTCCTATCCTTGTGGACACACACATATACACACACAGCTTTGCAAATGATCTCTTTTCCCTTCAAAATGTTTATCAGTTATCCAGTTATTTCTTCAGACTTCTTTTAAATATTCTAGGAACAACAGTCTCTCCCATTTCAAGTGTCACTAGGAGTACTTCAGGCATCATGAGTGTGCAAGTCAGCATCAGTCAGTTGATTCAGCAACCAAATTCAGTCTTAATATCAATAAAGATGTGATCTGTTTTCCATTATACCCAGACATCTGACACACAGCTCAGGGGGACACTTGAGAACAAAAAAGGGATCAAGGGGCATGACAAAACCAGAGTCTGACAATAATCCCTCGGGGAGCCTACTGGACAAGCCCTAAGCTGCGTCTGAAGATGAAGAGTCTACTGTAGCACAGAAGGATTAAAACCTTCTGTGCATGTCACCTTCCATCTCTGACTCCTGAGCCTAGAGGGCCATCTCTCAAACTCCTCTGACTGAACTGAGAGGCGTATCTTTTATGTGTCAAACAGTGTGTCCTATATGTTATCAAAACCCATTAGAGGTGAGCAGGAGTCAGCATCAGCGTCGGCCTGTCAGTGATGCACGGATTTCAAGCTTACAACACTAAGTGAAGCCAAACACCATTAAAATGCTACTTGCTTAGACGTCTTTCTCAAATTCTGAACAGGAGAAGAGAGCAGGCACAGATTACACAAGAGTCTAAAATTTGGATATGGCATCTATCTTGGCACTACTTTAGTACAGGTAAGAAGAGAAGACAGACAGGACAAGCAGGAAGAGATACAGGGAAATTGACTTTTGCAACACAGCTACATGCACTACATAGGATAATTACATATCACTACAGAGCATTTACACAGCATGAGACGAATTTTTTTTCAAAAATGGAAGGGAGTCATAGAAAGGCTAATGTATGTGGTGAGACGTGTAAACAAATATTTACATATTTATAATTGAAGTAAATTAAATGCTACAAATTCATCAACTGTGCTGGAAATGCTAGCAGAAAGATGTACTTATATCTTAATATGTAAAGATATCTTGAATACAGGCATATTTATTTAGTATTTCTCATTATGAGATTTTAATACAATCAAAATAACATTATTATAACATTCATCTTAGTTTCATTCACCTTATTTTTAACAATTTCATGTTTTAAATTGTCTCGTTCTGCTGGGATATAATTTAGTCATTTAAAGCATTTATTTCTAGAAAAAAAAGAAAAATGTTTTGCCAACAGAACATGACCATTCCAAACTTCAAATAAAATACAATAAAATAAAAACCTTTTTTAATATCTATAAATATGCTTAATAATGATATATTTGTTTGGCCTTATTTATTTTCTAATATCTCTTTTTTTCCCCCTTTTTTTTCCCAGTGTGCAGCTCAAACAGAGAGATAAGGACTTTGGTTGGGCGATATGAGCAAAATATCACAATACTAGAAATAATTTCTATGATAGATATATTTCACAATATATAAACTGCATGCAAAACAGTAGTATTGCATTAAAAAATAATAACTTAATGATACTTTAAAATCTACAGAAATAAATGAACGCTTTCTTTTTAATCTTTAACATCAACTCAGATGCATCCAATCAGAGTGTGTAATTATAAATGCTAGAAATAGAGGCCACTGTATACACGATATCACAGAAAAGTGTATTAAGGAATAATTCATCACAATATCGCTATTATATCCTCATATTGGCCAGCACTAATATGCACTATATTCTTCCAGTATGTACTTCAGCACATAGTACCCACATTTAAATTTTTTTCAATTGTCAACATTTTTCACCGAAATGTATATTTAGTACATGGTGTCCAACACAGTGACTCCTGCCAGAACAGCCTCTACCACTGAGGAAAAAAAGTTACAAATGTCCAACCGAAAACTGTTCTGCTTCTAATTTACATTTGCAGTGTAGTGGCATCCTTTCTTGGTGTGTCCACTATTTAGTGAAATTCAAACTACACCCACCTCTATGGAGATCAGGCTGCAACCACAGAGAGCAAAAGGGTTTATATAGGCATTACATGCTTTAAATTATTCATCTGGGTATTAGGCGTACACCACATTTCACTGAGTCTCTAGTGTGAACAAACTATTTGCACTAACAGTATACAAAGTATCACCAACTTTAGGCATTAAGTTAGATCCGACATATTGCTGAACTTTTCCTCAATCTTCTAATGAAGTGGAGAAAGTGGCTCTAAACTAATAGCTGCACATCACATCATGTAGCAGTGTGCAGGAGAGGAGGGGAACACAGCCTCACAGCCTGTTTGCTTTTCCTGATTATTCTCATGTCATATTGACATCTGAAATGACAACTTCACGGGTTGACATAGATAGACAGGCAGCTCTGACAGCAGACAACGTTCAACAGATGTCGAGTTCCCTCAGTCCTTTGAAACCAACATGACTGACAGGCAACAAGTAGCAATGTGTTGTTCCATTCACAGAACTTACAAAGGAACAGGAACAATGGGATAAAACTGTCAGAACCCAAAAAGCTCCCCCAAAAAAACTCTGAGGAAAACATCTAGGGGTAGTAATCAAGGTAGCAAATGAGACAAAGGCAACAGCACATTTCGACAAGGCTACTGAAAGTGTTTATTATCTGTCCAAATGGGCAAGACACTTTTCAGTTAAAGATTTGCAGATCTAGATAATGAGTTCTAAAGGACAAGGTAGAAGCCTGCTGACCCCTGGATGACCTGTATTTCTTAAATCTGAACAGGGATGTGGTCAACGCAAATACCACTTCCATGAGCAGTAACTCAAGGTGAAAAAGCCTCACGAGAGGGGTGCTGTGTTAGAAACAGGGATCTATTGTAAAACAGATAGAGAAAGAAAGAGAAAGAAAGAAAGAGAGAGAGAGAGAGAGAGAGAGAGAGAGAGAGAGAGAGCAGTCAGGACAACTGACAATAGACAACTCCAGTCAGAGGACAATGTCATGTCTCACACACAACACACACTAGCATATACAAAAGCATCAGTATGACCACAAGCTGAGTGACAAAACATAAAGAAGAGGAAGATGTAGAACACTATCACTAGTGTAATAAAGAAATAAGGGCTGTATGTGGTAGAAGGATGAAGGACAGAATGGCAGGGATCACTGAAGAGAGTGGGTGGAGGTACAGAGGACATGAAGGCAGAGACAATTAACTTCCGATAAGAATAGACAGGTGTGTTGGGGAAAACAGAATTCAATATGAAGGTGACGGTGGGAAAAGATGGATAAAAGAGAGAGATGTGGGACTGAGAGATAGGGCTGATTTAAATGAAGATGGCCATGACTGTAAATGAGCGGCTCCTCTTGGGATTCCAACTAATTAAAGCGTCCTCTCTTGGAGAGACAGAGATCACATTGACAGGCAGCTGTTGGTAAATGCTCAGTGTCAGAGGAAATGTCCCACAATGCACTGCTTCCAGAGGGGCTCCGATCAGACCACTAATTACAGTCTGGCCCTGTCAATGTCATTTAGATTTGCTGCCACAAACTATAATGTAGCGTCAAAACCTCACGAGCACACAAGCACGTGCGCGCGCGCACACACACACACACACACACACAAACACACAGAATTCTAAATACAGGCACATTGATAGTGGTGTACACAAGCCTTGTTCACCATGTTATGATTCTTCATCTTATTTTGCTGACCTTTGCATGGAGTGGGTTCAAAAGGACCTGCACACAATCTAGCCCAATCTCGCAGTGCTGCACCAAGGGGGGAATTGAATCACCTCTGCACTGACCCAACCACAGTGACGCCCCACTCTCCGTGGCCTCTGGTGTTGGGGTGAGCGTTCAGGACGTCCAATCCTGACCCTGCATTTCACCCCACTCCTCTCTGCTGTCTCTTAAATTTCCATAAGTCCCTGTCACAGCCTGTCTTTTTCTCTCTCTCTCTTACAAATACAAATAAAATATGACGGGCTACACCATCATCTCTCTGCTTCAGATCCACGTTAGAGTAATTTGTAATATGTAGATATGTATTTACACATGCATTACAGCATTTTTCATTTATTATTACTTACAGACCGGCTTAGTATTTTATTAGCGAACGAACTCCAGATCAAGCACTGTATTTGCCAAGTTATGTATCTGTTAAGCTCTGATGAATTCCGAAAATTAATTTATAGACGTATATAGGCATGACATATAAGGAAGCAGGTCAGTTGTTTTCCACTAAATGGTGCATTTTAGAAGACACCCTGCTGAGATGGTCACGCTCAAGGGATAGAGACAGAAATGACTGATCACACATTTCTTATCCAGTTTTCACTCAGGCTTAGAGTGATACTCCCCGCATGACCACCAACAGAAAGAACCGTCATACACACAGAAATTATTCTGTAATATTCATTTTGAATAGCAAGAACAGAATAAAACAGCATGTGGTACAGGCAATACAGTAACCTTGGGGGTCAAAACACTGTTTTATTCTATATAAACAACAAACCTTCCTGAACGACAGTGACCTAGAGAGAGAGAAAGAGAGAGGGGGAGAGAGAGAAAGAAGGGGTGGGGGGGACAAAAAGACGCATCTTGAGTTCAGTATTCATTTAAATGCCTATGAATACAAGCTATTGATGAGAAATACACATCATTTTTAAAAAGCACAGCTAAAACCAATTCTATTTTAAAAACAATTACAGCTTTGAATTCATGTCCCATGTCTGAGGTCGTAGATGCTGTTCACCTCTCCATGGTTACTGTCCGCCTGTGTTGGAGTAATTATGGGCCGTTTTAGGCGAGACCCCCGTATTTGTGTAGCAGGCCACAGTCTGCATCTGCATGCTGCCATGGCTACCCTGGCGGTTTTGTCTTACCATGACCTGTATAATGAGTGTCACATTAGCAACACAACAAATCAAAACGCACAGCTGTCCGCCATATCGTGTCATCCGATTTTAATTAATATGATAAGTAATGCTTATTAGACAAGCTTGCTTCTCTATCACTTTTCAATTTGCAAAAATTTAGGCTGGGATTTAAAAAAAAAAAGCTATGGGGGGCTTCTGTGAATAAAAATGAATATGAACTGATGTTACACACCATCCATTAAGCTTTATAAATAAAGAACACATGCCAACATTAGCTCACATTCAGACCTTCCAGTCAAGTGAATCTTCCCATTTCCTGTAAATCGGGAAATTTTTTTCATGGAGCAGGAAAAGTTGCTGGCACTAATCGCTGCTCATTTTTTCTGGCTGACATCCTTACTTCTTTGAGGCAACGGAAATGCAATCATTGGCCTGTTTCACCTCCACATTGCCACCCAAACCTTGCTCTCTTGGAGGGGAGTAGAGAGTGAACCCCTACTGACTGAAGCATATGAGCTTATGAGACTCTTTGATTAAGCTAACATTGCTAATCAATGGAACATTCAGTGGGTTTCCTGTACCACCGCTTCTTCCCTGCTAGGTCTTAATTGGCCTATTCTCTGGTAAGTAAGATGAGTTCACTTCAGCAATTGCCAAAATCATCTATATCATACATACAAAAAACATACAAACAGATGTGTTCCTCCTTTCACATGTGTACACACACACACACACACACACAAGGACACACAACTAAGAAGAAACAGAGAGAGGAAAGAAAATGGGAGCGCACAGAAAAAAAGCTGCTTATAAAAGGGCATATTTTCTTTAATGACCAAATTGAATTTGATTGACTTCAAGAAACTGAGGGCCAGTGAAAATAACTACATCTGCACAAACAATAGAGAGAATATATGATCCAGAGCAAGGACAAAAAACCTTGACTCAAATTAAGGCCTCCTCAGAATTAGATTTCATTTGGTTGAGGGTTAGATTATGTTCTATAATAGAGGTAATTGTAAATGCTTTCCCAAGCTCCAGTGAATACCACCTATACACAAAACAGAGAAATGCTTACCAGTGCCAAGTGGAACACTGCCGAATGTAGAAAGATTTAAAGCCAGGTAGTGCACCAGTGATCTACAGTAGTTGTTTATAATCAGGATGTGATCTATAGAAAGCACATGTTATGAAGAGCTACAATGGCAACATGCATTTTTAAATAAAGCCTCTGGCTGCAGTTATGTGCAGTTTATAACCACTAGACCATACAAAAACAAATAAACTTAAAAAAAAAAAAAAAAAAAAAAAAAAAAAAAAAAAAAAAAAAAAAAAAAAAAAAAAACCCAGCCAAATCCTGTAAATCGTGATGACCATGTCCTGGTGACAGTGCTGACACCTTTGTAAGTGTCATTCAATTGAAGAGAGCAGCACTTCTGCCGAAATAGACGCCATTACCAGCCTCTCCATGTAGCACTACTGACTTGGAGCGTCCTCTCTGACAGGGATGTGTGTGTGTGTGTATCTGCTCTGACAGGTAGAGTGATAGCAGCACACACCTCCACTCCCTCTGTCAACAACACTCAGCACTCAAGAGCACACTAAAACACCACTGCAGATAAAGTACATAAATATTAGTGCAGCGTAATGTGTGTGTGCGAGTGTGTGTGTGTGTGAGTGTGTGTGCGAGTAAACATGTGTGGGTGCCTAAATGAGCTTGTGTGTCAAAGTGTGATATGGATGTACTACAGTGCACCAGAACAAAACACATTCACTAAATTACAGCAACAGCTCATTTCATTGCACGCCAGCAGTATGCCTAAGATAATGCACACGCTCAACTGTTCACGTCTCTCACTGCGACTTATCAGACAAATGTCAAGAATTGCTTACTTTTACCACAAGCAAAATACTATGCAATATCAGCAGCTCTGTTTTTGAAGTGGGTTTTGAATGTTTGTATGTCTTTCGCATTCATTTGCAATCACAAGAAAAATCAGCATTAGAATTATCTGTGAATATTGCAATGCAGAATCATAAATAGTTAAATTGAACCTTAAGTTTTGACCAGTCTACAAATTTCTCCACTCTTAATACGTTGATATACGAGTCTTGTGCTAAAGTTAAGGCTAAATTGTCAGCCAAATGAATGGATGCATAGGGGAGTAAAGGATCAGAGGGATTTGGACAGATAAGGACAGAGAAGGAATAGAGAATAAAAACTAGTTAGTATGTATGGTGCATGAAAATGACAAAAGTATGATCACAGAGTCAGAAATTTAAAATGTAAAAAAAAAAAAAAAAAAAAAAAAAAAAAAAAAAAAAAAAAAAAAAAAAAAAAAAAAAAAAAAAAAAAAAAAGTCATTGATTAAACCTAAATCAAAGAGGTAATTATAGACATATATTTTTCACCCTGACCTTTGATTTGGAACCATGGATCACTGTGGATAGCTTCATTAGAGTCATTGACTGGCTTCAACAATCATTAGCATCATTAGGAATAATTCATTTGCTGTTATTTAAAATCAATTAAAAGCAGAAATTAGAATTTTACCAAACAAGATAATGTTTGTTAAAATGTACCAATAATTTTTCATTTCACTAATATCCTAAATCTTATGACTTTAACACAGCCATTACTGTCTATTCCTCCCCCCCACCCCCCATCAGTAGTTTTTAACACTAGTATTTCCCAAAAGGAGAACACATTATGATAGTTTAAAAGAAAAAAAAAAGTAGCATGAATGTATCAGAAAAGTATTAGAAATGCTCCTACCTTGTGAGCTCTTGCAGACTGTCCTTGAGAAAGACAATAACAGTATCAAAGACATTCAGAACTCAAAGGTAGGTGTGCTAGTTTTAGCCTCTTTTTTGATAGCAAGATCACTTGATCAATCTATATACTGATACATTATGAGTATAGAGATTATATAAAATGCTCGGCTGTTCAAGAGCTGCTCAGTGACATTCAAAGGCACCGAAAATTGCAATATGCAATACAAATTCTGAAATGAAAATACAATGAGCTAGAACTATAAATATGAATAAAAATGCATGACTACAATAAAAAATAACAGACAAATCAGCTTTAAATGCTATCACAATGCATCTAAACATCAGCATTTTCAGTGAAATACACACCAGCTCAGACAAAGAATAAAACTCCATTTTATACACAAAGTCACAGACAAAAAAAAAAAAAAGATCAACAATCTCTCTGCCCAGCGTGCACACACAAGGACTGTAGGTCTTGTCACTAATCACTAGAATTAGATAAAACAATGGAGGTTAATGGTCCGTGTGGCCAGCAGCACATGAAGAATCTAGATAAGAGTCAGGGCTCTGTATCATGGCCCTCAATAGAGCCATTACTCTCTCCTCCTATGAAAGAGAACAGAAGGGAATAGCAAAGGGACAATCGATGCAAAAGAGAAGCACTCCCTCACAGTTAAGGCTGCAAAACTTATTGTAAAGTCGAAGGCGGAAAGGGTGAGGGTCTCGTTCTAAAACACAACCTTTTGTGTCCCTGTCACCTTCTCCCCTGATGTATAATGGTCTATTACAAAAGTGTAAGGCCAAGCTCTATTCAATTAGCCTATCAAATTCTTAATGGTCAGATCATGAATGGGTTATCAGCAATAGAGATAAAATAAATTTATAACCCTAATAATGATTCACAACAAAAGGGCTTGTTTGTGCTGAATGTCACAGTTTCTTTCATTATTGTATAGACTTTTACTAAAACGCCCAGCAAAAAAACCCAGTGAAAACAAAATTTCTTTTTTTGTTGTTATTGTTATTCTTAAAGTAAGTGGTGTAAGTAAATGGCACATCTTTTTTTTTTCTTTTCTTTTTTTTTTCTTGAGATCCTGCATACATTTGATTTAGAACCTGTATGAGTTTAGTGCATCACGCATTTCCATTACTTTTTTTAAATTCTGAAACTCCAGACACCAGCTGGAGTTTTATTCCCTGATGAATACGCTCAAAGTAAGCACATGAAGGAATTTTAAACTAAACTATTAAACTATGCATTAGAGCACATATGCATTATACCTAAGTAGACAAATGGATACTGGCATGCAAGCAAGCATACAAACAAGACTAGTCTTAAAATTCATATCCAGGCCACAGGACAGGCTGTCCAAATTTTAAATGACAAATAGACTGTGACGACTAGAAAATAGCACGCAATTTCCTTTTCACTAAAGCAGCCAATACAATGTCCCAAGGATCGATACAAATGCACTGTGAGACTCTGACCATTACTCTGATTGAATCTCTGCTGTGATGCTCTCATATGACAGAAACACAGGTACAGCACTCTACTATATAGGCTGCGGAGACGGATTAATACAGTCTTAAAGCTAAAACTGATGGCCTGCCATCTCTGCCATTGGCCTCTATACAGAGTGCCCGTCACTGGTAATGTGTATCAGTTATAAAAGAGCACTGGATAAGTAAATGAATAAGCAAGTAATCAGGTCAGAGATAAAGTGGAAGAGAGAAGGCTGGCACAAACACACACTAAAACACATGAGTAGACCGAGGTCCTCCAATACACACGGAAAGTGAAGGGAAGTGGACAAAGAAGCAAATAAAGATTGCTTACTTAATGGTGACATCTGGGCACCTGTCAATCAAATACTCAGTGGCTGAGCCTGATAAAGGGCAAGGGGAGGGTGGGGGTGTCATCAAGGATACAGCTCAAATTTAAAAAAAAAAAAAAAAAAAAAAAAAAAAAAAAAAAAAAAAAAAAAAAAAAAAAAAAAAAAAAAAGAAGCATAGCTTAAAGTCAGATATGCCCTAATTTCTTATTTATATAGCTGTGCTAGATGCCCAGTTAGCACTCCTGTACATCACAGATTTCCAACCCGGGGCCTGGAGTACCCCTGTCTTGCCCATTTCAGTGTTTTCCCTGCTCTAAAACACCCGCTCGAGGACAATGTATGATGTGACAGTTGATAAAGCTGTTTATCTTTTACCTGGAAATGTGGATATGGTGTACTTTTTAAATTATTTAAGGTATATAATTGGTTAAGCTTTAAAGGTTCACTACTTGCATCTATACATACTAAAATTACAAAAGACCTACCCTTGAGGGTTGCACTCCAGCGACAAGGAACGGGACACTTTAGCACCCTTTTTTTTCCTGAAAGTGTTCCTGACTGACCATTCTTTCCTCTCAAAGCCTGTATGCAATTTGTTTTTGCATTTGCCCAAGTATACTTGTGTGTCAATAGAATATTGTACAATTTTAGGACATCTTTAATAAATAACCCAGGAAATGTGTTAAACACAGTGTTAGGCATCATTTACAGAAAACTTAGTAACCTTAGCTAGTAAACAGTTTGGCAAACCTTTATATATATATATATATATATATATATATATATATATATATATATATATATATATATATATATATATATATATATACACATTATATAAAAAAGTTTGCCACACATACATACATACATACATACATACATACACACGTTAAAGGGATAAAGTGGGATGAGACTGCTGCCACCATAACACTTTATCTAATTGTGATTATTAAGTGCCAAAGACTAACACTGACCAGCCTTCTGTCACCTCCATCAGCTTCATTCACACATAAATCTACACAATGGCACAATGGCATCACATGAA
The DNA here is from genome assembly GCA_022985145.1 of Pangasius djambal. NCBI lineage: Eukaryota > Metazoa > Chordata > Actinopteri > Siluriformes > Pangasiidae > Pangasius > Pangasius djambal. Next base: position 10,702,659 of record CM040979.1, on the reverse strand, counting down.
CCGAGTCATATAAAGAGAGAATTTGTGCCGTGTTGGAAAGAAAAGCAGTACCATATAATCGGGACTGGATATAAGTCTGAAATACTTATGTATGTAAGATGTGTGTGTGTGTGTATGACACACAACACTGCAAAAACAGTTTACATCAAACTTACTGCTGTGTTTCCACTGCAAACAGATTTGCAGTAACACGAAGGCTTCTATCCTCTTGTGTTTTAGTTACACGTGGATTTTACTAGGAGGTCAAAACGTGTCCAGGTCCACATCACTGTCCTGCTGGAAAATGTGCCAGGGAGCGAACGAGTGCGTCAAGAGTGGAAAAATGTGTCAAGAGCGACATCTAGTGGTTAGTAACCTGAATACAGCGATCACACTCAGATGTCTGGCAGCGGAAGCCAATAGAGCTACGGTTACTCACTTGTTACTGTTAAAAAGTCGATTTCTGTCACATTGTTGGGAATAACATGGTAAACACACATATTTGTTAATTCTCGGAAAGTTAAAAAAAATTACAAATGTACAGCTTCTGAGTCTGTGAATGAGCCCGTTTTGCCGTCTTATTTGCCCGGCATCGTTTCCTCCAGTACAACTCTGCCCTCTGCTGTCCAAATATTAACACTACAACAAGTTCTCCATGCGCGCTATAGGCTACTTATAGTATAAAACAGACTTCCTCTTCAGATTACTTTTTCACAACAGACATTAATACATTTCACAGCCCTGAAAAAATCCATCAGAAAAATTTGAAAAATCCATCTTTAGTCTGAGCTACCAGCTGCCAGGACATTGGCCGGGTTGGTCAAACAGGTAGAAACAAATAGGTAGAAATCTGGTTTGTTGTTTTCCAGCACCCATATTACCTGACTAAACTAAAAATAGGGCCTAAATGTTTGAGGTTTTCGAATTACCTCAGTGTTGTGTTATTGTCTTCAGAGTGTAGCATTAGTAGGGATCAGTGAGAATCTGGGTCCTTTCGACCAGCACTTGCTAGCAGGCTAAGATGGTCTGCCAGCCTGACCAGCTTTCCCTGTGTTTTGGCAGATAGTAGCTAGTCAAGGTGAGTTTTTTTTTTCTCCCCCCAGCAGGGAGAACATCTCTGATACTGTTGGACACGTTGAGAAGTAAGAAAGGGGAGACTGTAGGTCTATTTTAGCTCCAGAAGGAGCTGGAAACTAGTCAGAACCGCATTCAGTTGCTTGACTCGAGTCTTAGACGAACGGAAATAGTATTAATGCGAGGCTTCAGGGAAAATGCAGACTACTAAGAAGCGTACACGTTTTCATTAGCAGTACAGTCTGGAAAACCTGATTCGTATAGAACAAATGGCTTTCGTTTTTACTGGAAAATCGCTTGTGGAGGTCCTTGTCGACCCCTGGTGTAGGAACAACGTGCAAACAATATGACCGACTTAATCATATGAACATATCAATTACTGACCGAAAGGAAGCCGCCATGAGGAGAAAAAAAAAAAAAGTGAAATGATTCACGAGAATCACTAGCAAATGTTCACTAAAAATAAATACATTCTGCAACGAGCAATTCTCAGCCTGAGCCTAAAGAACACGAAACACACTCACTTACTTGTTAGCTGATTTATTGATGACATGTCACAGCTCCAAAAGAGATTTATTTTTAATCAAACTATTTCCACCACAGAAATGGTCCTGAGAAGCTTATTTCTTCTTTATGGAGTAAGCTATATTTTAGCTGATGTATACACTAGTACCTGGCTTTTCAACAGCACCAAAAACTAAGGATAAATTACTCCATATTAGGTGCAGATGATCTCAGTCTCAGGAGTAATACCAAAACATACAGAGAAGCATCATTTCCTTAGATGGGCTTCCACACGGTTTCCTCAGGCTTCTTATTATGTGAGGAATATGGGAATTTTGACAGGATGCATAATTCCACTGACTTGAAAGAGCAGAAGGAAAGAAAAAGCTGTTGATAAGCAAACATGGACAGATGTCAGCAACTGTTTTCCTCCTGTTAGCTTGCAATCACTTTTGTCTGAAGATGTCAATGAAGACAACTACTAACTGGTCCCATTTTTGTCAGGTAGTTCCACCAGGTGTTCATGTACCAGCACAAAACACCCTGCCATAGAAAATACATATCCTCAAGTTTTAATTCCACCTCCTTGCTTCCTTTTTCCTGCGATTCCTTCTACACCATCTGTTTCCTACATTCCACCTGCTCTGTGATGACAAGCATCAAATATTCCCTCAGGACACCAGTCACTCTTTCCACTCCTGTAGTTGCATTAGTCCATTAGTATCCCCTAGGGAGGGCAGACGAACATTTAGGAGACAAATCCAGCACTACATCTAACTTCGTTAGACATGGAGCTTCGTTAGATGTAAAGAAAAAAAAAAACAGGTCCTCTGACTCCAAAAAAAGGGAAGGGAGGAGAGTTAAACGTAAGCTCCAAATCACAGTCACATTGCTGGAATGTCAAAAAAAAAAAAAAAGAATCTGTGAGAAATGGGCGAAAAAGAGGAATGCAGAAAGAAAAACCATGAAGGCAAGAAAGAAGATAAGAAAAAGATGGAAAGTATGAAAAGTAATCAGAGATAATGAGACTGGGAGCTTACAAGTGAAGAGAAGGACTCACTGAGCAAGCTGTTTATAAAGTCCAGGAGTAATCCATCCCTCTTCTCTCCTCATGCACAGAGCCATAGGACTGCCTTCTAGCCTCTCCACAGCATGAATATATTACTATGCACACAATGACACTGCTTATTGTTTATGAATTACTGGCCTCCCTGCCAACAAAGGCTATTTTCATAAGAAAACTAATTCATTTCAGTTCCTATTTGATTAGAGGCAGAGGAAAAGAAGCCCTTTGGTCAAAGCCCCAGAGGACTGTTTTTATTCAGTCCTTTTCAATAGGGCTTTATTGCTCTTCTTTTCAAAGCTGACGGGGAAAGGCTTTTAGAGTTAAACATTGACGAAAAATTATTGGGCGGCTGTTTTTTGTGCAATAACAAACCCTTTCAAAAGGACACTGAGCTCTTATCCATCCATCCGTCCCTCACTCTCCTTTCTCTTTCTTTTTGGCAAATTGTAAAGCCTAGAAATTAATGACAGACAGTAGCAAAAGAGGGAGAGAGCAAAAGAGGAAGACAAGCTCAGCCACAATGCATGTCAAATCTAAATGATCATAAGCTACTGAATAGACCCAGGGGAAGAAAGGAAAAGACGGGGTCTTAGAAGTGTGTGTGCAAGTGTGTGTATAGGTTGGTCAAAAGCTAATTGATTCAATGTCCACAGAGTCCTGCTGTCCCTTTCACTCAGGCCTTCAAAGACAGCTATTATAGTTCACTGTCAGTAACAGTGGCAGTATTAATACCTGAAACTTAAGAGTCAAATAGAGCAACATCACACTCTACAGGTGTTACTTGCATTGTCTGAAACTGTCTACTCCTCAGTCTACAACCTTAGTCTTTAGTAATACTACGACTAATGCTAAAGACTAGAATGACAGCTAGGAAAATTATCCATTGCTAAGATAAAGAAGTGCACACATCATGCTGTTTCCTTTTTAATCATATTCTTGTTATTTGGTGTAGGAGACAGTTGTCTTATGAATAATATGAGCACGCCACTGAAAGCAACGACAGTGTCGTCTAAACTGAATAAGGTTAAAAAATGAAAAAGAATAGAAGCGAACAAAAAAATGAAAAGGCCAACCTGGCATTTATCTGCAGGTTTTATCTACACACTAAAGGATAAATCGGGATAAATCAGGGCTTCCTTTTTATCGGGATGGCATTATGCCCCTTTGTATTTATGCAGGAATATTTAACAGGAGACAAAAGGTGACTTTCTCCTCATTCATCCACGAACAAGGCAATGCTGGCATTCTGAAAAGGCTGACATTTGAGCTTTTTGCCAACACCAGCAAAATTATATCCTTTCCATTGTAAATCAATGAAGTAGAATCATCGCCCACAAAGGGCCTAGATTGCCTTGTCAGTGTAATAGGTCCTGGTGTATGCACAACCTTCATCCTGCACTGTTGTACAGGGAAAAGAGACAAAGGCACAAAATCATCCTCATCATTGGCCTCCCCTTCATGAACTAAGTGTAGAACTTCCACTGGTTTGAACTCTGGTATTACTTTTACTTTTACACTCTTGTCTATCTACTTTGCAGCTCAACAGTGACACCTGATTGAAATAAAAAATTTTAAAAATGTACTTGAAAAATAATGGGTGCTGAAGTATAGTACATTCTTTAAAAATACACAAAGAGAGTACTTAGAAATCTTCAAAACAATCACCAAATCTTAAGAAAACTTCTTTATTTACAGAATTTACAATGGCAAAGGGAGTTGTGGAGGTTAAGGGTATCAGTAAATACACTCAAAGTGTTTTGGTGAGGTAATTCCCATCCTGACTGTCCTCAGTGAGCACTCACAGAAAGATCAGTACATACATAAGTGTAGCTACAAGAAGTATAGAATCATGTTTCAAGGGCTATTAGTAATATAGTGGTTACCAACATTTTAAATACACTGTTAAATAAAAAAGACCCTCCATGGCATTAATTGCTTCATGAAAAACCCTAATATAACATGTATATAACATGTAACTTTTAAAAGTTAATTTGTATTCATTACATAGTGGAGTGTGTTGAAACCTAGCTGAATTAGTCATTGTAGGGTTAGTTCCAGGTCACCTTTTAAATGAAAATGAAAAAAGTTGGACATTTGGAATAAGTACCATAGCTCTATAATATTTACAAGTTACACATATGGAGTATCTCTAAACACAAGTTTACAGTTAATGCACAGCAGTAATATATACAATTCTCAGTGAGGTTTCCTGCATCAGCATAGTAGCTGAAATGAACCAGGAAGAGTTCATGTAGGATCACAACTACTTCCCTTCTAGCATAGTTGTGTGGTCATGTCAGTTGTAAGGTCCAAGTATTTCTTTGAAGAGAATTACACCCATTAGTTAATTTACATGATTCCACTGAGTAATGACCTGAACTCAACTATGTTGAATTTTAGTTAAAGTTATGAGGAAAGTTAAAGAGCAAATTTTATTCATCTCAATTTCCAACACAACTGGTCAATAATTAATTTCAAACATATTAAGTAATTACTGTAATTGGTCATAAATACATAATGCTGAAGCAATGCAGAGATGGTCTGTCTATGACTCATTTGTATTTTGGGACTGTCTCCGAAACACCACCACCACCACCACCACCACCACCCCACCCCTCCTTTAGAGTTCAAAAGTACACTATATTGCCAAAGGGTCAGGTGTCAACAAACATCACACCCATATGTGGTTCTTCTCCAAACTGTTGCCACAAAGCTGGAAGCACACAATTGTAGAATGTCTTTTTTGTAAAGCATTACAATTTCCCTTCACCGGAACTAGGGGGCCCAAACTCGTTCCTGCATGCCCCTGTGCACAAAGCGAGGTCCATGAAGACATGGTTTGCCAAGGTTGGTGTGAAAAAAACCCAGTGGCCTGCACAGAGCCCTAACCTCAACCCCACCGAACACTGTTGGGATGAATTGGCACGCCGACTGCGCACCAGGCCTCCTCACCTGACATTAGTGCCTGACTTCACTAATGCTCTTGTAGCCGAATGGGCAAATCCTCCAAGCCACACTCCAAGATCTAGTGGAAAGCCTTCCCAAAAGCATGGAGGTTATTATTACAGCAAGGGGGGACTAAATATGGAATGGGCTGTTCAAAAAGCACTTAAGAGTGTGATGATCAGATGTCCACATACTTTTAGCCATACAATGTAGATCCTTGGTATAAAGCATCTGCATGTCAACTTCAGATATTGCCGTGAGATGCAAGTGCACTAATATCAAGATAATGAGCTGAGAGTGTTAATCTATATTTATAAGCAGAATTGGTTCCAAATTCATGGGAAATATAAAACTTAAAAATCCCCACAAATGCTACCAAACCTGTAAGATGCTTTGTCATGATCTCACAAATTGGTCTCATCCCAAGATGGGTCATTCATATTCTTTAGAACTTTCCGTACAATTCTCTCCAGATCTTTACGAGCTCGCTGCTCCTCGTCCAGAGATCGTTTCATTTTCTTACTGTCCTGTTGATTAAGTCATATGACCACATAAAGTTACCTTTTTATACATCTTGATTATACCACAAAGAAAGGGACAGAAAGATTGGTCCACACGCACCTGTTTAAGTTCTTGGACTTCGTGTCTAAGTGAATAAACAACATCTACGAGACTCCTGTAAGAGTTAAAATGAGTTATTTTGATGGTATTGTGTGGCATTGAAATCTAATTTATTATACACAAGTATTTGGTTGATTTAACATTTTCCCAGCACGGAAAGGAATTTGTGAAAAATAGATGTTATATAGCAACACGTGTGTTCTTACTTCTCTTCCATAACACTCTGTCCATTGCTTTTGATCTCCTCCACGATTATCTTCTCCTCTGCAGGTAGTATCAGGGCTGGAGCCGTGTCTCTCCTCTGTCCTGTTCCAAAAGAAAAGTCCTGCAGTTTGGTTTCCACACATCTCTATGTGAAGGACTGATTGGTAAGAACAGTAAGAGAGACACATGTGAATTGTGCAGGAAACTGAAGTAAGAAAGGTTAGTCATGCAGAAAGGAAATGTCAAGACAGGAAAATTCCAGTAATGGCTTCCTAGAGAATTATGAATTACATATCTTCATGACATTTAAAAGTTCCAAGTTCCTGAAACCAATAAGGAACATACTTATAGAAAGTAAAGTAAGCATTGAAAGAAAATTATGGTTCAAGTGCTTCCCCAAAAAGGACAAAAATATTGACAAAAAAGTCTAACAAAGCCAATATTTATTGAAAATGTATATTACAGTGACTGCTCTGTCATACTGTAATCTGTACGTATATATGTATGTATATATACATATGTAATGGACACATTAATTATATCTTATTTTTGAACCACGTAAACATCACTGACTTCTGAGTTGTACAGAGAATCAGAATACCAGCACAGTACAGCAGACAAAAGGGCAGCAAGTGTTTTGAATTTCTTGTCTATTTTTTGTTTTACCACAGAAGAGAACTTGGTCACAAGGATTACCACACAACATGAAGAGTTATATTCTTATTCTTTGTTCAAGTACTTTTGTAACTGGCAATATGTATTTCTCTTTTGCCTGATAAACAAATCATTCATAAGAGAGAAAAAGTTCATCTTAAAACACTACAGGTAGTCACAGAGCTTCAAATGAGTAACAAAGAACCACAAACCACATAACTGGTTTAAAATCAAAAATTTTTTGAAGAGACATTAAAATTCAGCATATTTTGGCAATCATACCATATGTAGACATTATTATGAACATATATTTAACATATAAAAATAAAAATAAAAAAAAACGCGTGTACAAGTCAAAAATAAATACATAAATAAAAGACAGAGGTACATCCACTAATACTGTTCAAAGTAGCAACTCATGATTTTCCTGTATTTTACCAAAGCATTTTGTGTTCAACTCTTCTATTGTCTAACATCCTGAAAAATGTGAAGCTGGAATTCTTGTGTCCAATGCTTCCCTAAAGAATAATACTTCACATTTCAAATATATGACGATACTAAATTATTTACAAAGTTGCGATCTTATAATTTCTAGCAGGACAAAAGTCCACTAACAAATGTCCTTCTTTATTCTTATTGATGAAATACTAGTAAAAGACAGAGAAAGGCATATTCCCCAACTATCACATGAGGGGACATAAAATAACAGGCAAAAAAGGTGTCAAGGCAACAAGGACCAATTTGGATAAGTGCACAAAGGACAAGGAGTGAGGTTTAATACAGGCAAGTGAAAAGACATAAATATAATAAATAAAAATATAAATAAACATCAAAATAAATTAAATAAATAAAGTGAATGAAGTTAAATAGTACAAGTGAGGGAGTTTAGTTCTGGTGGGAGATGTAGGAGCTGCAGCTCTTACGGGAAACCGGCCCCATTCTGTAAGAGTGAGCCGTCCATATACTGTCATAGTCCGAGTCCTCTGAAAGGTCCGAGCTGCCCTCGGGCCGTGAGATGCTGCTGCGGCGGCCCATACACTCCATGCTCGACTGATCCAACACGTGGTTATGCATCAGATCAGTGCCCTGCCACGCTAAGATGGGCAGAGGAGACAGCACACCAGCCAAAGCAGGGGAGGACAGTCCAATCATATGAATGAAGAGTGGGAGATTTCCCCAAAATACAATGGTGGTACATGGGATGGCAAAAACCATATGGATAAAATGGTAAGGAGAAAAAAAAAAAAGAGTGTGACCAAGGTGGAGAGATGGAAATGGAAACAGAAAAATGGTTATATGTGAATGTTAAAAAAAGAGGACAGAAAAAGAGAGAAGGGGATTAATAGTGAATAAATAAATGATGTCAAAATGAGTGAAGAGGAAAGAGATAAAGAGGATATTGTTACTAGAGATCCAAGAGTGACTTTGTTAACATCAAACACACACAGCATTATGTAGCCTTAGTCCTAGGATAGATATACAGACTTAATCTTACTTGAATTAAGAGTCTGTCGAGTTTTGGCACTTGTACAGTAGGCCTCAATCACTTTCAGGATCTGAGCATCCTCTTCAAGTGCTACAGTACCTGTTGCAGGTACAGAGTGATTACATGCCTGTCACCAGAGTAACACTCATCAGCAGCATGAACGAATCCATCAACTTACTTTTCCTCAATGCAAATTCCTCATCAGACGGCTTCCTTTCAGGTTTCCGTTTAGGCAGCAGCTTCTTCATACTTTTGGGGCTTTTACTGAGATCCTGGAGCAGTACAAAGAATGGAGAGGATCAGGATGAATGAGAGAGTTTAAGGTGAGACAATAGGATAAATACAGGAGACGGTTTACACTTCAATTACAAAAGACTTTTAAAGAAGAACATTTTCATATGGAAATAAATGTTTGTTTAAAAGAATCACAGGTACTGGCATCATTATAAATGTGGGCAGTGGTAGCTCAGTGGTTAAGATGTTGGATTACTGATCGTAAGGTCATGAGTTCAATCCTCAGCACCACCAAGCTGCTGCTGCTGCTGGGCCCTTGAGCAAGGCCCTTAACCCTCAACTGCTCAGTTGTATAAATAAGATAAATGTAAGTCGCCCTGGATAAGGGCGTCTGCCAAATGCCATAAATGTAAATTATAAATTCTTTCAAACCTAATCAAGTCCATATCTCATTTTAGAATTTTAACCATACGAGTCTTTAGTTAAAGTACAGATGTATATTGTGGTGCACAATACATATGTTCGACCATCTGAAAATATGAGGCAACATACATGCCACCAGTCCCACAAAGTCATCAACAGAATAGACATCATGTCCCAAACACACTGACCTCTTTATAGCAGAGGGCAGCTGATGGTCTGAGTGGGGGCGCTGGCCTCAAGCAACTCAGACTCCAAGGTTTCTGGGTTTTGGGAGGTTCCAGAGGCCCCCACATTACAGTGCTGTGTGGAGCTCCATGAGAGGAGGAGTGAGGGAGCGTGTGGTAGGCAGGAGCCACAGTCAGGCCTCGATTCTCTGCATGCCTGGATGGAGTTAGAGGGTGGGATGGGAGCTATAGAAGGAGAAGGTGAGAGAGATGTCTTACTGTAAAAACAGGACAAACTATGACTGTTTTAAACTAAATCTGTATTGTTGTACAGCTGTAGTTTGGCATGTCAGACATTTGTCACATTATTTGCACTGTATGTTGTCCTATGCTCAGGGAAATTCTTCTAAGTTGCACCATAGTTCTGAAACCATCATACAGTTCGCGCCAGAATTTTTGGTGCTGAAACCATTCAGCATGGGCAGAATCCTGCTCCTGAACTTCATCAAGTGTCGAATTGTGCTATGGTGAAAGAGACAACCTTTTTTTGACCATCCACACAATTAGCCTGTTTGGTAGAAAACACGACAAATAAGGGAAAGCACTAGATGTCCACTGCAAATTCTGGTTACATCTGCCAGGAAGTTAAGTGTTGATGAAGGCCTAAAGTCAAAATGTTTGTGTAATTATTCCCCATATACAGTGCCTTGCAAAAGTATTCATACCTACTGAACTTTTCCACATTTTGTCACATTACAATAAACAAAAATGTATTTTATTGGGATTTTATGTGATAGACCAACACAAAGTGGAAGGTGAAGGAAAATGATAAATGGTGTCCAAAATTTTTTACAAATAAATATCTGAAAAGTGTGGCATGCATTTGTATTCAGCCCCCCTGAGTCAATACTTTGTAGAACCACCTTTCACTGCAATTACAGCTGCAAGTCTTTTGGGGTATGTCTCTACCAGCTTTGCACATCTAGAGAGTGAAATTTTAGCCCACTCTTCTTTGCAAAATAGCTCAAGCTCAGTCAGATTGGATGGAGAGTGTCTGTGAACAGCAATTTTCATATCTCGCCACAGATTCTCAGTTGGATTTAGGTTTGGACTTTGACTGGGCCATTCTAACACATGAATATGCTTTGATCTAAACTATTCCATTGTAGCTCTGGTTGTATGTTTAGGGTCGTTGTCCTGCTGGAAAACTCTAACAGGTTTTCATCTAAGCTTGCCCTGTATTTGGCTCCATTCTTCTTCCCATCAACTCTGACCAGCTTCCCTGTCCCTGCTGAAGAAAAGCATCCCCACAACATGATGCTGCCACCACCATGTTTCACGGTGGGGATGGTGTCTTCAGGGTGATGTGCAGTGTTAGGTTTCCATCACACAGTGTTTTGCATTTAGGCCAAAAAGTTCAATTTTGGTCTCATCTGACCAGAGCACGTTCTTCCACATGTTTGCTGGGTCCCCCACCTGGCTTGTCGCAAACTGCAAACGGGACTTCTTATGGCTTACTTTCAACAATGGCTTTCTTCTTGCCACTCTTCCATAAAGACCAGATTTGTGGAGTGCACAACTAATGGTTGTCCTGTGGACAGATTCTACCACCTGAGATGAGGATCTCTGCAGGTCCTCCAGAGTTGCCATGGGCCTCTTGGCTGCTTCTCTGATTAATGTTCTCCTTGCCCGGCCTGTCAGTTTAGCTGGACGGCCATGTCTTGGTAGGTTTGCAGTTGTGCCATTCTCTTTTCATTTTCGGATGATGGATTGTACAGTGCTCCATGAGATGTTCAAGATATTGTTTTATAACCTAACCCTGCTTTAAACTGTGTTCCTTGGTCTTCATGATGCCATTTTTCACTAATGTTCTCTAACAAACCTCTGAGGGCTTCACAGAACAGCTGTATTTATACTGAGATTAAATTATACACAGGTCGACTCTATTTACTAATTAGGTGACTTCTGAAGTCAATTGGTTCCACTGGATTTTAGTTAGGGGTATCAAAGTAAAGGGGGCTGAATACAAATGCACGTCACACTCTTCAGATATCTATTTGTAAAAAAATTTTGGACACCATTTATCATTTTCCTTCCACGTCACAATTATGTGCCACTTTGTGTTGGTCTATCACATAAAATCCCAATAAAATACATTTTTGTTTGTGGTTGTAACATGACGAAATGTGAAGAAGTTCAGTGGGTATGAATACTTTTGCAAAGCACTGTATTGAATTTGAACTTCATTCTTCAAGAGGTTAAGAGATGGCCATAGATGGATCTTTCACCAAAATAATAACCCAAACATCCATCCAAATCAATACCAACATTTGTGAGGTAAACCAAATTCTATGTGTGCTGTGTTAAAAAGGCAGTCCACATGCGCAAAATTAGGAATGGGAGGAAAGGGAGTCTGAAATGTTCTGTGTGGAGGAGTGTAAAAGATCCTCCATAAGTGTCTCCAACCTTGCTAGACATTAAAGTGAGAGAGTGCAGTTATTCTCTCCAAAGGTGGTTCACCTAATATTAACCGTAGGAGTTCCAATTATTTTGCAGTTTTTAAGCAGTATACACAGTATATGTTTAAAATATGTTTTAAAAGAAAACTATTTAGCTTTCCCACACTTTAGACAATAAAAAAATTAAATAATGTTATGGTGAAAGTACAATATATGAATTTGAAAGCATACTTTATGTATTCACAGCATGCAGATATTCAGGTCTTATTTTGCTGATACTTTGAGAAGGCCTAACTTAAGTCCTGTAATCAGAAACTCACCGTGTGGCAAGGGACTGTGAGTGGCTTCATGCTTGGGGCCGTCATGGAGGTGTGTTTGGTCTGGCGGTTCAGGTGTTCCAGCCAATCCTGTTGATCATGCTTATTAAAGCAGATAACCTGAAGCCTCTCAAACATGCAACCTGCAGGGATGGACCACACATACTAAACAAACCATCCCAATGCATTCACCTCTGCACTGTATGTTTTCAGTTAAATTAAAAAAAATTGCAGGTGTCTTTTTACCTGAGAGCTCAAAAGCATTTTTGTGGCTTTCACAGTCCTCTAAAGGAGTTACTGTCATTCCACTCAAAGGAAGCTTGCCCTGTGAGAAACAAAGTAGGCACATTTAATGTCTGCCAGTAGGGCTGGGAATGGATGCTTATTTAGTAGCACATAGCATGGCAACCATATTCTGACCTGGTAGATGAAGCCACTCATCCTTGGGCTGGCCGAGAGGATAAGCAGAACATGAGGGAAAAGCATGAGGTAACGTTCATTCCTTTCCTGAAAAACACACATCAGTGTCATGAGAGTTGCTTGAATGCACAATTTAGTGCCAAAAGATTGCATACCAAGGGAACAAAATAAAGAAGATAAACTAAGTTAAAACAAACCAGACATTTAGTGTGTTAGGTTTCACAGATTCCTTAATTATTACATGTAAAAAACATTGAATCAAATAGTGTATGCTACGCTACAGCCTGGATGTGGCAGCAGCACAATGCATAGAATCACACAGATACAGGTCAAGAGCATCAGTTAATGTTCACAAACATTAGAATGGGGAAAAAAATATGACCTCTGTGGAGAATAAACCATATCACTTTAAAAGTTTTGATATCCCTGTCTAAATGCGATAAATATTGTCTAAAATGTAAGCCCATCCTTTGGTTCTAGGATTTCCTCCACTGACTTTGTAGTTTCTTTGAAGTGAAGTGTGGCGACCCATACTCAGAATTTGTACTCTGCATTTAACCCATCCAAGTGCGCACACACACCCGGCGCAGTGGACAGCCTTTTTTTGCTGCGGTGCCCGGGGAGCAGTTGGGGGTTCGGTGCCTTGCTCAAGGGTCTCACCTCAGTCGTGGTATTGAGGGTGGAGGAGAGCACTGGTCATTCACTCCCCCCACCTACAATCCCTGCCGGCCTAAGACTAGAACCCACGACCTTCGGGTTCACCTTCTGGGTTATAAGTCCAACTCTCTAACCATTAGGCCATGACTGCTTTGAGGAGCTTTTGAATCCTCTCAGTTATAATACTTCTGCCTCTTCACATTTTTTGCATATGTTTTCACATAACTACAGTAAAAGAATAGTTGATATTCTATTGATTCAGTGCCAGTTATTGTGAGAGGTACCTTTCAGGACAGGAAGTCCTGAACAGCATTGATATAACAAAAATACAATGTATTTTCCTCATTGTAAGATAAAAAGGTACACTACACCCTCACTGTCCATTTTAATAGGAATACCTGCTCATTTATGCAGTTATCCAATCAGCCTGGATGTGGCAGCAGCACAATGCATAAAATCACACAGATACAGGTCAAGAGCATCAGTTAATGTTCACAAACCTTAGAATGGGGAAAAAATATGACCTCTGTGACTTTAACCATGGAATGGTTGTTGCTGCCAAAAGGGCTGGTTTGAGTATTTCAGAAACTGCTGATCTCTCAGGATTTTCACACACAACAGTCTCTAGCACAGACGCACCAAAACTGGACAGCTGAAGAACTGAAAAAGACCAGGTAATTTTTTCTAATCTTCAACTGTCCAGTTTCAGTGAGTTTGTGCTCATGAAAGCCTCAGATTCTTGTTCTTGGCTGACAGGATTGGAACCCAATGTGGTCTTCTGCTGCTGTATCCCATCCACCTCAAGGTTCGATGTGTTGTGCATTCCAAGATGCTTTTCTGCTCACCACAGTTGTAAAGAGTGATTAACTGAGTTACTAAAACTTCATGTCAGCGCAAACCAGTTTGGTCATTCTCCTCTTATCTCTCTTGTCAACAAGATATTTCCATCCACAGAATTGTCACTCACTCAATGTTTTTTGTTTTTCCCACCATTCTGTGTAAACGCTAGAGATTGTTGTGTTTGAAAATCCTGGGAGATCAGCAGTTCCTGAAATACTCAAACTTGCCCATCTGCCACCAACAAGCATGGATAAAATCACAGAGATCACATTTTATCCCCAATCTGATGTCTGATGTGAACGTTAACTGAAGCTCTTGAACTGTATCTGTGTGATTTTATGTATTGTGCTTCTGCCACATGATTGGCCGATTAGCTAACTGCATGAAAGTGTTCCTGTTAAAGTAGCAGGTGAATGTATGGCCAAAAGCATGTGGACACCTGACCATCATATGCATACAGTCATGGGAAAAAGAAAACACACCCTCCTTAAATTCTATGTGTTTATTTATCAGGGCCTAACAATAACAATTGTCTGGTTCTCACCAACTTCTATAAACAAACTAATAACCTCAGGTGGCAACAAAAACATAGCATCAATATTTCCCAAAAAGTAAACCAACATTCATAAATCAGGTTGGAAAAAAATAAGTACACCCTTCCTACTTCCACAATCATTAAGAAAGTAATTAGCAGCCAGGTATTGCTAATGAAATGCACAAGATTAGGTAATCATCAAGAAGTGTGACTACCTCTATAAAAGCAGACCTTTTGGCAGTTTGTTGTTCTGGAGCACTCAGGTGTGGGTCTAAATCATGCCAAGAAGAAAGAGTCACCAGCCATAACCCCAGAGAAGCAATTGTTGCTGCTCATCAACCTGAGAAAGGTTATAAGGCCATCTCCAAGCAATTTGAAATTCACCATTCTACAGTGTTTACAAATGGAGAGCCTTCAATACAGTTGCCAGTCTTCCCAAGAGTGGGTGTCCCTGCAAATTCAGTCCAAGGTCAGGCCATTTAATGCTCAGAGATATAAAGAAAAACCCAAGAGATACATCATGTGACCTACAGGCCTCTGTAAGCACATTAAATGTTTATGTTCATGACAGCACAATTGCAAAAAGACTGAACAAGTATGGTTTTCATGGAAGGGTGGCTAGGAAAAAGACCCTTCTCTCCAAAAGGAATATGGCAGCATGATTTAGGTTTGCAAAATTGGATCTGAACAAACCATAGAAGTTCTGGAACAATATCCTTTGAACTCATGAGACCAAGGTTGAGATGTTTTATCTTCATGCACAATTCCATGTTTGGCGAAAACCAAACACTGCATATCACCATAAACACCTCATACCAACTGTTAAGCATGGTGGTGGAGGGGTGTTGATTTGGGCTTGTTTTGTAGCCACAGGACCTGCGGAACTTGCAGTCACTGAGACAATGATGCAATCCACTTTATACCAGAATATTCTTGAGATGTGAGACTAAAGGCCAAAATGTGAGGCCATCTGTCCAGCAGCTTAAGATGGGTCGAAATTGGATTATGCAACAGGACAATGATCCCAAGCACACCAGCAAATCAACATCTAAAATGCTAAAGAAGAAAAAAATCAAGGTGATGGAAGTCAAAGTCCAGACCTCAACCCCACTGAGATACTGTTGCAGGATCTTAAAAGAGCTGTGCATAAACAAATGCCCTCACACAACAATGAACTGTAATGTTGTAAAGAAGAGTGGGCTAAAATTTATCCAAACAATGTGAGACTGATAAACACAGTAAACACAGAAAATGTTTACTTGTTGCTAAAGGTGGTTCTACATGTTACTAGATTATAGGGTGTACTTCTTTTTCCCCCACCTGGTTTCTGAATGTTGGTTTTTGGTGAAAAAAAAATTACTAAATATTAAACTGTTTTTTTGTTTGTTTGTTTGTTTGTTTGTTTGTTTGTTTTGGTCATCTGAGGTTATTTCTTTTTTTTTATAGAAGTTGGTGAGAACCACACAATTGTTATTTAGTCCCTGATAAATGAGAACACAGAATTGAAGGAGGGTGTAATTTCTTTTTCTTTTGTGTTTGTTGAACATCCAATTCCATAACCATGGCCATTAATATACAGTTGGTCCACACTTTAGTGCTGTAACAGCTTCCACTCTACTGGGAAGGCTTTCCATTAGATTTTGGAACAGGACTGTGAAGATTTGTGGCCATTCAATCACAAAAGCAATAGTGAGGTCAGGCACTGATGTGGGGTGAGGAGGCCTGGTGCACAGTCAGCATTCCAGTTCATCCCAAAGGTGTTCAGTGGGGCTGAGTTCAGGGCTCTGTGCAGGCCACTCGAGCTCTTCCACATCAACCTTAACAATATCTTCATGAACCTTGCTTTGTGCAAGGTCCATGAGGAATCACAGCTGTGTTGATATTCAGTATAACAGCATGACTGCGAATGTGATGTTGCGTTTATACAACAGTTGTATAAATATCAATGAACTGACATTTCAAACACAACATGGCCAAATATTTTGTCTATTTTTTCAGCGTCAACAAAAATAGTCCCTAAAAAGGTTGCAGCTGGATAGATTATTGTGTGTTGCCATGTAATGCACAGACTGATTAACAGCCTGTAGTAAGTGTAGTAACTGTTTCAGTGTAACGAAACAACTGCTGGAATTGGAATTTTATGTAGGAAACACAAACAAGCGGAGAGATACAAACAGTGAAATGCACCAGTGCTCTTATACTAAATATCAGCACTCTTGGAAGGCCACTTGTCCAATTAAATTAGTAGACCGGAACTAACTGTTGTATAAAATAATGTAGACTAACAGAATGCCTAATACATAAACACAAATGACTCCAATCGTTAAGAAATGTTAATTTGAGTAATGTCTCACCTCACAGCCTTGGTTCTGTACCATGGCCTGGCTCATGTAGATCACAGAGCCAAAAGTCTTGATGTCTTCACCCTCCCACAAACGAATGGATTCTGTGAGAATTTGCAGCTCCAGCTCCTTCCGTTTCCGCACCTCCTGACACTGGGCCTGTAACCATGGAAACATAGGGTGGAAAAATGGTTGCCATGGAAACAATCCACACCTGAGTGAGAATGCAGAGTGGCATGGGACACTGGTGTGTGACAGCATATATGACAAGTTTTTGTAGCACACTAACTGGTAGCACACCCTGCACATGAGTGTATAATCCATCACACTACTAATAAGAGTTTTATATAATATTATTATTATTATTATCATTATCATTATTATTAACAACTCACAGAAAGATTCTTGAACGCGGTCATGCACTTTTGAATTTCAGTCCGATCTGGGTGACCCTCCTAAGGGCAAAATGAAGACAAAATAGAGACATTTATATCTGCTTGTCACTTTAATAACAGTTATAAATATTCAAAAGAATACTTGGAGTTATTTTCCTACCTCCATGTGTCTCTCCAGTTCTTTCAGTAAAGTTGGGTATTTGTCTAGTCTCATGAAAGGTTTGCTAAGGCCTGTGGTCAAAGTGAGGATTCCTGGAGAACTTGCTCCTCTACTCTCCATGAAGTCTCCTAGCTCCTCACTATGAGGCAGACAAATATTCAGAGTGAATGCTATTTTATAGCTTCCTGTGGAGTGATTATATATAAAGGTAAGACAGATTGCAGAGGCACACCTGTGATCAGTGAGAATGTTAACAGCTGATGGATGGTTTGAGCAGTAACCTGTATACAATGCTCGCAGTTTTGGCATAAGGTTTAAGAAAAAGCCCCCTACTTTCTGTTGCAGCTCTGGAAGTCTGAAACAGCAAAGTCAGGGAAAAAAAAATTAAATCACAGACAAAAAAAATGAATGATTCTCCGTTCTCACATTTTCTTTCTTCTCACTGAAGATTTCTCTAAAACAGAACTAGCAATAATTGTCAGTTATAGAGACAATAAGAAATAATGAGTTATTCTAGTACAAAAAGGTGCCTCAATACTCACAATGTTACCTGGTTTTAGAAGAATATTATTCTTAAAGGGAACAGAGACGACCTCTCCTTTTTACATTCCAGTGATTATTTGACTTCCTAAAAGTAAATGTGTTCTCCTTCCTCAAATATCATAATTTCTGTCTAATTCTAAAAATAAAGGCTAGATTATGGTATTTAATTTACTCTGACATTTGGTCATTTTAATCACCAAAACACTGCAGAATTCCCAATCCAACGGATATGTTTCCTGTCCCCAGTAACAATCTCACTGTGTCATACATATTGGTACTCACTTAGTGCAGTCGTCTAGTGACTGGACAAGAGTTTGTTGGAAGGTGCTGATTTCCTCCAGGTTTCCCATGATTACACTGATATCTGCCGAGGTAAGTCTAAAGTGGAATGAGAAATTTACAGGGAGACAAGAGGAAATGAGGAAGAATCTCACATGCTAGTCGATAAGCAATTGCATCACTGTAAATATAGACCACAGCAAAGTCAAAGACAGTAAAGCAACAGATCCTACTGTACATATTTAATGACTGAAATTCTGTTTAGTGATTTAGGCACTTCCGGAAATGCAGAAGTGGATGGACGTCATTTACTTAAAAGACTGACTTTTCTGTGTTCTGAAGTGGCCTCAGGTAGTTGGTCAGAAGATTCTGAAGCTCCTTTGAGTACTCTGTCTCCGTTTCTAAAATGTTCTGAAGCACCTGTTGAAAGAGAGGGCAGACAAAGTTAAACTACCGTTACAAGACATCAGGCTAAAGCAGTTCGCTACAGAGGCAATTAAAGACTAAAGTTTTTGGTATTATTTTTCTTATAAAAGTCAGGAAACAAGAGTATTGTCTGCGAGATGAGCTCTTTCTTCTCGCACAAAAATTTCTTTTCACATAGAAAAAAACACACATCAATCATGCTTATGCCCAGATATCCTCTGTTTGTGCACACAACATTGATAATTTCATCTCTGAAACATATGAGCATGCATTTAAATTCATCTTGCTTACAGGCAAAGTATGAACAAACCACTATGAGTTTGAATGTGAGGTTATCAGTATTACATGGCCAATATTATTATTACAGGAATATTAACACACATAGTTGCTTTTGCATTTGCTGCACAGGCATCAGTGGGTCAACAGTCTACAAAGCAACAGCATTTTCAGTTATTAAAATACCTATATACCTAATACTATATTAAAATATCTAGATAAACTTTACTGTACCCAGGTTGCAGGCACACCCAATACGTTAGCTCTAGTAGAACCACGTTGAAGATAACTTGCACAGATACTAAAAGGTTTTATCTCTGGTTTTCTCTGCTAATGAGAACATAGTGTAGTAAAAATAATCTGGATAGAACAGTCATAGGTTTGTCTTTTTCTTTACTTTTAAGTGCATCAACAAACACAAAAAGTAAGCTAGATTCACTTTTGCTGAAGATGAATTATAAATGTACATATGCTGATTGATCTCCATTTATAATCTACTTCAGCACTCCCATTAAATAAAGATAGCACTTTCTTTTTTCCCCTCCATAATAACAAGAAGCAGAAATGAACATTAAAATGTCAAAGAAAAAAAAATGAGTCTGACAGAACTAGGACAACCTTACATAATGTTCATCATATCCCTTAAGCAACAGAAACTTCACCATTAGAAGTGGCTAGTGATGACATCTCACAAAATTTACTTCTCAAGAACTGTTACAGATTTAAACATTTGTAAAATGAAAAAGCTGAAAATGAGCTAAAAATTCTCACCAGGTTGTAGTAGGTTTTGCTAAGGGCAGTGGTGTCAAAACCTTTAGGGGGGCTTTTAAGTGTTCCAGATTTGGGGGAAACTTGTTTGTCTGTGACCGAGAGGAAGAAAAAAAATTCAGTCTTATATACACACATACGCTATAGCTCACAAGTCCTCGAAGGATCAATAACAATAAAAGTTTAGCAAAAATGTTTTTTAAAACATAACTGACACTTGCCACAACCTTTGACCTCTCTGACATAGTTGCTTGGAAACCAGCCAGTCTTTCCATTGAGGTTGCCCTCCCACCATCCCCCCTCCTCCATGCGGGTGACTGTGATGATGTCACCCTTGGTGAAGGAGAGCTCATCCTCATTGGTCTGCTGGAAGTTGAAGCGAGCTTTCACCACCAACTGGGTGTTACTATTCTCTGTCATATCCTAAAACAAGAAAGATCACAGAGTACTGACGAATTTTGCTTTTAATACTGTTTGAACTGTTTTGATAAATAAATAATTACAGAAAAATGGTTACTGTAAAAAAATTATAATAATAGTCTGCATTTAGTAGAATGTGTTAGTGCACTTTAAAATCAATAAGCTGTTTTCAATTTCAACTCAATGGCCCTTATTCATCAGTGCTGTCTAGCCTCTTCCACATACCTGAGCTCACAGACACCCACAATTGGTTAGTGTTAATCTGATCTCTGACCCAGAGAGCATGACCAATTTTAGCTCTCTTGACTCCTGGCCATGGATGGCTGTGGCATCACAGTGATTCAAACTCACGATCACTGGATGATAGGATGAACGCTTTTCTGTTGCACTACTCGAGAGCACTTCCAAACCTCTTTAAATAATCTGGGTATGTGTAGTTCGACAGCAAAGGTGAAACTGATGGATAAGGAAACACATGCGCTTGTGCGTATGCTTGTTTTATGATCAGATTTGACAGTATGCAACTTGACAATTAGGGGTCATTGTGCGTCACTGCTTTAGTAAAAATCATGCAAGAGGTTTTATTTAGCCTCCCACTACCCACCAGGCTTCGGAACTGGTTGTGGAGGAGTTTGGACGATCGGCCCAGTGAGGTCTGTGAAACCAGAGATTCAAAGGACTTGATGCGATGGGCAGTAGAGTGACGGGTGCATACAGAATCACTGCCAATGCCAATATCTGGTCCAGTACAAGTAAACAAAAAAAAAAAAAGAGGTCCAGGCATAGTCAAGGCTGGTAACTAGAGTACAATATACAATATTTCTAACAGTGATAGAGAGGCATGATGATAACTTAAGGTTAAAATTAATGAAGCTTTAGCAATGATTAGGCATTTAGCAAACATGGGGAAAATAATTTATAATAGATTAATATTTGGCTTGTAACATGCCATCAAGCTGCCACCAAACTCAACACTTTGAGTGATCTGTCACAGATCACTTTTGTTTGCTAAACTGTTAAATGTTTAAACAGCAAACATTCATGTTCCCACCCTTGAAAACTGCTTGCATATGCCACATTAATGTGTGAAACTCACCTGCAGTCACTTTGTTGAGTGCCACCAATGTGGTGAGAACTTTGCTGAAGTTCTGGCCTTGCAGCAGGTCACTTGCCTCAAACGGCTACGGAGGCAGAAAAGAGATGAAAATCACCATTAATGTGGACTACATTTATACAAAACTGATCACATTAAGTACATCTAAACACTCAAATGACTTTCAAAATTTACATATCAATTATTCAATTTTGAATTTTCTTAATATGTTTTTAAATGATCACTGGAAAGATTGGGTAGTATTCACTTACACATGAAATACAAGTCAGGTAGAAGAGTGGATTGGGCAGCGCATTTAGTATTAATAATCTAGAACTATTGACACAATATGTTAAACTTCATGTAAGGAGTGTGAGGTTCATTTCTGACCCACAGATTTGTCGAGTAGCTTCTTTCACCTAAATTAAACCATTGATTTCTTTTCATAACCTAGAGAACATTACACATGCTTTTATACCATCCCATCTAGACGAAAGTATACTGCGTTACTTATATATGTATACACATACGCACGCATACATGCACACACAAACTCACACAGTGCCTTTCGGAATTATTCCAAAATCATAAGTGCAGAATGATTGTATAAAATAAATATTACACACAATAATTCAAATTTTCCACTAAACAAATAGGAGAAACTATTGATTGTTTTTCTATTGAAAATTATTCTCTCACAAAGAGTCTATATTTATAAAAATATATTTAAATAATTTTCTCTAAAAAGATATGTGCCAAAGTGATTGGGGCCCTTATGGAAAATGACCAATGACTGTTGATATGCACAAATCAGGTAGTGAATAAGAAAATGACCAGGATAAAATAATTACTGAAGATAGATATATCGATTAATGGATGGATGGGTGGATGGGTGGGAGAATGAATGAATGAATTAATGAATGAGTGAGCAAGTCTGGGTGAAGTCAGCTCACTCTGGCTGGTGCAGATGTATCACTGTTCTTACTCACACCATTCAGTCATTCTGCTTGACTTTCTGGACCTGGTAGTAACGATTCCAATATCTTCTATCTTATAAAGATAATTTGATACTTTAGCCCTCTTGAAGTGTTAACTGATGAAGTGGAAAGGATTGTCTAGTTTGAGAGTGGCAGCTAAATCATAATAGTGCCAGCAAGCTCCACTGACCGTAAAACGCAGACGTCAAATTCACTTTACACTGATTACAGATATTCACCATGAAGAGGCAGGATGAGGCAGCACAGTGTTATTGTACCAGTGTATATCTGTTAGTGGTGTGTGCTTCCTCCTGTGTGTGCATGCATTGTTTTTGCTCTAGTTGCAGTTACATTAGAATAGTTAACTTCTTGTGGTCAGACTGGTCCTTGAATTTACTTTTAAAACATAGTGTGCCAAAATATACAACCAACTGATCTGATGCAGTGCTGCAAAAAGGAGCCATCGTACCTTGCTACAAACATAAAGACACAAACATTTATTTTAGTAAGTGGGGTAAATAATTTCAGCAAACAGTACAGCTGATCTGAGAAAAGCAGTGCTTCATAAAAAGGACTATTTGGTCTGCAAAGCCAAGTAGCTGCGGTCTGAGCAGTCCTGGATAAATAATTAATTTTAGGAGAGTAAACAGCGCTCTGCATCAGGTTAACCAGTCAGACAGATGAGAAGGCTCCTCCTATACTCGGCTATACATTTGTCCTTTTGACTGTGGTAACCAGTACAGTGTTACACACATTCAAAAATAAAAAAATTAAAATAAATAAATAAATAAATAATTTTTTTTTAAAAACACAGAGGTGATGCACACCAAATGTTTTGGTGAAATTTAACATAAGACTCTGCATTAATACAGAAAATTACATATCTTTATAAGCATAATTGTAGGAACTGGAGTCAGACTCCAGTCACAGAGAACCGCAGACCTACAGAGATTTGTGTTTTTCCTCATCAAAGAGTTTCCTCATACACAAGAAGTTTCTGTTGTGACAGTAATTGGCTGTAAACAAGAAATCTGTTGAGTTGAATCAGGGGATTACTCTACAGCGCGAGCTAACTCCGTAAGCCAGGCTTACTTCAACAAGCCTGGACAATTTCCATCAATTTCAGTTCCACAAAGTAAGCTAATCTTAAGCCCCCGCTCAGTTACTAAGGCAACATATGCATTTGGATAAACCTGCTCTGTATCAGGCTAATGTTGATGCATAGCTTAGCTTGATCAATTCTATAAGTCACATGATGTCATGGTTTCAACATTCTGCCATGGCACCTAGCACATAGTTTACATTATTACACATGGAGTAGCCTAAAAAGCTTTATCAGGAACACGAGTATTTTAAAAAATAATGTAGCATACTTCCTAATTTTTAATATTTGGATATTAATAAGATATAAAAGCCACTAGGCCAAAAACAGAACAAGAACTTGTTCCTTACAAGAACTTGTCTCCATTCCCAACAAGTCTAGTCCTTTCAGACACTTGACCTTGCTGAGGCTATGACCCTGTTTGGATCAATTCCAAAATATAATCAGTTCATCTGCTGGTTACAGTGATAATTCTATATAAATCTTAAAAATATTCAGTCACCCATTCCGCACTAACGAGAATCGCAGAGAGACGAACAGATGTTCAGACAACCCTAAAACATAACGCCTCCACCACTTTGTGACAAAGGCATTAAAACAAACAGTTTAATTAGGCCAAAATGTAGACCATGTAATAAAATAATAAAACATGGCAGCCCGTGCATTTGTAGGAAAATAATCAAAGATGGGGTGATGTGACCACAAGGTGTGTTGAATCACCTGACAGCCCTGCCTTAAACTAAAAGTAATTTTGTCACATTAACTGCAAACAGTTTGCTTCATTTGATTGTAATTTGAGGACAATGATAAGGATATGCACAAAAAATCTAATTCTGGTACAGAGTCCAGCAAACAAACTAGGTAAGTATAAAAACAGAAAATGTGTTTGAAGCAATTATTCAAACCAGATTATTCAAACCAGTGCTAACAGTGTGAACAGACCATGGCAGTGGAATCGGTAGCCTATGTGGTCCTGGAGGCTGAAATGTTACAGTCAGCTGTGATCTAACACAACAGTAATGATGCAGAGCCGAATACACTAGCTTCTCAAACACAGCGTTCATCATGGACAAAGAGGGGCTTGTTTGTGCATGGCCCAGCTGGCCATGGGCAATGCCAGGACACTGCAACGTGTCAGCACTCTACATGTGTGGAGAATCCTGCAGCATCCTGCATAGTGCACACTTTAAAAATGCAGCAGGTACACATGAAAGAAACAACAGTACAACATTCACAGGCAGTGACAGCCTCTTCATTTGTGACTAAAGCAGAAACCTGATCAAACATAGGCTGTCAAACACTACCTCCTCCAACAGCTCTTTACCAAAGCAAACCAAAACAACTTGACATTAAAAATGTCATTAAATATTTACAATCTGCTTTTTTGTCATTACACAGTTAAAAGAAGAGCCAGTGACAGACTAAGCCCCCTTCTTCTTTCAATGCACTCAAGTATATGGGCTCTTTCCAAACCCATCTGGCTCCATAATAAATGCGCATAATTCAGCACGCTGCAATCTGGCCCTTTGTATTCTTGCTTAATGAAATATATAGGCGCATATATCCTATAAACAATGGGGGGAAAGTTTCATCTGGCAGACTACAAGAATAATTCATAATTTCAAGTAGCACAATGGACATCTTCCACAGTTAAAACGCTGTCAGTGTATCCACAGATGTGAATATTAAAAATAGACTGTGTAATACCTGCAGCAGTATAGAGCACTGTTTATTTAGTAGCCTGTATGTGGAGAAAATAATGCCTCTCATAAAAATATATTTGGACAAGCGACTAAATATGGTACTAGTATGACGGACAAAAACAGTGAAAAGGGATTTATGAAGCAGAGATATCGCTCACAACTGGACTCACTTTGTGAGTGCTGACATCAGTAACTTCTGCTGTTATTTTGTAACTAATCACTGAAGGCACTGAAGATGAATTTTATCGGAGGGCAAGTAATAGACAACAAAAATTTTTCAAAGCATGAAGAATCCCAGGAAGCACAAAGCATCACATGAATGAACAATGCATGGCTACCCATTATGTTACCGACTTTTAAAAAGGTTCATCAGTAAGTCATGTGAGAAAACATTTACACAATGCATCAGCAGATCTCTGCTTTTTAACGGCTGAATGCACAGCCCTGAATGCAAAAACCCATGGTATTTGTAGTGGAAAACATCACAGAAATTCTAATGGTTTCCACTACAAATACTATTACAAACCATCAGCTATCCATTAAAACCATTACTGGTCCTTAATGGTATCCACTAGACATAACA
Source organism: Pangasius djambal (assembly GCA_022985145.1). NCBI lineage: Eukaryota > Metazoa > Chordata > Actinopteri > Siluriformes > Pangasiidae > Pangasius > Pangasius djambal. The sequence goes on along the minus strand of CM040979.1, from coordinate 10,677,009 downwards.
ATGCCACCAATAGAAGGCAGGAAATTATCAATAGAGACCCACAGGGACCATTAGGGTTTCCATTATAACCATTACAATTCCCATTATAACCATTTAAACCATTACAAATTCTATGAGGGATTCTATTGTTTGTTTGATTTTTCAGCAGGGAGTTTTGTTAGTTTTATTTGTAAATTCTATGAAGTGGTGTATCTGAAAGCAACAAAGCAGTGTATTTGGCGCTCAGTTCATGGCTGTGCCTCCTACTGTCAGCCTCCGTCCTCAAGACTCCTTTGTTAATTGTTTTTCCACATACCGCTGTTCATAACGTTTACCGTTTCAGCACCAAGGTCTCCAGATATTTAGATATTTAGCTGTTACTCTGTCCAAGAATCAGCTCACCTCGACACGAAACGCAGCGCAGCCTTTCAGAAACTCCTTTATGTTGCTCAGACACTCGCTGTCGCTTCTGGGCTCCTGGAAAACCTGGAGAGGGAAGAATAGAGCAAGGAGAGTGAGCCAGGAGTGCGACTTTGTCCCTCTTGCACTGTCGGAAATCTGAGGCGAAAAGCACTGTGAATAGTCTGTTCCTCATGAGTGTCCAGGGAAGAGCAGACTCCAGCGCGTCCAGCGCTAACCTCAACTAAATGCCTGCTCTAGGAAATGAGGAAAGAAAACCGGAAATGACGCTACAGCGTGGAGTCAGGACGCATCCATTGCTTGTCAGGCGGGCAAAATAAAACGAGGTCTCGGATCCAGCTGAGATATGTTTATTTTCAGAATTCATTCGGAAAAACTTCGTGTATTAAATATTACAGGGCTAACAACCAGTGAAAATGTGTGATGCTAGACTAATAGCTTTATAGTTTAGAGAACGTGTTTCTATTTAGGAAGAAAATCAATCAAATTCTCAAATGATGTTAGACATGAAGTTTGTACTAATATTTAAAAGTCAAGATTCCAGCTATAATTACATCATAAATTGATGTACAGGTTGTACTTTCTTGCCACATGGATCTTGACCCTTAGCTAATAATCTCAAATGTCTATAGTAAACTAAAAATATTCCTGATTATACTGAGGGTTGGGTGGGTTCCTTTTTCCCTTTTTTCCCCCCCCTTCTTATAACTTACTCCTTATTATTTCTTTCTTTTATTATTTAGCAAAATTATTTAGCACTGTTAACTTCTGATAACTGTTAACTACACAACACTTCTGTCTTTATTATTGTTTAAAAACAGGGACACTATGTTTATGCCTAATGCCTGCATATTTCTGTCTCAAATGTCCATTAAAAATATAATTACAAAAAAGAAATAGCAAATTGAACACTAAAAATGTGTCTCTAGATTATGTCCATATATTAAAGATGTCAGGATGTCTTAGCTCCTGTCTTAAATGGCACCCTTTCAGCCTCATAGACCTAACAGGGCACAAGTGATAAGTGAGGCAGTGGGGTGTCCCATTTCCCATTTTAGGTTTCAAAATGTGCTCACAAGCGCCCTCTGTGCGCACTCGCGTCTCCCCCAGTAGGAGCTCTTACCAAAGTGGACTCATCAGCAGTGTCTGACCCAAAAACCTTTGTGATTATTAGCAAGGACCAGTCTTGGTGTATGGGTTTGTTGAGAACAAGAAAAGCCAGATGCGACAACGTTAAAACCAATGATGGCAAAATAGATATTGAAATAACAGTGGGCCCTCAATCTTACCCATGGAGTTTGTTCTCTCTTAGACAAAGGTGCAAATCCACAGTTCAAAACAAAGGGTCCTACTTATCGTGCTTTTTGTCCAGAAGATGGACAATGGTATGGTGTCCATCAATGCTAGATCTGAGGGGGCTGAACTGGTTCCCAAAGACCTTCCTTTTCCATATCGTAAGGTTATCAGATGTAATTCATGCCAACCACAGGAGTGGTTCACTTTGGTGGGTTTGCAGGATGAATGCACTTGATTCCATGGGAGGTTCTACGATCTCTCCATGTGTTGGTCCGCTCTGACATTGTTATGACAGTCAGTAATCAGCATTATGACAGCATATGGTTAGCCACACTGCGATTAACTCATCTACTGGAGCTGTACAGGAGCCCAGATGAGTGGCTCTGCTTTTAATAGGAAACACCAAAGGTCCATATTGAAGGTACACATGCATGATGTCAGTCAACATCACACATATTCACAGCATAAAACATGCCAGTGGATTGGATCAGAAAATATGCCATATCCAGTCCAATATCAATCCAGCATTTCAGGTAAATACCAGTCAGATTATGATACTTAATATTGGATAAGTGTACCTCTGATTTGCCATCCTAACAGTTTAAGATTTAATAGGCTTTTACTGGGCCAATTACTGAATTTTCATTTCACCTGAATGAATGGCTCATTCTACCAGGAAATATTTGACACTTAAATTGTTCTAGGCTTTAAGAATTAATTTTATCATTATTTTTCATTATAACTGACAAAAGAGCCCTGGCTTAATAAAAAAAAATGTATGTATACCTGTAGCTAATTAATGCTGTTATACCAAAAAAAAAGAAGATTCGATCTAGATCCCTTTAATTGTCCATAGGGAATCCTTAAAGGTTTTATGTAGAACAAATGTCTCTCTTTCAGAATGAGCTCCAAGTGGAACGCTTATAAAAAAGCTAACAACCTTTAACTGCCCGAAAACATGAGAAAGGTTCTTTTAAAAAAGCATCTGCCAAAAAAGTGGCCTAATTTACCTGCCTTCAATCTATGTCCTCTAGCCCACTGCAATCATCAGGCTGTCCTCCATCAGGGCTTTGTCTAAATATTAGTGTACAGGACAGCAGTGGGATATGAAAAATTAACAAGGTGTCAGCTCACTATAATGTGCACATAAACCACCTGTAAAATAACTGAAATTGCACAATGTTTTTAATAGTCCACTTGTGACATTTACTTTCACGTTTACAGCATTTAGCATGAAATTGATGTTGATCTGCTGTTGGTAGTATTAAACGTTTTAATGGCAGTAAATTGCCCTATAGACTAGCTCTTATTTTATTGTAAAATTGCAGTCCATGACAGTCCTTTCTCTAAATGAGGAATAATATTGAATATCAACAGACTTGGCCTAGATAGGGAGCCTACGTCTTTTCATAACAAGATGTGATCGTTATAGCCTAGGTTTGTCTGGCTTTTACCTTCTCCAGATGACCTACAACGAATGCACACAGGCCTATTTCTCCCCATAACAAGACTATAAGGGTAACCACGCAGGCCTGCAGAATACGATTTTTAACTCAATTTGCGCTGCTTCAACACGTCCGCGGCATTCAGTCATATCTGGTGCTAGACGGATGTATTAAAGGTACTGCGTTTATCACCTTATAAAGGTCTAATAACATTGGCACATGAGAGAAGTGGGCTCTTTTGTGTTGTAAATAGAAATACAATGCGATTGTACAGAAAGGCTGATCATTAGCGGGCGCTTACTTGCTCGGTGGTACCGGGGCGCAGGCGCTCGATCAGCCTGCAGAGCACGACTCCGTCCTTCAGCGCGCACTGCAGAAACGCGGCCGGGTCCGACACGCTCTTCTTCGGCGACTCCATCACACCGAGCGTTATGAGCCATGTAACCGTCTGTTCTGCCGGATTCATGGTCGAATCTCGTTGTCTCCAGGCGTTAGTATAAAGGGAAAATAATAAAAGGAGTGGTTATCAGCCAGCCGTTGAATTAAGCGCCACCATTTTCCGTGCAGCCGCCCGTCTGAATGTGGCGCATCGCGTAGTCTGTGTGTCCCTCTGAGCTCTGCAAAGCTGCTCCAAAAAATCAGGAGCGATGTGTCTGTCAAAACGTCTTTAGCAGGCACACACTCCCCTCCACCTGCCTCTTCTGCTTCTTCACCTTCTGGCAAATGACATCACTGACAGTGTGTGTGTGTGTGTGTGTGTGTGCACCTATGCCTTCACAGACGAATTTGCATGTTCATTTAATCGGTTTTACATTATTTTACATGGGCATGACAAAGACACATAGGGCAATGTTTGCTGTAAGGTAGGCAGTATAGGTTTGAGGAATAAAAAAAAATGATCAGGCTATTGCCTATAATATGCAATAATAGGCTGTATCACACCTAATGTGCACTCTGGTGCTATCAAAATACCAACATCGCCTACAAGACAATATTCTCTAGGCTCCATTTCTTTCTTTCTTATCGCTATTTCTTGAGGTGACCTCAGGGAGGCGCTATCTAACCTACAATATTAGAGAGATAAAGCTATACAATACCACCACAACAACAAGAGATTATTTGAACTAGTATAGTTAGACTCTTGTGAATTCATGCTTTATTGGTGGGATATCCACAGTATTTTCTCTGTATCTATTTCTCACTAATTTAGCAGTCTCTCAGACAAAGATTGCATCTCTAGGTGTAGTCTATATATTCTATTCAGTCTTAAATAACATAGCTGATGGAGATTTGGAACTGAAAGTCCCTTCTGCTGGAATCTGTGTTGGTAAAAGCAGCCCACAAACTCTATCTCATGACACACTTTTAATGTGCATGCTCCATGGCATCACCTCAAAGTTCAAAGTTCAAAGTGGAGTTTATTGTAATTTCAGCCATGTACACGTGCATAGTGAAACGAAACAACGTTTCTCCAGGACCGAGGTGCTACATAAGACGATACAGAACAACACAGAACTACAGGGACTACATAATATATACGTAAAGTGCACAAGTGCAAACATGTGCAGACAGCACGAGACAGAACAAGACAGTACAATGACTACAGCGCCGACCAGTACACAGTTCTGTTTAAAAAGTGACCTAGTGACAAGAGTGCAAATATTACAAGAGTATGCTAAAAGTAGCTGAAATAGTGTAAACAGTGTAAACATAAGAGTAGCAGCCTATGTACAGTAATAAAGTATTGTAGCAGCATAAACATGTGCAAAAACTTGTGGTTTCCTCAGCATAAACATGTGCATAAAACTTGCAGAGAGGATGGAGGATGCTCAGTTGTGTGTGTGTATCTGACCAGATACCTGGAGGAATCTAAATTCCCAGTGGGTCACCATGGATACTGGTAGAGGTTCAGGACTCTCTGGGGTCTTAGGGTAAGAGAGTCTGCACTCCTGTGGTTGGGAGTGCAGAATAGCAGGTATTAACAGGCTTGACATGGGAATATTCATAATCCCCAAGGTCAATCAGCAGGAGTTGTAACCAAGGGAGCTCCTGCAAAGACTTCCTCCTAGTATATTCCCCACATGGCCTCTTTCATATTCATTGTTTACCATATCTTCTAACGTTATATTTGCCTCCTATTTACGAGCTACCCCTATATCTTTAATTTAGCTTTTGATTGTCATATTATTCATGTGAATGTAATATTGGCAATTTAGAATCTATATCTCTGTAAGGAGTGTGTGTGTGTGCGTGTGTTTGTGTGTGTTCATATGTAAGACACTGAGCGGTTTGTTTGAGAGCATTGTTATTTTCTCTATTGATTTATGACAATGCAGTATGCATGCATCACACCCCTGCATCCTCGTGTGTAGGAGATATAATAATGCCATAACTCAAGATATCATGTTACGATGTGACATCATATGAACAAACCATCAGGCATCATTAAACACAAATGCATTGCTAACACATTGCAATCTCTCTGGTGTGGTTGTGTCACCCTGTAAATCCACTTTGCATTCAGATGAGCTTCTCTCCTCAAGTCTCATATCTAAAATATATCGAAAACTGTGAGGCTGAAAGTCCTTCATTTTGCCCCTCTCTCTCTCTCTCTCTCTCTCTCTCTCTCTCTCTCTCTGTGTTCTCTCTTAAGCTCTCTCTTTCTCTCGCTTGTACCATCTGCACTCTGGTATGCACTCTTGCTCTCTTTCTTTCTGTTGCCCAGTGCCCACACATGCACATTCTTAGTTTCAGTGATTATTTTCCTGCCCAGGTGTGTCTCTCTTCTCTGCTCAGTAGGGTGAAAAATGCCTCAGAGGTCATAAGTTGCACATGCTCTATCTGAATTGTGAAACCATGACAAAGAGAGGGGAGTGAAGACTAGAAACACATCTGCACAAATTAGTTAAAGGCAGGTTGAAAAGTCAGTTTATAACTGTGTATTGAGGAAGAAGTCTATCAATCTATCTCTGACACATTATTGCATTAAAAATAGTAATTCTGTGATTTAATTGATGTGAGCGTATTCAGAATGGGTGGTATGCTTTGACTAGCTGGAATATTGTTTGATTTTTCTTATTTAGATGTCACTACTTGAAAGCCATCACGGCATATGTGAAACTGTATAAACAGCATGGCCCGGGCCCCAGTTAATAGAATTATGATCATCAAAGCTAGCAATACATCCTGAGTGTTCTATCAACCATTGAGAAAATCTGAGCGGACACATGGTGAAAGGCTAGAGCAAAAGAAGTTTGGGATCAGACTTGTGGTCTTCTGGTTTCCTTATTTTGCAGACATCTAGCATCATGTCTCTTGACTTTAATGTGAACCTCACAGCAAAAGCTGATCCCATTTTGTTTCATTACTCCTCAACTATACTGTGATTTAGAGATCAATCAATAAACAGACAAGGGAGTTCATAGTATCTCTATAAATCTCATGACACAAGTCCATCCACATTTTATTCATCTTTATTCTTTTGACAGTTGCTAGTTTTTCTCTTCATTTGAATTATGTACTGTATGAACTACTGATGTCAGACAACAGCCTTCCAATGTGAAGACTCTGCATACCATAATGTGAGGCTACTACATAACAGTACTCCTGCTTCAAGTGAAGATTTGTTCTTGTCTATCCCTCTACATATGCAGATTCAGGCTATTTTACTCTTCTGCATGAAAAACATTGACATCTGTAGAGCAGGATGGCCAGTTTCAAACACACATCTAAGTATCTGTTTAGTGAATCTATTTAAACGGCTACACTCTAACAACAACCCAGGGACCTTATTAAGTTTCGGATTCTTTTAGTAAACAAGGCTCCTAGAGACATGTGTATAGGTTCTGCTACTGAGATAGGAATCACTAAAATATCTTCCAGGAACCTTTTAAGAATGTAGGTTCGCTTACTGCTAACTGCTAAAACACGCCTTCTAACAGATTTTTCTTGATTGCACATTTTGGTGACTGGAGTTCCGTCTGGTTCACATTCAGACGCGTTACAGCTGTGACACAACCGCTGCTCTGGGACTCAGTGGAGTGTATCTGTGGCCCTGCCCACGCGCGCTCCCCGTGCTCATAGTGTGTGTGTGTGTGTGTGTGTGTGTGTGCGCGCGCGCGCGCGTGTGTGTGTGTGTGTGTGTGTGTGCGTGTGACCCGCTAATTCTGTTTACCACGGAGCAGCGGAGCGCACTAGCACCATGATGGATTACTGAAAGGACTCAAACAGAACCATGCTTACTGTGTTTTTTTTAAAAAGGGGAGAAGTATAGGCATTTTTTTTTTTTGCATGCTTCGGTACTCATCACACGTAAGCGAGAAGTTTTAATTAATGATTTTCTTTTATTTTTAAACTAGAAACAAATTTTGTGTTTTCTTGCTCTCCTGGAATATTTAACAATTCATTAGTTTTTTTTCTGCACGATTTCCGTCAAGCCTTAACATCACATTTCATCCAGAAGTTTTTATACAGCTAAGCTGTTGCTTCATGACAGATTGCATCACTTCAGTATTATTGTTCATCCGTGTTGGGTTGTGTTGTGTGAGTTGAGGCAGTACCGGTGTTGGGATTGCAGTGTTTACCGCAGTTCTGTCAGTTGAAACCGTTTTCCGGCTGAAGGTGCGCTGAGCGCAGTTCTTGTGTTTTCGGTTTTGCTCTGTGGCCGCGCGCGCAGATGATTAGGTGAAGTTTGAAAAATTCAAATGTAAACATTCAAACTGAGACTTCCTCTGCTGTGTCACTGCAGGGCTGGTGCACTCCGTCATCCGAGTCTCTCTGTGTCCCAGCATGGCTCTCACCGTGACTCCGTGCCGCGTTTGGAGCCGCCGGTAATGCGCAGAGCAGCCGCTGGAACTGTAGCACTCTAAGCGTGTAGGGTTTGTACAGACTGATGTCGGGAACTGGATATGCACACACATCAGCACCTGCTTGGAGGAAGAAGAGTTTGAAGAAGGTTGGAAAGGTGGTTCATCACATCAAACCCCTGAGGCTTTTCTGGGACAGCAGAGCGGATCTACTTGGATGAGTAAGTGATCAAATCACCATCAGTGAAACGCATAAGTAGGCTATTTCTCTCTCTCTCTCTCTCTCTCACTGTAAGTCTCACACTTACAGTCTCCTAGTCACAGCAGCAAAGATGAGTCATTCTTTCAGACAGGAAAACATGCAGAGAGGTGGATAAAGGCAGCTGTTGGGGGTGTTGAGAGAGGAGAGAGAAAGAAATAAGTGTTGTTGGTGCATCATGTGTAATGAGATGAGATGAAGTAAGAGATCCTGGGATACTTCAAAGTATTCTGGTTAACTTCCACGTTATAAGGCTCATCATCAGTTGTTGCTTCTCTATGAGTCAGACCTTAGGTCTTTTAATCTACAAGGGCACTACAGTGTGTGTGTGTGTGTGTGTGTGTGAGAGAGAGAAAGAGAGAGAGAGAGAGAGAGACATGTTTTCATGTGTCACATTGTAATAAGGCCTCCACATTGTCTCAATAAAGAGATGATGTACTGGCTAGTTATTCAGTGTCTTAATGATAGGCCTAGCCTGGAGCGTGCATGCTCCTTCTCATGCCCTCATAAATTAATGTTTATTTTTATTCTCCACACCTACAGTGGAGAGAATAACAACACTCAGTCTCTTCTTGTAATGTCTAACAAGGTTGGAGACAGCTGTAGTGGTATCTTGGTCCACTTCCCCATGCAAAACTCCACTTGATCCACACCTCTATGATCACTGCAAAACATGGCTTTTGGGTTTGTTTGTTTTGTTTTGTTTTTGAAGATTTGGAATTATGTTTGATTTATCATTATGTTGAAAGCTCTATCTATGGCCAAGTCCCAAAACAGCCCCAAAGCACCAGTGATCAACCACAGTAGGTGGGTACAGTGGGTATCAGGTGCCTTTCAGATACAGCCCCCTATCGTTGCCAAACAAAATGATCTAATCTGACCACAACGCATGATGCCAGTTATAGTTAACAGTCGGTGAATTTCAGGGTGCATTTTTTGAGATGCTCTCAGGAAGGGTTTCTTTCTTGCACCACTTACAAACAGCTTGTTGTTATGAACATGGTGTTTAACAGTCGATTCTGAACACCGACATCCACAAAAATAAATTAAACTGTGCGATTCTAAAGATCTTTAAGATCTTTGGGCTCTTTTTTCTCCTTCAGTGTGGGGGGACAGTGTGTTCATGGGTCCAATTCCATACATGTGAAACTTTGTTATGGCCTTACCTGCTTATGTATTTCGTAAACTATTACGCAGATCAACAACCATCCATCTCTTTTGTCTTGAAAGTTCTATGGGTTTTTTCCCCCATTTTAATGGATGACAAAGGGATTTTAAAATGTGTGCAACTTCAAAGTTTTACCCAGGCCCTGAAATTATCTCTATCCCAACCAGAAAAGAATTCACTAGAGTCCATTCTGTAGCCCCACCCACAGCACGCTCGCCCTAGGTTCACCTGTGTGCGACCTGACACTGCTGTTTACTGTGGAGCACACACACATGCACCATGACAGATAACTGCAGGGACTAATAGTGCCGGTAATTGCAAGATGATGAGTTGAAGATTCTAATTATAGCTGTTCTCAGACTTGGAACTAAGTCATTTCTATGAAAAGAATACAGTACCTTAATGTTTTTCACTGATTTGAGACAGGAAGTTAAATGACACTATACTATTAATATGGGAGTCACTACTATCGAATGACGTGTTTGATAAACGTTTACTGTTAAATCCTGCCATAACACTCCCAAATACCTTTAAGTGCAGTCTCTACTGCCATTGTTTCAGTCATGTTTGTTTATAACGTAATATTACACAGTGGCAAGTGGGAGTTGAATGGAGGGAGGAAAATTTCAAGTTTCCAAATGGTAATTACAATGTGATATGAGTGCATTATAACACCAGAAACATGCATACTGAATATTTTTGGTGAAAAGCTGTACAGAATAGTAAGAAGTAAAACTAGAGCAAATATAGGTATTGCATTTGAATGATTGAGAGCGCTGACCCTGAACTCCTGTTGCTACCATAATACTGCTGTAGTAAATATGTTTTAGAAATGAGACTATTTATGTAATGAGACATATAAGAATAGCATATTACTACAACTCTTACATGGAATTGCTAGTGCAGTTTGCTTTCTTTATATGTAGTCTGAGTAAAACATGATGGAAATTGGAGAGGCATTATAAAGAGAACATTTTTATTAAAAATACATAAGCATGATATTCAGATTGTATGTATCACAACCCTGACCAAGATAAAGCAGTTACTTAAGATGAATGAATGAATGAATAAATGAATGAATGAATGAATGAATGCACAGGTTAATGTCAGGTGTAAACAGAGTCTAAATTAAGCTAAGCTAAGTTAATGGACTTGTCATTAGTTGCAAAGAGTATTTGATGGCTAGGCAACCAAAAACAAAATCTGTCTTTATGAATACCAAATTTAGGAGCTTGTTAGTTGTATGGTACACTATCCAGCAGCCAAAGATGCTTTGAAGTTTATTTTGTTTTTTTTAAAAGAGTTATTATCTATCACAGTTCAGTGAGTCTGTGGTAAAAACAAAAAAATGAGTCCCTGGCTGGTGAGATCTACCTAGTTAACATAGCATGTATAAGTAACAAAAAATAGAAGTTAAAAAAAAAAGGTCAGGTTTGCCTATGTGTTCCATGCAGTTGTGATTTGCAGGTAATAATGTGGCTGAAATTAATGCCTTAAATGGCTACTCAATTTGAAACCTAAGATCATAAAGGAGCTACACTGTGAGAACTGTATTCTTCCTGTGGATTTTAAATTATATTGATGAAAATCCCAGACCTTATCTACATAAAATGAGAGAGGCATGTTTGCATACTGACTGTGAATGGCCCATGGCTGCAATCAACATAGAGTGGAAGCAAGACACAGGCCACATCCCAAACTGCAAATCTTCATTCTTCATCTTCAGTAACTGCTTTATCCTGGTCAAGGTCACAGTAGATCTAAAGCCAAACCCGGGAACCCTGGGCGTGAGGCGGGATTGGGACCTGGATGTGCTGTCATGCCACCCATCCTCAAATCTGTTGTTCTAAATTGTAATTCACTATATGAAACAATAGCATACTCTTCTGACATAGTTTTTAGTACAGTTGCATGCTACTGGGGATAATAATACACACTACCCTGCAGTAAGCTAAATCTTGCTAATGAACAAACACTAACTCGACATGACAAGTGAAAAGAGTGCAAATGTGCCATTTCTAAAGCAACATGGAAAATAAATCACTTCGTTGTTCTTCAAAGACATAATTGTTCATTACTAAAGTTCATTTTCAGTGATCTCTCAACTGATTTCCTGGCGTCTTATTACTCAGTATGCACTGCACAGCACTGTCAGGTCAGCATTTAAAAACCCAGGTCAGTATGACTGCAAGAAATTGAATTTTGTTCTTGTTTAGCACTCAGGTTTGGAACACAAACTGGCTATAAAACATTAATTTAAAAGATTATTTTGGCTTATATTGACATGCGCCATGCTTCTTACATCACTTAGCTTGACATTATCTAGCTAATTTACCAGAATAAGCTACTTAATTTACAAGACATAACCTTGCTGTCCAGTAATGATGTCAGCTACTATTGATAAACCGGGGGCCTGCTTATAAATATTTGTGACAAGTAGGTAGTCTCAGTAAAAACAGGCTGGGAGTTGGAGAGGCATATAAAGAGAACTTAAAAAAATAATAATAATAATAATAAAATTAGATACATAAGCATGATATTCAGAGCACGCTGTGATAGACCAGCATCCCATTCAGGCTGTGTCCCTGACCAGGATAAAGCAGTTACTGAAGATATAGGAATGAATGAATGAATGAATGAATGAATGAATGAATGAATGAATGATATTCAGAGTGAAAATCAATTGACTTGTGTTTTAAATGATGTATATACAGTTTATATTTCTGGGTATATGGTAATATACTTCTGGGCACAATAATAGATTTGTAAAACAGTTTTTTTGTTTTAGCTTACCATTGTTAATTCTCTATGTGAGTTAAAGTGATGTGCTTGTTTAATTGTATCACTTGTTGGTCAGAAGAGCTGCAGTACACTCCTGGCCTCCCCATTTTCTGACCTTACTGTGTGTGTGAGAGAATCTGTAATCTCACAGGATGTTGTGCCATAAGATGCTGCATGCCAAATGTGTGTGTCAGGGTGCGTAGTTGTTGTAGCACTATATACATGTGGTTCTTGCACTCAGCTGCAGCCAACCAGCACTCACCTGCATGCAGTCACACTATCTTCTGTTTATCTCTCTCTGTGTGTGTGTGTGTGTGTGTATGTGTGTGTGTGTGTGTGTGTGTGTGTGTGGTTTTCTGTGCATTTTCAGTTAGTGACTGTTTCTAAATTAAGCTTATCTCTGAGTTCTTCATTTCATCACAGGTAAAGGAACAGCATTCTCTACCCACTCGAGATACTCTCAATGCAAGAGCTTGATTAAAAAAAAACCCTATTCAATGGCATATGTGTAAGCGTGTATGGGCACAGTTTCCCTGAATACAATATCAGAATTAAACTGTCTTTATTCAGCTTTGTCGTGTAAATGCGTCTCCTTCCATGCAAGTTCAAAGTAAAACTGAAATGGTGGAAGATTATTAAAACCATTGGTGGTTTTTGTGTAAACAGTCAGACTTCAGAAATACAGCCTACAGGAGCAGCCTCACCTGGGAAGCCTTGTTGTTAGAACAGAGGGACGACCTTGTCCTTAGTGACTGAGAGAGCAGTGAGATATAATGAAGCCAGAGGACAAGTGGAAAGAGGAAAGCTTGTACTCCACAGGGAGGAGTGTGTTTGTGTGAGAGATGCTCTGAAGATAAGCTAGAGAAGGTAAGAGGAAATGGGACCAATATTAAGTGTGCCATTTAATCGGTGAGTGTCCTTGGCAAATGATTTCCTTTTAAAGGAATATCACACGGTTGGATTTTTGAAGCAATTGCATGAATATCTGTGTACATCTGTGCATGTGGGTGCACACTGATGTTAGTATTTAGGTAGTTGGATACATATCTGTGTCATGTCTTGGTAAATAACAGGACACTGACCTTCTGCTTGTCATAGTAAGTGTTGCTAATGTTTCTACCTGCTGATTAGATTTCAAGTATGTGGCACAGGCAGGATTCTATTCTATCCTAAGCCTTATCACACATCCACATCTGTTCTTCTGACAAGCTACCACTGTCAGAGCAGATAATACTTGACCTTTTCTGCAAACTACTTCCTGTTCATTACACACACACACACAAACATAGCAATGCACAATTCATACAGGAAACAGATGATGTAATAAATTGTTTTAAGCTATTTTTGCTTAGAGACAGACATTCTGATTTATAACAAAACACAGAAACACATGCTTATACTTACGCTGCATGTCTTACTTAGCAAGTGAAGATATCTCGAATAAAGGAAAAGTTTTCTTTCCCAATATAAGATTATTATTAACAACAATAAGGCCATTAGGTCTATTTCTAGACATATTTACTCATTTCAAACTTAAAATTGTCTTATTCTGTTAGCATATAATTTTGCTTCTTTCTAGAAATAAACACTTGAAATAAGGCAAATTATCTGCCTAGAATAAGACAATTTCAAGCTTGAAATAAGTAAAATATCTAGAAATGAATAATAATTTGTTTATATTTGTTTCAAAAAGAATAAATAATTCTGAATAACAAAGGTCTTCAGGGTCCTATACTTTCTTCTTCAGTAATCTTCAGACATCTTGCTGTTCTGATTATTTCATTAGTATTGTACTGTGTACATGGAGATATTAAATATGGAGTTAATGTACACTGAGAAAGGCATGTAGAATATAAAAATGAGATTACATTACTTGATTTGGTTTGTGTGTGTGTGTGTGTTTGTGGCTGTGAATACTGTGTGAATTGTCCTTGCTGTTAATCTTTGATAACATCTGTGTTTCCTGGATCCAGGATCCTAGTGGAACTCGCACATATGTAGAGTAACAAAAGAGAGAGTACTTGCTCAGCTTATATGATCTGTTCCTCTATGTTCATAAAAATGATTGATGGATGAATGGATATGCTATGACTTTGCAGTAGTACTCTAAAATTGTAGTAGCTGCTGTGGCAGTAATTGTTTATATAATAACAAGAAGGTTCTTTGTAGGGTGTAATGTAATGCCACTGTGTCTGTATCTGTGTCTGTTTAATGCTGCAAATATCTGTATCTGTATTTGGATTTGAACCAGGAGTGGGTGTGGCCTAAACCATTTTTTTCATTATTATGTATTTCAGTATTTCAGTATTACGCTTCCTAGTTCCCAGTATTTGTATCTGTTCGGTGAAAATAATTAATTAATATGTATTACATCCCTACAGAAGCATATGTGCTAAATTTTTTCACAGCCCTTCTTTCGTAATATGAGGACAGTTCCAATACAGTAAAGTGTCCAGACACCCTGCTCAAACTGGCGAGATGCTATGGATTGTAATTCAAACCACCTAGTATGGCCTCTAGTGGACAACAGTCATAATGACATGGTGTAAATGAACCAGAGCATTGTCAATAGGCCATCTCTCTCTCACACCTCAGACAGCAAAACTCTTGCATTTCCACTTGCACGTATTTCACAGAGAATCTTTGAATCTATATGACCTCTCCTGCTTAAGCTTTGACCTATTCTCTCCCTCCCCTCAGGACATGACCCACTCCTGGCCTTCCCAGCAGCCCCCAGGTGGAGGGGGGACAGAACGATTCCTGTATTCAGATTCAAAAGTGAGTATAAGGGATATGATAGTGCTCACACTAACCCTGCCCCAGCGGATCCACACCTTACCTGACAGCAAGGTGTTTGTGTAACTACCTGCTGAGTGAATTGTATGTTTTATCTGCTTGCTGCAGGAGGGAAAACGTCACAGCACTCAGCACAAACAAGGTAAAGCTGCATGTAGCTACAACTGTTCATTGATATCTGCTTTCGGTTCTTTAAACAGTATGTGTGTATTAATGTAGATGTGGACAAGCTTTAAATGTTTTTTATGTACTTGCATGCTCAAATGCTTCACATGTTGATTAACACAGTTTTCTAAGACTTGTTTTCTCATACAGTCATTTGTTCTTTTTCTCAGTAAGGAATGATGCCCCTATAAGGATGCCACGTGTGGCCCCTCACAAATCGTAAGTGGGACACATGACACCTGATCTGGCGGCATATCCAGTCACTAGCACTACATGCCTGGATTGCCCCAGACTGTGAGCTTTATTATACAGTTCACACACACACACACACATACACAGGTATATCTTACTATCCTTAGGACCTTCTAATTAGCAGCTAGTTAATGCTCTGCCTCCTAAACCTAGGCCTAATCTAACCTCAGTAACCTTTTTACACTTTGGGGGCTGCTGCTTTGGTCCCCATCAAGATATAAAAACATGCCTCCACCCACTCTCACTTTTATGGGTTTAACTGCTCACATCTGTGTGGATTGCCAGTAGACTGCCAGTTGTATTCTTACTGGATTGAAATGTGTAAAGCCATAAAACACAAAATACAGCCAATAGTTTAACTGAACAGATTCAAATTTAAGAGAAAATAAAGAAATGTTAAACTGAGTATTCCCTTTTGTAACAAATTTTGTTCACTTTAAATACACTTTAAGTCAAAGAAATGTGTGTGTTAGTAATTGGTATTTTTCAAAATTATCAATTTTACCAATAGTACCATTTTTCAAATCAAGTCAAAACTTTCAACTATTTACACACGAGCTTGTGTATTTTCGGCATACCTAGAGATGGAATAAAGCATCTCTATGAGAGATAAGAAAGAAAAATAGACAGAAGGAAAGGGGAAGACAGCAAGGATTTTACAGCTTGAGACTAACTGCTGTTCTGAGGGGAGTTTATATGGAAGGTTAAGGTTCATATGGAACTCTGGCCCTATCCTCCCCCAGCTCCATGCACACATCATTAAGTGCATACACCCCATGGAGTTATTAAAGAAGAGATTAACACAAGCAGAGAGAGCCCAGTCACATACAACAACAAAACCACAATGCAAATTAAAGTCTGAGGGGTGTGTTTATGAGTGTGTTTTGGGATGGCACTCATCATCCACACTCTCAGGTCATAACTGCTCTTTTCACCATGCTGGCTCACAAGCACACACTGACACTGATGCTTGGCTAACAGCTTGTTATTTTGCCTTTTCAGCATGCTTGCTGATGACCTGAAGCTCAGTAGTGATGAGGATGACAGTGACAAGGTATGGTTGCTTCTCAGAAGCCTCTTGAACAGTTTAGTATTGGATGTGTGTTCTTGGGCCATTTTCCACTGCAAAAAATACCAGAACCGTCAGCACCTAGAACTGTTCTTCTCAAATTGGCCATTTGTCCAGTACCGGGGTTTAATTGTATAGTTATTGGTGCTATTACTAATAGGAACTGTTGGTGCTCTGCAGTGGGGATTGCATCACTGTTCGTTGCTGACAGGTTATGCACACAATGTGCAACACCAAATTCATATTCGAATTTTATTGGTCACACACACAACCATACACAGTACAACGTGCAGTGAAATGCTTTTTTTTTTGTTTTTTGACTGTCCATGACGTAAAATAGAATTTACATAAACCAGAATTTACTTGTATACAGGTAGAAAAGGAAAAATATTAAGTATTTGGAATGACAATATGACTATATTTGGAATAAAGTGCAGATATGTGCAGTTGTTTGTGCAATATAATATAATAATATGCAACATCAGGCTGAGATAGTTGTAGTGAACTGAAACTGCCAACATATATAATAAATATTTATAAATATGGGGTAATACGGGTATATTGACAGGTATGTAGGTGGTGTGGGTGTTGTGCACACAAGTCCAAGCTCTAGTCTTAGGTTTTGTCCTGGTTGAGGGCCCGAATGGCCTCATTCTTTCTGTATTGTCCTTCAGGGAGTGGAAGCACTTCCCTGACCACAACATAGAGAAGAGTCCATTTTTCGGATGGCTGAGGTCTTTCACTAACCTTCCTGGCCTTGATTCAGCACCGCTTGTTGTAGATAGACTTCAGGTCAGGGAGCTCAGTGCGGATTTTGCGCTCAGCTGATCGCACCACCCTCTGGACAGTCCACTTATCCTGCTTGGTGCTGTTCCCAAACCAGGCTGTAATGCTTCTCGTCAGAATGCTCTCGATGGTGCAGATGTAAAATTTCCTTGGCAACTTAGAGGGCAGTTTAAAGTCCTTTAAATGTCTAAAGTGGTAAAGATGATGACGGGCCTTCTTCCCCAAAGGTGTTAATGTGACAGGACCATGACAGGTCCTGCGTGATGTGAACACTAGGGTACTGGAAATGTTGGAGCAGTCGTGAAGGCAGCCAACCTCACCGACACCATACACACAGAGTCGCTAGTTTTAGAAAAATATTTCAGAAGACCAGTTATTTTTTGTTGCTTGAAAATGGTGGAAATGGAGCCCCTGGAGTGATGAAGAGACTTTTGACCATAGCCAATAGAAGCTTGCTAACCAAGCAGTCGATCAGACAAAAAAATGTCCAATTACTTCCAAGTTACCTTTGTTCGCGTTTAGGCCAGTTTTTGTTTTAGAATGTGCAGGAAAACACCCTTGCACCACTGAGTGTCTGGCCAGGTAAAGTGGCATTCATGCTCGGACACCCTTTCTCTTTTTTGTCCATGATTATTTGTGAGTGCTTGTCACTTGTTGTCCTTCCAAATATTATCTGATGAGAGGGCGAAATTGAGAAAAAGAAATAAGTTAGCAGAGTGAGTGTGTCTATTTCCACTCAGCATGCACAGGGTCAATAAAAGTTTATTTGCAGCAATTCTATGGACTGTCTGTGTGGACATGAATATGATCTGACTCAAATTTGCTTTGACACACACACCTGTTTAACTCTTTGCCTTGACCTAGCTCCTGGGGAGTTGCTATATGACTTCCACTATTTTTTTTATTTAAGACTGATTTCAGTCTGTAAC
The DNA here is from genome assembly GCA_022985145.1 of Pangasius djambal. NCBI lineage: Eukaryota > Metazoa > Chordata > Actinopteri > Siluriformes > Pangasiidae > Pangasius > Pangasius djambal. The sequence continues at coordinate 10,658,859 of CM040979.1, read as the reverse complement.
AATGTGGATAATTATTTTTAAAGCGGAGCTATTAACTCCAGTTGTTCTGGGGTGTGGCGTACCTAGTCAGTGTGTGTGTGTGTGTGTGTGTGTGTGTGTGTCTGTGGGAGGGCATTTTATGATAATTAGACAAGTTTAATAGTTGTGCGTGTATGTGCCTTTAAGCAATGGACTTTTGGCATATGAGTCACAGCAACTTGACTCATCGTTGTATTATACTCCAACTTATGACCTTTCTATTAGTTGACCTTTAGGTGATCCTAATGTGCTGCTGTGATCAGTGTTCTGTTGGCTCAGTGCTTGTGAATATCTGAATTAATATATTTAAAACTTTCTAATTTTTTTTTTTATAAAGGGACCTCACCAAATTGCTTCCTGGTCTGAACATCACAAGTAAGTGCTCATTTTTGCGTTTTTAATTCATGTGACGTTAATTCATCCATTATGAATTCAAATATGAAGTCTTTAGGCATGTATTGTATTTTCAGTCCAATCCAACATAATGAATCATTCAATCTGAATGTGCATACTGCAGTTTGCATAGTTTTTAAAAAACCAGCATGTTTGTTTGTGTACATCATGTTCATGTGTACATTTTCATGAACTTTATATGCATGATGATTCATTACTCATGCCTGGGTATATGTGTATGTGGGTGTTGAATGACAGCCTGTCAGGGCAGCACACACACACACATGGCAGGAGGGCAAGACATTCCAGCTCGGGCTCCTCAGGATCTGATTCCTCCAGTGAGTCTGGGAGCAGTAGCCAGCGGTCACGCAGCCCAAGCCCAGAAGTACAGACTCAAGCTGAGATCCCCAGCCAGCCACTGCCTCTTACCTTCGGCAAAGAGGTACTTTTACACTTTTGTTTCTCATTCCTTTGTCTTCCCTGATTGTTCTATGAACTGACCAGGAAAAGTTATTTTTGCATTGGAGGTATAGATGGTGGAGAGTGGAGGAGGAAGCACTTGGAGGAGTGAGTGGGGTATGAGGAATGTGAGTAAAGGGGGGGTGAGGGGCTGCAGGCCACTGAGAATTTAGAGTTTCAGTGTCATGTCAACATGTGGAGTCTCCCTGGACTAAATAGGTACAGGTTACAGTAAAAATCCCTATTGTTTTAGATACATTAAATGTCTTGAAGAATATCAGACTGGAGAGTACAAAAAGTGATTAAAGTGATCAAAATTTATATCACATGAGTAAAGTCTGTATGCATTTGTCACTTAAAGTCGAAGTGTATGGTTGTACTGTTCAGTTCATTATTTTGGAGGAGGGAGAGTTAATTGTCAGAGGGGGTGGGGAAGATAGAAGGGTCTGCTACCCTGCACGCTCCGGGAACAGAGACCTGCTCCACTGTATGAATGCATGTGCCTGTGTGACATAGCTTCCTTTACATGCTGTATACGGGAGCCCAGGGAGCAGAGAGGAGGGGACGCCATATGTTTTTCATCTATGTGCAGCCATAGAGTGTCTCTGAGGAGGAAAGCTTGGAAACAACGTGCCGTTCCAGGTAGAGGGTGGTTGGAGAGGACGGGTGGGGGAGAGTGAGAGAGGGCACAAGAGATGCAGTGTCTTCTCTGGAAAAAGAGTGAGGGATGAGGAAGGGGGGGTTGTTTGAGTAGAGCAGTGGACGTTTAAATTAGCACAGGTCAGCCACCAGAGGAAAGCAGGGAAAGTAGACTGCCCTCATTCCTATGTATGCCTGCAAGTGAGTATTGTCCCATTATATTGATTTAGCTTAATTACTACTTTATTGTTCACAAAGTTTTAAAAAAACATTTAGAATATAATCTTTATTTGCTGTTATAAATCAGAGCTTTGTTTTATTGTGTATGGAAAAAAAATTAACTTCAGGTTTAGCAGCTTGCATTTTGGAGTCTTTTGTAAAGAGTGCTGGTTCAAATGTCTTGTTTTGATATGCTATTTAAAGGGTGATGAAAGGATTAGATGAATGATGTTTCTGTCACATTCCCCAGATATTCACACTCTCCTTCTATCTCTTTCCCTTCAAGCAAGGTATCAGCTGTTTGCGCAGATCTGTTTCAGTCAATAAGTTTAATGTTTCTAATTCTCTTTTAATCTCTCTCTCTCAGGCCACAGAGTCCATGCTCTTGTGTCAACAGTCTCATTTTAGTCCATTCCTCTCACTCACATTGTGCCAACCAATTTGCCCCCATTTAACAAATGGAATTTAAATGCATATTGGCATGTACAGTTGAATTGTGTTATGTTTTATGAAAGGATTCATGCAACATAAGTCAGTCATGACATTATTAAAATATCATAAGGACATAATTATTTCACCTCATCATCTCATTATCATCTCAATATAACAAATTACATTTCAAGATTTCCATAGATTGCAAAATGAGTTCCAGTATGATTAGAAACGTCATTTTAACATGTGTCAACAATGTCATTTTAACATATGCTTTTATTTTCAAACTAGATTTAATACTCTCTTTCAAATTGAATCTTTCTCTTGTTCTGTGTCCAGAATCAGGATACATCCTTGACACACTGGCAGCTAGACAAGTGGCTTGAGAAAGTTCATAAAACCCGACAGTCAGATCACGACCCAGGAGGAGGTCACAGCTCTGGTGCAGGCTTTGATTCTGATAGAGTACCATCTCCAGGAAGATACTGGGAGAGAGATTCTGGCCTTGGGACAAGAGAGAGCTATAGCCCAAGCCAGAGCCCTGTCCCCAGCCCTAAGTTTGACTACAGCCCCAGGCATAGTCACCAATCTAGCCCGGGATATAGCCCTTGTCCAAGCCCAGGAATTAGCCCTGTGCCAAGCCCAGTGCCCAGTGTTTGCCCAAGCCCAGGTGCTAGCCTAAGAATAAGTCGAAGTCCCAGTCCTTTACCCCTTCACCCACCCAGAAGCCCTAGCCCTAGCTTCACCTCTGCTCCTGCCTCTCCAAGAATCACTTCTTATACTCAGGTTCACCAGGATAGCTCCAGGCGTTCTACACAGGCTACATTTACCTCAAGTCCTGTGCGTCAACCTAAGGTTAGACCATGGTTGCCGCCAGTCCATAACACTCAACGTATTAATGACTCTAGACAGAAAGATTCTAGACAGCCTGCCCTCCCACAGCATCATTCCAAACACAACTCAGCTCACAAAGAGACTCTACACAAGCCAAAATTCCAAAGCAGTGAATCTAGATCAAAATCCAGGTCTAGTCCTGTTCCACATCAGTCTCAGTCCAGCTCCAGGTCCAACCTCAGCCCTAAAACAAAGACCAGGCACTCATCTTCCACTGACCGTAGCACTGAGCATAGCAACAGACCCAGTGATCATAAGAGCAAATTGAGCCAGAGTTTAAATTCCAAACCAAATCCCAGCCCCACACCCAAACTTAAGGCTGCAACTGAGACAAACAGTCACTCAGTCCACAGTTCCAGCTCTAGGCCACCACCTCGGCCTGCCCCAGAGATTTCAGCTAGGTCCCTCTCAAAACCTAGCTTGAGACTCAGCCCCAGCACAAAACCAAAAACAAAATCCAGGGAGGAAGCTGTGCCCAGCACTAGGACTTCTCAGAAGGACCGAAAGCCAAGGGACAGAGAGCCAGATTTGCATAGCCGAGGTAAGGCCCAGGGAAGAGCCCCGGTCCAAAGTACAGAAGCTCAAAGACACAGGAGACTGGCGGAGGAGCAGCTAATAAGGCACCGCTGGCTCCGGAGTTCTGAGGAAGAGGAGGAGGAAGAGGAGAGGAGAAAAGAGCAAGGAGAAAGAGAAAAGAAGAGGAGGAGGAGGAAGGAGCATAATGCTGAATGGCAGGCGGTACAGCCCAAGCAGAGACCCCACACCAACAGTCAGCATCAGCCCCGAACTGAATGCAGTGGACCTGAGCGGGAAGACCAGAAGAGGAAGAAGAGGAGGAGGAGAAGTGAAGAGCACTCCTCCAACCCTGGAGTTATAGACTCTAACCCTTCTCCTCCACTATCCCCACCCTCTCCTACTCCCGTTGCCCACCCCACACGCCGACCTTTTACCTCTTCTTCCTCTTCTTTTTCCTCCTCGTCTTCCTCAGGATCAGACTCTGAGCCCAGTCCACCCCCAAATGTTGCTAAAGTTCCTGCAGACTCTACATCTAGCCAGAGACCTGCACCAAAACAGAGACATCAGCAGCAATGCAGGCCCTCTGAGTTGAGATCAAATGACGCTTCTCCAGATGAAGGGCAACAGCATCCAGGCAAGCACAAACTCTACACACTGGTGCCATTTGGCCGTACTGAGAAGTCCACCACTGTCTCTCATCGGGGACTGAGGAATCTGGTAGTCAAGATAGACCTCTCACTTCTGGCCAGAGTCCCTAACACAAGTGAGGTCCCAAACAGAGGGTCTTCATCTTCATTATCATCTTCATCATCAGCTAAAGCTAAAGAAAAGACTCCCATGAAACATCAGTACCACCAAGACCAAGAAACTGGAGATGCCAAAAGCAAAAGGAAGGTTAGAATAAAAGTAGATTAGAACATCAGAACAATGCAAAGAAATGTGAAGCTATTACTGTCTCTCTGATGTGTGTTTCTGTGCTCATCTAGGCTGAGAATGGAGAAGCTCAAAGAGAAAGTAAGAGGAGCCATGTTCACACTGAAAAGCTCCCATCTCCTACACACCCAGCTGACATTGAAAAGCAGGAGACTCATTCCAACAACAGGCAGAATGAGTATGTTTGAACCCAAACACAAATTTTATATATATCATGCATTGACATGAATATCAAACATATTGTATAAAAATTCTGATTATTAAATCTGACTGTAAGGTAAACTGTAAACATGATTCAATGAATGGTTTATTTAGGTTTATTTAGGTCGTGATTCAGTGAATGGTTTATTCCCTTTGTGTCCATTTACGTGACCACTTACTTGTGTCAAATCCGTTGGAAGAAAACCTAAAAGAAGCTATGCCAATACAGACAGTACTGATCCAGATTTGCATTGACTGTACGTAGCAAGTCACAGTTCAGCAATTAACAAAGAAGTCTTCGGTTCTCACTTTCTAGGTTAAAAATAAACCTTCATGCTAACTAGGTCTTAGGTCAACTGTCAACTTACTGTGTTTTAAGCTGAACCAGACCTGAAAAAGTTCCTTTTTTAATAAACAGCCATCATGCGGATTATATTTACGCCAAGAGGCCACTGTCCCCACTCTCTCCTCCATCTGCTTCAAAGATGCAGCATTCAGACCAGCAACACACAAACCCACCAAGAGACAGAGACTCCACCGTGAAAAAAACACAGGTACACAAAGCAATTTGACTAACAACCTTAACTAATGTCCACTTGGTGCTTTAGTGCTGTGTCCTATCTGTTAAAGTATTTTACTAATTAAATTATATTTCCACACTTAAGTGTGTGGGGTCAACAGTTTCTAGACAGAGCACTTTGTGTTACATTTGATGAAGTTTTCCTATTCTGTCAGCTTTCCTGAGATAATGGTCTGGTCCCTATGACATCCAAGGCTCTGTAACTGAAAAAAAAACCAAATAATGTGGACATCAAAACAAACAGGACAATGCCTGTCATTTCAGGAAGCTCTCCTTTACTTCAGAGCGTTTAGACATTCTAGGCAACATATGCTTATGTGCATTGGGGTGTGGGTATGGAGTGGACCATGAAGTGATCAGACAGATAGCTTCAGCTAGTATCTCAATATCCTGTTGTAGATACAAAAAGCTCGGCCCAAGATCGAAGCGGAGTATGCTGGAGTGTCAGGAAACACACAGCCCCCTTCTGGAACCTGGTCTGCAAAGGAACCATCCTACAGAGGAACTGTGCCTTACACAGATGTGTGAGTTATCAATATTATATATGTTAGCTTTTTTTCCATATCCGTATAAATGTCAGTAGTAATATCCACTAAATACCCATCCCTAGAGATCAAAAAGCAATCTTCTCCCTTTTTCACTTTAGCTCACACCATGCAGAGTACTACATGCATGAGGCCAAAAGATTGAAGCATCGAGCTGATGCTATGGTATGTTTGCAATACAGATACTGTGACCACTATATGACATTAGTATAAGCATTGTAGTTTAAGGAAAATATATGGCTATTAAAGATGTTTCACAGTTTATTTAAACATTGCACCATCATTTAATTCAGTTGTCCTAACTTTTTATTCTCATTGCCGTCAGGTGGATAAACTAGGGAAAGCAGTGAATTATGTGGATGCTGCTTTGTCCTTCATGGAGTGTGGCAAGGCCATGGAGGAAGGCCCTCTGGAAGCTAAGTCTCCTTATACAATGTATGCAGAAACTGTGGAACTCATAAGGTAATTAAGTGGTGTTTCTCTCTCTCATCTCCCAATTCTTCTGTTTTTTTTCCCCTTAGTTTCTTTAAAACACTGACACGCACACACACACACACACACAGAGCAACATGATCTGTTGTTAATACACGAATATGCTATGTCTTTGGTAGATATGCCATGAGGCTAAAGAGTCACACAAGCGCTGGAGCCAGGCAGGAGGACAAGCAGCTGGCTGTACTTTGGTAAATATGACGCTGTAACCATCTAGATCTAACTATCTGTGCCATGACAAGAAACAGCACCACCTATCCAGAGTGATTGTTCCCACATGCCATCCTCTGAAGTGCTTCACATCATTTCCAGCCATTTAGTATCTAACTACCTCAGTAGTTTGATCTAGATTGGCTGAATCCTTACTTACATTAAGGAGGAGGGAGAACGCGTAAAATCCTTGTCAAATGATGAAATACTCAGGAAATGTTTCATCATGTAGCCATCTCAATGGCTAAAAAACACTTTTATGTGTCTGGATTTTAGTTTCCGTTGTCTTGCTCTCCTGTATTGGCAAATGTTCCGGCTGAAAAAAGACCATGCCCTGAAATACTCCAAAGCCCTGACGGACTACTTCAAGGTAGGTGCTAGCTCATGGAATCATTCCTGAAATGTAATGCATAATTACTGAAATTGCTAAGAGAAATCCTCCTTTAACTTTGTCATTCATATTATATTGATTATCACCTTAAATTAAATTCTGCTTACTACCTTAAATTCTGTCTACACTGATTTTCTCGTGTCTGGTCTTACAGACTTTACCAAAAGTGCCTCACACACCACCTCCCTGGAACGATACCACAAAGTATGGCTTTATTGATCCTGGATATTAAATATAGACAAGAGTTTGAGTCAGAAATCAAACGGATACTAAGTGCACTTTGTGTTTGTGTGCTTGTATGTGTGTGCTTGGGTGTGTGTTTCTCAAGGGGAAATGGGCCTGCAACTTGCATATCCCCTGTTGGTTTAACTGGGTCCCAACCTGGCAGCTCTCTCACCTACCCTTTCATCAACATTCCCCAGCGTATCCACCAGATGGCAGCAAATCACCTCAATATCACCAACTGTGTGCTTTACAGTTATGAGTACTGGGAGGTAGCTGACACCTTGGCCAAGGAAAACAAAGGTGAGTTAAACATAACTGAGAGTACAGCACCCTCTAAAGGCAAGACATTTTTACTGATTACACGATTTTTTTTTATTATTATTACGTTAAAAGGGCATTTAATAATTTTTGTTTCTTTTTTAAGAAATTGTCACACCTACCATTCAAAGATCTAACACTGTACTGCTAAATATCAGTTTTGGCAACACACAAACATTGTTATATTAAACCTAGGAAGCAGCCAGTATGTTGACTGTTAGTGTAAATCTTTTCTCACTGCAAAAATGATGATAGTGTTTCTGGTGGAACTTACAATCGCCTTGCTGAGTTCTGAGCTGTGTATGGGGTTTTGGGTATTTTGTATTTTGGCAGAGCAATTATGCACTGAATTTGTAGAAACCAGGTATAGTTTAGATCGACAGTAGTATATAAATTTTTTTAACTTATATTATGTAAAAACATCATATAAAAACTAGTTCTGGGTCCAAATACAGTTAAATAAACTATTATAAAGAAATACATTTATTAAGTATTTATTAAATAGAATAAATTACTTAATATAAACAACTAACGTACACTGAGTTGCCAGTTTATAGGTACACCTACACTCACTGGCATTAGAGTAAATAATAATAATAAGAATAATAATAAATTCTAATAATAATAATAATAATAATAATAAAAATATGTATTACTTATTATGCAGCAACAGCTACATCCATTCTTGTTCCTGTGCCTACTTCATATACACATAAATTCTAATTTGTACATTTTTTCTGTCTGTCTGCCTGATTGTCTCTTTCTTTGTATCTAGAGTTTTTTAACTACCTGAACACACTGACTGGACCCGTGACCCTACACAGCAGCATGGCTCATATAGTCCAGTACACAAGACAGGGACTACAGTGGATACGGATCAGTGCCAATTTGTCCTAGCTTTCAGACTCAGCCACCACACTGATGGCTCTACTGTATTACACACTGTAACCTGAACCCACGTTCAACTTAAACCTGCCAGTCTGAAAGACAGCAAAAGACAGTTCATTTACCTTTAACCCATTTTAAGAATCCATTTCTCTATTTTGACAAAAATCCATATTTACAGTATAACAGGACCTAAGAGTCTCTTGTGGAGAAGTTAAATGAAATGCTGGTCTTGCAAACCTTTTCTTGCCACAGTTAAGAGGCATCAGGGAAGCCTTATGTCTAGAAAGATAACAGCCCACAATTAAAGGACACAAATTTGAATATTTTGTTTTTTTATTATTATTATTATTTTATTTTATTGAAGTAAGTGTCCAGTAAGAAAGTATGAATATCTTTAGCAATGTCAGACTTTGCTACAAAGAGCGTTACTTTGCCAAATATGTCACATTTTTATAAAATGTGGTCAAGAAACCATTCTTCATTTATAATACTATGTGGAATGATGTAGGATAACTAGTGAAGTGTTTTATTTCGGTAGCTCTTGGCATTTGCCTGCATATATATGTAAACAGGACACTTTTTTAAGTTATCATATTTTTGTATTTTATATGAGTTCATTTTGATGTTCTTAAAGCACTGTGAATGTTGTCAACATTTTTCTAAAAATGACTTTTATAAAGGTTTTTTGTGCAGTAGTGTCTGTTCTTTGCAGTAGTGTCCCATTGTACAATGCAAGGTGCTGCTTAATAGTCAGAATATTGTCATAAAAATCTAAAACATAAGCAAAATTTTACCATATTTATATCCACGCCTGCTATCTGAATAGTCTGAGGAAAAAATTTAATTAAACACTGAGTTAATTGCAGTTGCAACTGTACCATATGATATAAATCAGTTTGTAATTGTAAGATTAAATTGGAATTACTGAGAGTGCAATATTTCCTGTAGAAAAACAGAGCCAAATTCCTTAACCTAATTCATGATCAGCTGACCACAACTATGCAGAACTAATGGTGCTAAGTAAGTAGTAATGACTAGAGTTGTACTCTATAATAATGGAGAAGTGAAGACACTTGTAAAAACATGTAATCAGAACATGCTGTATGGGCTTCATTCACTGCTTTAGATATGAGATTCCAAACCACAAGATGAAATACAATCACATAACTACCTAGATCACAGAAATCATAACATATTGCAATAGGCTCATAAATATATAACTGTGACTGTGTCAAAGTCAACTTTATTGTCAATGCCGCTATATGTACAGGACACACAGAGGATTGAAATTTCGTTTCTCTCAGACCCATGGTGTGAGAAACCAACATAACAAGACAAGTAATTAAAAAATGTAAAGTAAAATAAAATACAATAAATAAAAATAAAATAAAATACAATATGTACACTATAGACATTCACGGCACATGTGAGTGTGTAGATATTTACATTTTAGTGAATTCCTTGAGGTCCCTCTCCACTAGAGAATTCCAGCTCTTTTTTTGGGAGTCAGATAACTCCAAGTGTATCCGTCTGCGTCCTGCAGGATTACAAACCACGCCCCTTAAAGACACGCCCACAATTACAAATTACGCCCACACAAATACGTAAAATGTAGTTTTAAGATTAGGGTTAGGAGGAGTGGGCGTGGGAATGTTGTGAAACGGGCGTGGCAATGGTGTGTAGCGTGAGTTGCTAGTGGGCGTTCCTTACAGTGGGCGTGGTCTGTAGTCTTGCAGAACGCAGACAGACCCTTCTCGATAATCTGGCTCTGTCTTACTCTATTTTATCTTACTCTACCTTCTAGTTAACCAAATAACATTACTTTTTTCATTGTATTTTACACTCTCAATTAAAATGGTAAAATCAGCAAAGCACTTCAAATGTGCATTGGCAAATAGTAAGCATCCCTTCACTATAACGTTATGGTGCCTGTTGTGTCCGTGCTTCATTTCTGCTGTCTGCGGTAACTGATCGCCTCCTCTGCATACAGCACATCTTATCATGATGCCTCATACACACAGTCAAATCCGACTCACTATAGATGCTCAAAATAGATTTCCACGCGTTCATGGGTGCATTTTCTTCTTGCATTGCAAGAGTAAATGGAAGCATTTTGAATTAAGGGGACATTCGGTTCAAATATATGCGAGTCGGCTCTCAGGGTTCACCTAAGAGAGTCGGCTCAACGTATCACTACCCTCCATTTAGTGAAAGACAGATGGACTAATCCCTAACCCTGGTAACTGTGTAACTGAAACAAATATGTAAACTTCACAGACTGGGATAAAACTTTGTCTGTGTTTGTGGATCTCACTGGTGTGCTCGGTTTTACGCATGAGGTTGTCCATAACAGTCATCCTTCCTAACCATTCCTAATCTCAGCGTGCATCTCTCGGGGGCGAGGGTCAGTGGTGCTGGACGGCATGACCCCGCCCATAACGGCCCCGCCCACATTGACCCCGCCCATATCGGCTCCGCCCCGCCCCCACGTCCACTTTCACCAGAAGCGCCTGCTGCTGCTCTCCAGAGGAGTTGTACGTTAAGGCGAGGTCTTTCGTGCAATGCTGTTCTTGTAGCAAGTTAAGAAGTATAGCTTTTACCTTGTACCTATACAAATGGATTTCGGTGCAGAGAGAGCGGACCCTGGGGACAGCGAGCAGGATGAAGAAGAGGATGTATACGAAGTGGAAAGGATTATTGACATGCGAGTGGAAGATGTGAGTGGAGACGACTGCTAGCTAGTTGGCTAGTCCCTATCATGCTAGCTAGGATGCCATCTTGTTAGCTGGCGCATTGAAAGCGGTTACAAAAATAAGCTATGCATAACATTTTTGTTCTTGAGGAAAAGTGCTGAAATTGTGCGGATAGACGAGCAGGTGAAGAGGCTGACTTTTTTCAGTGATAAGGCATGCTAATTGTTGCTAACACTTGCTAGGGAGAGTTAGCTTAGCCGGTGTAAGCTTGGCTAACTTTCCTAGCGTTAGCTGCAGGCTAGCTTCAAGGGTGACTTCATTGCTGGCTGATTTAGCCAACAAAGTAGCAGCAGATTATTATGGAAACAACTATGCAGTGCCTATTTTTGGTTCTTTGTCCGTTCTTTACGTGGTTTAAAACATGCAGAACGTGAAAACGCAGCCTTTAATTGTTTTTGGTAAAAAAAAAAAAAAGATATGGAGGGTTTTTTTTTTTTGGTTTTTTTTTGGAAGTAAAGTAGAAGATTGAAACGTCTGCTGCTTTGCCATGAGTGACCTGTCGTGAGGTAACAGTGCCACAGCGACAGTCCAGGGACTGGCAGTAATGATTCCGCGGTACTTACGGGGTGAATGTCTGCAGCACTCGTCGTAAAGATTTTGCTGTACTGGTCCTGTTTGTTTTCGGCTTGTAAAGCGATGGAGAGTGAGCGGAGCTGCGTCTCTGTTCAGAAAGCAGCACTAATCTAAAGTACGCAAAGCAGCAAGCAGCAGTTGCGATGAGTTTAGAGAGCACATGCATCAATGCACTTATGGTACACAAATTAACTACCTCTCTTTTATTTAGTGAATCAGCATTTTCAGATAAACTCTGAAACCCTCCCCATAACCAGATGTGATGTATTTTACATGAGCAGTGGTGTGTGTAAGCAAGCCTGAGTTTTCACTGGACAGTAGAGGCCATTTCTGTAGGCTTTAGCTCTTTTAAAGAGGCCTGCTGTAATTTGTCTGTGTGTCTCTGTTCAACATTTTTTTTCTTTCCTGTTGAGAGGCTTTATGAACTGTCTGGCATTGACTGCTATCACATTACAATGTGACACAGTACCGTAGACCAAAGTGCTGTGTTAAAATGCAAGCTGATTGCTTTGGGCTTGTGCCCTACTTCACAGCAGGCTTGTTCTTACTTTGGCTGCCATGTTAACATTTTTATGTGAAATTGCATTGTGCAGTACTGTCTCTGATTGTTGCAGCGTTATGGTGTTTCCCACTTTAGTAAGAGTCTTACAGTCATGTGAGTGTGGGGAAACTGGTGTCTGGATTGTTTTTGCCCCCCCCCCCCCCCCCCCTTATTTATTTATTATTTTTTTAAATACAAGTAAGTACATTGTTATATGCTGTGCCTTGTCAGGTGTCCTAGATCATTTTTAGTTTGGGGAAGAGTGTGCAGGATGAAGAGGAACAGGGAAAGAAAGAGAGAGAAATAGAGGAAAGGGAGTAAAATTCAGTGACGTTAGGTTGGCTTGAGGTGAGAGGAGGTAAGAGCGTTTTCTGAAGATCAGAGATATGTCTCACTTATAATGCGTTTGTTTCGAGCTCCTCCGGATCCGGCTGCACGAACATTGGTGCTTTAGGTCCATGTGATGTGCCAGTAAAATCCAATAGTTTGCACACAGCACCTTTACTAGTCAGTGTGCTCTCCTCTCTATTGAACCAGTGCCTATTCGCAGGCATTGACGGAGAGTCGTCGGCTCTGAGTGTGCGTGCATGACACGGGTCTGTGTTCCTGCTTTAATGTAAAGCAGGTTGCAGACAAAAGCAACAAAGATATGTTAAGAAACATGAATGGCAAATTATTTGCACTAATGTCGTACTTAGTTATATTATATTGTGAAGTGCTCGAGAACGAACCCTCTCTCTGAATAGTAAAAGATATTCCTAATTATTTGCTTATTTATTTTTTTCTTGATTTATTATAGCAATCACATTATTTCAGTTTCTGTTCAGTTGTAGTCTGTGAAACTGGTGGCTAATCAAAAATTTAAAACTGACCCTGCATGGGGAAATACAGCAATTGGCATACCATGTGACATAGCAGATAACATAAGTAGCTATCTCTGTTTGTTTTCATTGACCAGGTCATCTCTAAACAGAGTGGTTGAGTAATGAAACAGGAGGCAGCCGGTAAGGACTCTGAGCCAGTTCAGCCATTCCAGGTTCAACAGACTGACTGTGGCTACAACTCTGGCATTATGTGACTATATACTTTCCCACAGTCAGTCCCATGTGTGGGTATGATAAATAAGCTTATACAGACAGTTATAAGTGCAGAGGGAATAGGCCTAATCTGTAAGCATATCACTTTAATTAGACAGCAAGTGTTGGGTCTTACCTTTTGATAATAAAAAGACGAGATTTGAGTGAGAGGGAAAAACCAAAGACACTAGTGAGATAAGCAGTAAGAGGAAACCGTGGTGCGACTGACAGGGAAGCAGGTCCACCCACTCTGATCCACATGAATGCAGATCTTTGTGTTCAAGCTGTAGTGATTATTCAAGGGCTGCCCAGAAACACAGGCAGATGAGTAGTCCAATTGGTTACTGTTACTAAGCAACATGGTGAATAATGAACATGCATGACATTCACCTGTAACATAATGTCTGTTTAATATTAATTGGATTGTACAACTTATTGTTTCTTTGTTCAAATAGAATTTGAAAATGAAAACTGATGCTGCTTCTGTGTTTTTTTTTAAATGCATGTGATTTAGTTAACTGACCCTACCTTTGGGATTTTATTTTTTAGGGAGAGGTGCTATACCGTGTGCGGTGGAAGAACTATTCATCAGATGATGATACCTGGGAGCCCAAAGCTCACCTGGAGGACTGTAGTGAGGTGCTGCTGGCCTACGAGAGGTCTCTGGCTGAGAAAAAAATGAAGAAAGACTCCAGTATGGTGAGACTCATAAGATATTTTCTCACACAGCCTAAAAAAAAATCATATGCATTGATTTTATTTATTCAATTTCGTCTGACTAAATGTTACATGAAAGGGGAAATCTGTTGCATAATAACATGTGACTGACTTGACATTTTGTGAACAGTGTAATATTGCAGTTGTTTTTCCTCAGAAGCTGCCTATGAAGAGCGACCTATTTGATGCAAACTCTGAGAGTGACAGCGATAAAGATAGACCAAAAGAGTCACCTAGTAAGAAAAAGAAAAAAAAGAAGAAACACGCAGAGGACTCGGAGGACGAGAAGTCTGAGAAGGACAAGAAGAAGAAGAAAAAGAAGGAGAAATGGAAGGAGGACAAACCATTGCCTGCTCCCGAGTCTGACGAAGAGGAGGACAGGGCTCCTACTCCACCACCTGCTAAGAAAGAGAAGGCCACAGATTCCAAGAAGCGAGCTATTGAAAAGGAAGAGGATGATAATGATGATGCTCCTGCAAAGAAACAGAAAAAAGAAAACAAGGTTAAAGATGGAGGGAAGCAGAAAAAAGACAATGTTGACGAAAGGAAGAAAAAAAAGGTTAAGTCAAAAAAAGAGATTGAGACCTCAGAAGATGAGACAGACAAGAGTGATGCACCATCAGAATTATTCACCGATGACACTTCTTCAACAGGCAACCAGAGTATCACAGCAAAACCTACAACTCCCAAAACCACAGAGAAATCCACTCGGAGTGAAAGTGGGAGTGACCATTCCAAGGCAAAACAGAAGAAGAACAAACCTGAACTGAAGCTGCAAGCTTTCAGAGACTTGACTCAGGAGAAGAACCCTAAAAAGACAGAGAGTTCAGCTCTGCTGCTCAAAGAGAGTGGCCTAAGTAAGTTGAAGAGCCTGGCTAGCAGTAAGAGCAGCAGCAAGTCGTCTCGCAGTGAGGATGAGCCTGACTCCAGTGACCCGGGGGCCACAGCAAAAGCCAAAAACAAGGCTAAAGGTCCGGACTCCAACTCTACTCCTCAAAAGGATTCATCTGTATCATCCTCCTCTTCATCCTCTACAGTCTTAGCTGCACCCAGCAAGCCAAGAGAGGAGGAGCCTAAGGAGCCAAAGGAAGAAGCTGGAGAGAAGGGTGCTCCTAATCTCTTTGAGAAGTTTTTGCTCAACTGTGAGGCCAAGGATCGTGTGCCTAGGAAACCGGCAGCTCACACAACACCAAAGGTACAGGTAAGTTATTTATTTATTTGTTGACAAGTATGCTTAGAGACAATATGTTTATTCTGGCTTTTGTGTCATGTTGCAGAATTCAGTGAAGACTGACAAAAAAGCCAGAAAGGAGTCTCCAGTGCAGAAACCTGAGTTTGACAACGCTGAAAAGGCAAAGGAGGGTAAGTGAGACAGATTCCGCAGACTTTAACTCATGTTCTAAATAATTTTTTTCACCACTGATATTTTGTACTGCTCATCTCCAGGCACTATTGCTGTGGAGATGACTGATGAAAGACAAGAAAAGACCACACAGGAGTCAGAAAAGAGTGACCGATCAAATGAACCTGTGGCCAAGACAAAGGAGGATCTACAGCGTGAACAGAAAGAAGAAGAGCAGCGAAGAAGGAAAGAAAGGCTTGAGGAGGAGGAGAAAAAGAGGAAAGAGAGGCTCGAGGAGTCGCAGAGAGAACGCAAGGTGAGGATGGAAGAGGCACAGAGAGACAGACAGAGAATGGCAGAGGAGGCTCGGTTAGATCGGCTGGACAGGAGGTCTGTGATGGAGGCTATGGCATCCGCCGAGACTACTGAAGACTCGAGGTGGAAGGAGAGGAGAAGGAAGAGACGGGAAGACAGTGAGTCTCGCCTCCTTATCACCTGCGATGACAATCGGGACTCTCAGGACCCCCTGGAACGCTCTGATAAAACGCCTGGTTTGTATCGACAGGGTTGCATCAACATTTTTATAATCAGGCACTCTTTACCTACTTCTGTTGTTCTCTAAAAAACCTTTCACACCTTGTTGTATAATAATAGAATATGATCAAATAACGCTTTAAAATACAGTGACACTGTAGTCCTGTCTCAGTCAGACTATCTCAAACAGCCTGTTAGGGGTGGGCGATGAGACAAAACATCCTATCATGTTACTAGCTTACAAATTGTGAGCGAAAGAATAGTGTTGCAGTAAAAAAAAAAAAAAAAGTTCAGTGAAACTTTTATTATATGTGCACAAAAATAAATTACTTAAACTTGAAAAGGAAAAATAATACACTGTAATAATAATTCTACTAAATTATATAAATAGAAGAGTGGGTGGCCTGGTGGTACAGCGGGTAGCGTCTGCCCCCTCACAGATCCGGCGTCCCTGGTTCAGTTCTGAGCTTGGGTTACTGTCTCTGTGGGGTTTCTGTGTATGTCCTTGCCAAGTCTACATGGATTTCCTCTGGGTTCCTCCTACTTCCCAGAACATGCCTGTAGGTTGATTGGCTGTGCTAAAATAGGCTCCAGACACACTGAGTCCATGAACAGGTTAACTTGGTTATTGACATTTGCATTTTATAGATTGAATACAACATTTTAACATCAACTCTGCTGCTCCCAAACAATTTGTTTGGAATATAATGTCATATTGTCCAGCTCTGCAACCTTTGCATAGCCTGGATTGTTACATACTGACTCAATTTCAGTGACAATCTGAATCCTCTGTAATACTCTGTAATAATCTTGTCCTTGTAGGATGAAAGGGTTTCACATCAAACCTCTGCTTGTATGAACATCCTGGTGTTGCACAGTGCATTGTGAATGTTGTGAATGTCTGGCCCAAAGAGCCCTCATTTAGCCATATTTAAATGCTGTTGCTTCGTGTAACAGACAGGGGCCCGCCTTCTCTCAATCTTGGAGTTGAGCTGAAGCTGGACTGGATGACACTGGAAGACTTTCAAAAACACTTGAATGGAGAGGATGAGAATCTCTCCCCGCTAGCCTTAACTCCCAGTGAGTATTACACACACCCCACATCACCACATAACAGTAATCATTTCAGATAAACATTAGAATTCTTTGTCAACACCTTTTACTCTGTTTCTTTTTTTGTTGCTGTTTTTTTCCAAACACAGCTGAGTTGCGGGATGCCGTGAAAAATGGGAATTATATGGCTGTGAAACGTGCACTCAGTTCCAAAGAGGACTATAATCTGGACCAGGAGGTAAGACATGTCTACAGCATTTATTTTTTATGACAGAAATCATTAGTCATGTCACAGTTTTAGTAAACAATATGCATATTAACTAGATAGCAAACAAAACTAAACTTTAGTAAACTAAAGCTTTCCTTCTGTGTTTAATGCACACCCCATATGATAAGACAGTGGCTGAAAGGTGTTTTATTTGTTTGTGCAAATCATTCTTGGTAATATTTAATCATTTCATATTGTTATTGACATTTAATGACATGTTAATGTCAATCAGGACATTAATGTCCAGATCACTTCGAAAGAGCCTTCTGCATTCGTTTAAAAAAAAAAAAAGTGATTTTCTCTTTCAACCTACACAAACAAAGCATAAACAAATCTGTTTTGGTGCAGTCTTGATGGGTTGCTAAGAGACACTACAGGTCATGCAATGTACGGTCTCATTTATACAAAAATACGATTGCATAAGCAGTGTGTTTACAGTGCAAATGCAGCACACATAAATTGGAATTCTTCAGTTTTCTTATTGTTATGGGGTGCTGACTTCACATGCTGTTTTTACTGCTCTGATGCTATCCTTACCATGAATTTTTTTTAAATGTATTTTCAACATGTTTGTCAGTGAGCAGTGGGAAATTAGTGTAGGGTTTTTTTTTTATTGAAGAAATTTGTAAACAGGCGTTTTGTCTATATCATCACTGAGAATAAAAACACTGCTGCATGTCAGTACTGAGTGATAAGTTACCATTTGACCTTAAAGTTCAATTCATTAACTTCTGAGATGAAGCCAAACTGAAAAGCTAGCTGTATGCCTGTGTATTGTAATTGCTTTAACTGCATTAACTGCATATCTTCTGTGGTCTCCTTTTGGGTGTTTGTGCACATGTGGGCCCACTCTGTCCCCTGCAGGACTCCAGTGGTATGTCTCTGTCCATGCTGGCTGCCGCAGGTGGACAGGATGATATCCTCCGGCTGCTGATTAAGAAAGGAGTGAAGGTTAATGGGCGGCAGAAGAACGGCACCACAGCCCTTATGCATGCTGCTGAGAAGGTAATTATTGCTTTGCTGCTAAAACTGTTCTGCAGCTGTTCTGCTGCTTTACTCTCACCACACAAGACATCTGTTCATGTCTCTCACTGTCGTGCAGTCATATGGGGGTATTAAAAAAAAAAAAAAGGTCTGCAATAACCCCATAATTATCTCTCCATTCAGAATTTCCTCACCACTGTGGCCATCCTTCTCGAGGCAGGATCTTGCTTAAATGCTCAGACACTGGGTGGGGAGACAGCTCTTATGAAGGTAAGGATAGGAAAGCGCATGGGAGACTCATTCCATCATTTGTGAAGTGAGAACTCTGCTGATAAATTGATTGTTTTTTTAAGACTTCTGTGTCTGGGTATTTTTTCTTACGTCCTCCAACTTTTATGAGTGAGTAGTTTGTCATTTATTATTATTGGCCTTGTTAGGCATGTAGAAGAGGAAATGCAGAAGTAGTGCGCCTCCTGCTGGAGTATGGAGCTGACTGCAACATCCTCTCCAAGCACAAGACAACAGCCTTGCACTCTGCTAAGCTCAGCAACAACATGACTGTATATGACTTCATCAAAGACCACATCCAGACGTGAGTGTTTTTAAAAAAATTTCTAATGGCAAAAAAAAAAAAAAGAATTACATTTAGATTTCACACAACCTCTGAAACCTCTGAACACCTTCTGAATGTAATTCCCAGGTTATCGACAGTGGCAGAGGAGACAATCAGAGCGTACTTTGAGACGCGTTTGGCTCTGCTTGAGCCTGTGTTTCCTCTGGCCTGCCATCGCCTATGTGAGGGACCAGACTTCTCACTGGAATTCAGTTACAAACCCCCACAGCACACACCTGGAGAGGGTAGGACACAGCACTATGACGTCAATGAAATGGCAACACCACAAACGGTATATTAGCACTGAGGCAGGTAGTGAAAATATTGTTTCTTCTGTCAGGATCTGGTATCCTTCTCTTCATCTTCCATGCTAACTTCATGACCGAGATCACAGCCAGGCTCTGTGGGCCCTGTAGCGTCCATGCTGTCATCCTTAATGACAAGTTCCAGCTGCCTATCTTCCTTGTAAGTCATTTTATTCACAAGAGAATGCTCCTTTGGATTTTACCTTAAGAAGACATTGCTATAAATATTTGCAGTCTAACTGATTGTGTTCTTCCCCTGACAGGATAGCCACTTTATTTATTCCTTCAGCCCTGTTCAAGGAGCCAACAAACTCTTTATTCGCCTAGCCGAGTCACCCACAGCTAAGGTGAGGGCATTACAGAAGTGCCAGACACACAAACATGCAGAAAGCCTCTTTAGATAAATGATTTTAATCAGAGACTGTGTCATAATATATTTCCACAGGTTAAACTTCTCATTGGTGCATATAGAGTCCAGCTACAATGATGCCCAGCCTTCCCTTCAAGGTCAAAGTTCAGCAGAGGATCTTTACCATGCTAAGAGCCAAGAGTAATTTCCCAAACCTGTCATCCGTGTGTCACTAGACATGCCAAGAAGAAGAGATGGTTCATGTTCAGTTTAATGGCTTGGAAATGAAGGCCCAAATACACTAGCCAGACTTTCATAAACAGACATTGGAGTGTGACTCCAGGATACACATTCATCAAAGTGTTTTATGAGTTTTACAGGATGCCTGTTTTTGTTGATTTTTTTTTTTTTTTAAGCCTGTACTTCCAGACAGTCAAAACAAGTGGGAGGGATTAGCATTTGTAAAGGCTCATTTGTAAATCTTGTTTGTAAAGGTTTTTCTTGTTTTAAATACAATAATTTATCACTCCAGATTTACCCATAGTTCTTTTATGTTTCGTCTTATCACCTTGTACTTGCCTTGTGTGTGTGAGTGTGCATGTGTGTCTGAAAGACTTAGTGTGTGAAATAGAGAGCAGGTGTCAGTTGTTCTTGCTACTGGGTTTTGTTTTTGTGGGACCAAGATGATACTGGACCTTTTAAACACCAGAGTTAATTCCCTGCTGATTGCTTTCCCAATCGGCTGTTTTACACCAAACTTGGATCTCTGGGGTAAACTGAGTGTAGGATGATTTGTGTAGAAAATGTACTATATCTATGGATTTTGGGTTTGTTCAGCAGTACAGGGGAAGTATTGTCCAAGCATGTGTGTGTGTTGTATGTATGGGCATGTCTGATCTAAGGGCTAGTATCTGCTCAGAGGCTGGAGGAACCAAGTCTGATGATGCCTTTTGTTTAGGACTGAACATCTTGCCTCCATCCCTCATTAGGCTTGTAATGACCCTTTGTATTAATTGATGGATTAATGCTCATACACCTTTTTCAGTGTATTTGGTTAGCTGTTTAAACACTGCTACCTTTTTATTGGGGTTGTGACTAGTTAGGTTGGCAGCTGAAATGAATGGAGAGAATCTAATCTATCGGCAGAGATAATTGTCACATGATTTTGTTTTTCACAGCCAATGATGATCAATATAGATTAAGATCAAGATTAGACTGAGTCATATTGGGAATTTACAACCAGGATTGAGTTATTATCCTAGAGATTCTTCTGGAAACAGTGTGCTGGACAACATAGTTTTTAATTTATTTTCCCCTGACTGTTAAGAGTAACTTTCTGACTGTTTTTGTTTGCTGCCTTACTGTGTGGTAAATGGAAGAGTGAGAGAATGCATACAGCCTGGCTTCCTCTTCAAATAAACTGTACATATGTTTCCATAACTTTTGGAAAAAAAAAAAACATTGTTAACATTTTTTTTAAAGGCCCTATAATGTAATGATGATGCTGATGTATGAATAACTTTTATTTATATGGATAATTTGCCTCTTTTCCTGAGCATAACTATAATATTTATTTATTTATATTCTTCAATCCTGTTGAATTTGACCTACTTTTATATAGGCTTAACAGCACTAGTACTGGAATCCGTGTAAGCAAATATTGTTGCCTCTTGAAGAAGAGTGATCACCTGGCACATCATGGACAAAAGCAAACAAGGCTTTAACACTTTAACACTGATACTATTTTAGTAGTACCTGCAGCTTTCAATTCAGCAAATCTTCTCTCTCATGGCACCTTACCTGGAAATTTCCCTTGGAGTTTGACAGACAAATACAAACTTCCAAATCCCATCCTATAAATAATGCAAGTACACAAAGATAAAAATGTTATATTTATTGAAGGAAAGAAGGTCACCCTGAACTAATCAGTTAGTTTCTGTTTAACGTCAGAAATTCACTGGTCCTCTGGACTTGTACGGAATCTAGCAAGTCACCTAATACATTAATAAAATTTGGCCACTCAATCCACTTTCTAAGGTCTGTACAATACAGAAAAAATTACAGCCTCTTGCTATACCTTCCCTTAAAGGTAAGTGGAGGATTATTTAGTGTTAGTGTGATTAATTACAATTTATTGTTTAGCTCTTAATATGCTTGAACACAGAAAACTCTCTTAAACCAGACTGGATGAAGCAGCTAATATACAAACAAAGCGAACAATGTACCATCATCCAGAGGCATAAGACTAGTTCATTAAATAGCCTGATAAATGACCAAATTCAGAGCATTAGAAAGAGGGGAAGAACAGCTGAATGAATGAATGAAAATAGTTTCTAGAGTCCTAATAGAAACCTATGATCAGGGCATTCCTAAATGTGAATAATATAAATAACAATTCAAATGACTTGTAGAAAATGTCACAAATTTAACCTGGGTGTTCATTTTAATTATGACAATCTGCATTCATTGTGCATTACGCCCCTTCTGAAGATAAAAGTGGATAGTGAACACCCAAACACATACATTCTTACCCATAAAACAGAAATTCTTTTCTATGATTAAATGAGATGCTGTGTGGTCCTAGTGGGATATTGTTCATGGATTGAGTGCTAAATAAGTTACTTATAAGTAACACATTAACATTTTGTGGCCTCTGGTCTTACATGGAGCGTTTAACTATATTACAGCAGGAGGAACGATGCAAAAGAGGATTCTTTACAGATAAAATCTGAAATATTTGATCATACAGCTGACAGCATCTGGTTGACATTCCCACATCTTGATGTTACATAACTTTACTGAACTTCCTGATCAACATTTTCATGAACAATGATGTGATCACTGCAAATGTGTTTTGGTCAAATGCACTTTTTATATTTATTTTTTTCCATTATACACTATACTACATACTATATTTTCTAATACCTAACTGTAATCGTGAAACTCATTTATACATTTAGAATTAAGGTTTATTCTAATGAACACAAACAAACAAAAAAACGATTTTAACTGGCAAAACAGCTGGCAGTAATGATGGCCATTTCATTTTGGAGTCGGTTCTATTGACTCCGAATCGACTCCTTGATTCTTTTCCAAATAGGTTCCTGTGTGTTTTTAGACTGAGTTCACTGAGTTTACCGTGAGCAGCATTAAACTCAAGCAATTAATCAAGCATGAATGGACTTAGATATATAAACCATGGCTAAAATGCCACGAATTTTCCGTGAGGATTCGGAGTTGTACATTACTTCTGCTGCTTTATGTCTCTGGATAAAGAGCGAGGGCCTCGAATCACTTTACGGAACCCGTATCAATAAGCAAACGCAGAATGGAAAACGATTACAACAATCCTGATTAAATATATTTACGTTTTAAATCATCGCCACATTCGGCGAGGAAAGAGCTGTCTAATAGTTTAGATTATATGGAACATATATCCTGTAACAGAACCTCCTCCATCACTCACTAAACTGAGCTGAAAGCTCGTAAAGCAGCCGTCACGAGAAACGTGCAGCAACGTGGACGCGCCCCGAGCATGAGTCACAGCTCTGTCAAAATAAAAGCTCCACGACATCCCACTGACAAATACTAATGGTTATGTAGATATGCTGCTCATTAACATATATAAAACCTAGACCTTTTAGCAGGAAATCCCGGTTAAACGAAAACGAAGGGTTGCACATACACAGAAGAGAGGATGCAAAAGTATCATGTAGTCCGTCAGATTATACCACATAAACGGTAGGAAACTCTTATTTCTATTAAACAGAAAGACGACATATGGCACTGTCTCTTGAGTGCACTCATTGATATAAACCCACAACCTGGGCTCCTCGTTAATGTTAAACCCGACTGAGGCTTGGTGGAATTTGGTCTAGTTAAATTTGAGTAATTAGAGTGAAAATGAGACTGTTGAACATGGCATATTAGACCTTGGGGAGGTTTCCAACCCGTCTTGGAATAAACAATAAGGTATGTACACGTGATACAAACCCATGGCAGACGAGAAACTTCTCAGGAGGTGCACTCAATCCTCTTATTTTCAGTTTTGTATGTGGGCCGCCATATTTTTGACGCCTCTCTACAGTTCAGTGGTGTAGTGCACGTTTTTTGTTTTCCTTCTTCCTCTCTTACCTCCTTATCCTACAGAGCTCAATGCAGGAGTTTCACAAGTCATGTGTTTTATCCCTGCTTCGACCATAGGCGCTGCTAATAGTTACTGTGTATCCTAAAACTAGTATTTTGTGTATTTCCTGAGCACGTGAGCAAGTACAGAAGTGTGCCAGTGCACTTGAGCGGTGTTAAAAATCTGTAAATAACCTACAAGTGACAGCTTAAGAGGACTGAAGATAAAAGACAAAGATGGATATGTTTAATCAAAAAAAATAATAAAAGACAAAGTGTGGTGATATTTAAAACAAAGGCTTTCCCAGAGTTCAGGTTTATAATTCAGAATTTATGGTACAGTGCCATGACTTATGTTACTGGATGTTAATATCACGATAATAACCGCGCATGTGGTGGACTACAGATGTGCCTTCTTTTGTTGGATTTCAATTTTTAAGTTGATCGGAGAGTAGTGCGCATGCGCGATAACGAGCGGCAAGGACCTCGTTGGCAGTATCCTCCCACGCGCCTGGAACGTCCGTACGTTTTCGCGCATGCGCGTCTGAATTTATGTCAAGGCACAAAACTGGCGCTATATCGTTTCCAGCTCTACTCCGGTAAGAATTTTCACTGGCGGTTTTGATGCTATAGCTACTGGGTTTAATTGGCCAAAGTTCTCACAACTGTCTGTAGTGTGTAGCTCGTCCTAAAGACATGATTCGGGTCACCTGCGTGGTTCTTAAATCTCATTTAACCAGGAGAGAGGCAGGCAATTTTACCCCGCCTGAGATTTTCTCCCCCTCTCCGCCGAGGTAGGGTGCTGTTGCCGCTGCGCGTCCGCGTATTGTTTCTCTGCCTCTCTAATGGCGGACGGGAGACAGTACTACCCACTGAGGGGGAAATTACCGCTCAGCTAGCGATCGCTGTCCACTTTGGGCGCTGATTATTGTGTGCTTTAATGCTTCCTCGATTCAGTATCTCTCACAATGATCTGGTCGATTTGGTAAATTTGTGTACCGAGGCGTTAGAGTTGATGCTATGGGCTGTATAGCGCCCCTCAGGTAGCCACGTGTATGTCCTTTTGATTGCCCGGGGTAAAAGCTCAGGGGTAACTTCCGAATGAAAAATGTTCACCCCAGAGTAATAACACTAAAACTCATTTTAAGTCATGTACAATGTATTGTTACATGAATGCCTGCTCTGATGCTTATTTGTAACATTAATTAATAATCTACTAATATGCCAAGGATACCATAACAAAGAGTCTAAATTGATCATGGTTTGCGAAAAATTGAAGTACCTGGACGGTTTTAATGGTCATTTGTGGACTTAATAGGTGTCTCGATGCTGCGATTATTCGCGAATAACTTGCGACGTTTCTCTGTAGCTAATAACAATGGCGCAGTCTCACAGGCTCTCCTCCCTCCACTTCCACGCTAATCCAATGGCTGCATGCGCCAGAGAGGCCAGGGGTGGGAACACCGCGAGCTGAAACACGGCCACTCTCCAGCCTGGAAAACACACGCTTTTCCCTCTCCTTAGTTAACTAGAGTCCGTGTCTTCAGGTGTGCCTGTTATGGGAGTGGAGGGCTTTGACGCCGTCCTCAGTATTAAAGCAGGGACTCGTGTCGGGACCGGGGAGCTGCGGCCCTGGTCCAGTCCCAAACCCCAGCGAGCTCCACTCGAGTGCACAGTGAAGGGTACAAGCCCTAGTGGGCCTCACTCCGTCTCCTCTGTAGACGAAACCAGAACATTTTGTAGGGGTGTGTGTGTAATCTGCTGCAGTTAGGGAACACGGAGCAACTTCAGAGCACAGAAGGTTTCCTCTGAAACACTTTATTGGTCACGTGGCGTGAATGTGCTGATTATTGATTAATTCTGTCGCCCCATTAGCGCGTGTGAAGACCTCACACCCATATCACATGTTCCTCACAGTAACAATAGATGTGGCTGGAGATGTGTACAGCTCCTTTGATTTATCTCAGATATTGTATATTGTGCTGTTGTGTAGGCAAATGTACAAAAAAAGTATGTTGTTTATTTTAAAACTAGTTCCAGCTATTGTGAATCTTTTAATTAATGTGTGTCTTTACATTACACAGTTCCATTTGTCAACGTTTTATGATCGCAGTTTATGATGTTACTACATTATTATGCGCCTCTTTGGTCAGCGATTGTGCGATTGATATTTCTTTGACTCACAAACACTTGTTAGGCTCTAAACAGTTGTTTTTTTTTTTTTTTCTTTTTGGTAGAAACTTTTACTTCTGGCAGATTTTAAAGTAATAAGGATTAGTAGCTGTGGGTGAAATCTATAACTAAATTTGAACCCACTCCAGAGAAGTATGGTACGTATGGAATAAAACGTGATGGAGCCTGCTGTTAGAGGAACTGATCCATGACGGGGTGATGTGATGCCGCCATAGCCATCCCGAAGTCAATTATTTTCCAATAACAGCATTTTACTTTTTATACCACAGCAATTTCCCAGTGATTACATTTTTTTTTTTTTAGTTTATTTATGAATATTCTCCCGTCATCACGTGCGTTATAGCAGCTCACCACTCTCTCTGCTGAAGACACTAAGACAAAAAAAAAAACACCTTGTCAAGTTACAGAGAAACCAGAAAGCGCAAAGTCCTCTGTCTGATGACTTTCCTGTGGCAGAAAACTGACATTGTCACGCTGACTCCTTCCATAAATGTTACATAAATGTCGCCTTAGTGAAAGCCTATAAACCATTATATGCCGTTCTTTGTTAAATAGCACATTTCCGTCTGCTTATTAGCCTTAGTCCACCATAAAAGTCCCTATGAGAGTTACTGTAATTTGATTAGCGTGCATTAATATAAACCAGATTAATCAATGCCTTCTGGCCAGATGCGAGAAACCAACAATTCAGTGGTATAATGCAGTCTACTGTATACTGTACTCCTACTGTTTTATACCACAGCGTTGTTTCTCATGTCTGGTCAGAAGGTGTTGTTTACTCCTATTGTATTGCCTGGGTGTCACGTACTCAAGCTATTTAACTAAAAGACCATGGAGAACAGAACACAACGTGTCACGTCTGTTGTCTGTTTCTATCACTTGGTTCTCTGTGTGTTTTGTTTTCTGACCAGTGTATTTTTCCAGTCTAATCTGATTTGTGTGTTGCCAGTCTGTACATTAGCTAGCTAGCTAAGATTAACCACCGTTGCTTGTGCGTGAAGTCGGACTTGTGGATAGACCCTGATGGCATCTAAGATATCTGCAGTAGTATCTGATGTATCTGAAAAGTGCCATCAAATCTGACCTGACAGCTCTGACTGATGTTTTGACTGATTTGATCTGAATTGATCTGACTGATTTCGGCATACCCTTTGGGTTTTTTTTTTTTATTTTAAATGTTGAAATGGTTGAACAGGTTTGTCATTTTTCTTTGACATGCCAATCTTGCCTTTGGATATTTTTTTAAACCACCTATTGTTTGTACTGTGTCTGTTGTGTAAAGTCCAGCAGATGGCTATTATTGGTTTGCTCACGTGTCTTTCAGGGAGAATGCAAAGTTGACTAGCGCATAAAGTCACATCTATTTCGTAAAACAACTGGGGGTGCCATGTTTGAGCATTTTCACCCCAACTGACAAAATGTGTTTAGCCTAAGGTAGTTGCGATCTCAACTGTTCATCTAAAATTCATCTAAAATTGTTGTATCGTTCCCTTGTAGGTGCCATTGCCTTTATCATGGTGGAAGTAAAGGAACTGTTCATCTGCTAACTTTTAAAAAAACAGTTTTTCTGGCTGAATCAAATATGGTGTAAATATTGGAAGGTGTACTGCAGCATTGCTTTACCCTATGTAGTGTATAAACACAGTGAAAAAGTCATTTGGAATTCAACTTAAATTGTGCCGAAGCTGTTTTTGCATCACTGCTCCAGTACTCTCAGAAGAGTGCTTAGATGTTTCCAAAAGGTGTTTCCGAAAACACAGTTAGACTTTTAAAATGAGGTTAGTTCTTTAACTTACTAGCTAAGCTTACTAGCCTAGCTTAGATAACATACAAAGATCAGGTGTAACATTAAACCACTGACAGGTGACGTGAAAAACAATAATAGTTAAAATGGCTCCTGTCAAGGGGTGGGATATATTAGGCAGTAAGTGAACAGTCAGTTCTCAAAGTTGATGTGTTGGAAGCAGGAAAAATGGGCAAGCTTAAGGGGATTTTGACAAGGGCCAAATTGTGATGGCTAGACGACTGGGTTAGAGCATCTCCAGAACGGCAGGTCTTGTGAGGTGTTCCCGGTATGCAGTGGTCAGTACCTAGCAAAAGTGTTCCAAGGAAGGACAACAGGTGAACCGGCGACAGGGTCATGGGCACCCAAGATTCATTGATGCGCATGGGGAGCGATGGCTAGCCTCTCTGGTCCAATCCCACAGAAGAGCTACCGTTGCACAAATTTGCTGTAAAAGTGCATTTCAGCTTGTTGCGTATGGTGCTGTGTAGCTGCAGACGAGTTTGCCCATGCTGACCCACCCCTGTCCACCGATAAAAGCACTTACAGTGGGCACATAAGCATCAGAACTGGACCATGGAGCAATGGAAGAAGGTGGTCTGATGAATCACGTTTTCTTTTACATCATGTGGACGGCCAGGTGTGTGTGCGTAGCTTACCTGCTGAAGAGATCGCACCGGGATGCGCTATGGGAAGAAGGCAAGCTGGCGGAGGTAGTGTGATGCTCTGGGCAATGTTCTGCTGGGAAACATTGGGTCCTGGCATTCATGTGGATGTTACTTTTACACGTACCACCTACCTAAACATTGTTGCAGACCAGGTACACCCCTTCATGGCACCGGCATTCCCTAATGGCAGTAGCATCTTTCAGCAGGATAATGTGCCCTGCCACACTGCAAATATTGTTCAGGAATGGTTTGAGGAACATGACAAAGAGTTCAAGGTGTTGACTTGGCCTCCAAATTTCCCAGATCTCTGTCCGATCAAGCATCTGTGGGATGTGCTGGACAAACAAGTCCAATCCATGGAGGCCTCTCCTCGCAGCTTACAGCACTTAAAGGATCTGCTGCTAACGTCTTGGTGCCAGATACCACAGCACACCTTCAGAGGTCTTGTGGAGTCCATGACTCGAGGAATCAGAGATGTTTTAGTGGCACAAGGGGGACCTACACAATATTAGGCAGGTGGTTTTAATGTTCTGGCTGATTGGTGTATGCTGTCTTAACTACTGCAGCCAGATTATAATAATGATGTGTCTGTCTGTTAGCTGACCTAACTCCTTCCCTAAAGAATGATTAACCAGTTGTAGCTTAGCAACCGTAACCAGGCGCAGGCACCTTTTGAAAAGCTTTGAGGATTTTGCAGTATGCTGCAGCGTGTGAAGTGGAAGTGAAATTTTACTTATTTCCTTTAGCTGAGGCAAATGAGATGTGTAGCATTTGGAGTAAACTGTGTGTAACAGTTAAACATGTCAAAATCACACACAAGTACACCTGTTTCAAGATCTTTAGCTAACTAGCTATCATGTCAGGGTAACCAATTTCTAGTTATTGATAACATGTTGAATTTACTACCATGTAACTGAAGAAGAAGAATGTAATTACATTTCTATGTTGTAATCAAAATGTATATAATCATACATTTCTGCACCCTGTAGTGCCAGGACAACACTGTTTTTCAGTTTCCACGATCAGCCGTGTCCCCAGATATTTTCCTGCTCTAGCCAAGATACGCTTTTGCTATCTGGCTTCTTGTGTATACTTTTGAATATCGCGTTGCTTCCATGTATCAAATCCCCACACACACGCTCACTAATGTAAAGCCATTTCAACATGTGTCTGCTGGACTACACAATGCAGGATGTAAAATACAGGTACAACAGCAAACCCATTTATCAGCCAATGAGAACATGTTGGGGTGATCCAAAGGTGTTTATTGGAATACATGCTTTTCCATTTGCTGTTTGGACCATGGTTGCTACAGTTCGTTTGCGTGTAAGAACTACTAGTCAATTTGCTGTGTTATGGGTGGGGGAAAATATCACTCGATGGTTGCAGATAAAACAAGCTTGAATTATAGCCCTTTTTATTTACTTGTTAAGTGTAATGTATGGCTTTTAGTGAGGCATTAGGATGTTGCCTTAACATAAAGGACTGAGTTGTAGCCCTGCAGGAAGCCCTGCAGTGTAACGGGCTGGAATGATCATAGTACCGTTGCAGATTATTTGTGCCCGTTGGTAATTAGTCAGACAAACAGAGGCTAATCTTTTGTCTCTAGCACATAATACATGTGAACTACTGCATAGTGAACACTGTTACAGATTGAATTGACAGGAACTGTCCCTTGATGCTTTTATTACCGTGGTAACCATAGATGTGAAGTTACCAAGACAGACACACATGGGGTTGCAGGAATGATGTTTAACATGAGAAGGTCACTACAGCATTCAGAACATGAAATTGGAGTATGAAAGTGTCTGAGACAGTAAAGAGGCCAGGTGAACTCAAGATTATAAGTATTGGTGAAAGATGATGACTGTTCAGTGCTTTTTTACATTAGGTTCAGCTTCTTTGTTTTGTTTTGTTGTTGTTTTTGTTTTTTTTTGGTTTTTGAATGGATGAATTAAACTGTATTTTTGTGGCTGACCAGTTTCAGGGTTTTTTTTTAATTAATTAATTTATATATTTTTATAAAACTCAAATATCAGTATACCAGTCATCACATTTATGTCAGATTTTTTCCAGGTGAATGCCTCACTTCTTTATTTGTGGCAACAGGTGGTTGGTTACCTAAGTGATGGATGGAGAGTTGGAGCCCAGGACAGATGTGGAGGAGGGATTAAACAAGGGGGATGAGCCCATGGAAACCACACCCTCAACAGAACTGTGCTCAGATGGGCAGCGTCAAGGAACTGGTGTCATGACAACAGACGTATCCAAGGCTCCAGAGGATAACGATGATGACGTTGTGCTGGTGGAGGGGCCTCACTTTCAGGAGGGGAAAAAAGCAGAAAGCCCCTCTAGCAACCCTGCACCTGCTGAGACCACAGACAGTGCCGAGCCAGCCACCACAGCAACAGCATCCTCCAACACTCCTTCTCCTCTCTCCTCCACAGCAACAGCAACCATGGCTCCCAAAAGCCAGACTGAGCCCATTGTAATAGACGATGAAGAAGATTCTGAGCAAAGAGACTCTTCCTCCTCCTCGCTGGCATCGAGTCGGAACAGGGAAGCATTAAGCAGCACAGAGCCAGACTCAGAAATCAAAATTGCCAGCGTCACCACACTGGGAGGGTCATGTTCATCAGAGGTGGCTATGTCGACGTCAGCAGAGACATCCACAGCCCCGTCTGACGAGGAAAGCATGAACCTCAAAATCACAAGTGTGACATCACTGAAGGGGAATGAGGGAGCAGAGGATGGTGGAGAGATGGAAGCTGCAGAAAATGGTTTGCAGATTAGTAGCACATTCAGCCTAAACCCAGAGGCCCAGCAGAGCCAAGGGTCAGCCAGCAAACCTTCACCAACGTTCAACCCAGGGCGTGTTAATTCAGCTACCCAGCCGGTTCAAAATGGCGAGACGGGGACCCACCAGAGATCTGGTAATGCATAGACAACTCTTATGCCATTCATTTGATCTGATACCATGCTGGCTATTTCATTAAGAGATAGCCAGTGAATTGATTTAAAACCAGCTTTTATTTAGTATGTGTGCCATATCTGGTTCATTATTGAGCCATTTTAAATGATGACAATACGTTAGTTAGTATTATTTAATATGTGCTTCAGATGGAACGAGAGGACGTTCTTGTGAATGAGACACATTTTATCAATGCTATGGATTTTATTCGAGCCCATTTTATTTGTATGGGCTGAATTTATTACTCTTTCTATGCCTAAAGGATTTCAGAATTAATTCCCCTTCAGTAATTTACTGATAAAAAGTCTCTTGTCTAATAAAAACCTTCTAGATATTTATCTACCTAGGCCATCATAAGACCTATATATCAATATAGAATTTCTTGTATCAATATGTTTAAAATTATATCAATATATAGACGCTGACTTGGCTGTCTTACTTTCCTTACGGAATTTGTCTTCTCAATAATAATAAAAAAAAAAACCTCTAAAGTCAATTTTACTTTTTTTCACAGATTCCTGGATCTCTCAATCCGCATCTTTTCCCCGCAATCAGAAGCAGCCAGGGGTGGACTCTCCCTCTCCTACAGCATCTCTTCCCAAAGCGCCAGGCCAGTCTTCCTCGGGCTCCCAGCAGCCACCGCGCACCATGAAGGTCACCTGTGCTAACTGTAAAAAGCCTTTAAAGAAAGGTCAGACTGCTTATCAGCGCAAAGGCTCCTCCCACCTGTTTTGCTCTACGACCTGCCTCTCTGCCTTCTCCCACAAACCCACACCCAAAAAGAGCTGCACCATGTGCAAGAAGTAAGACTTAAAAATGTGAAATGTTTTGTGTTTATATCATTCTCTCAAGAGACCATTATGATGATAAACTTGCCAAATGCAATTTCTCATTAAACTAGGGACATTACTAGTATGAAAGGAACAATTGTGGCCCAGGTGGACTCAAGCGAATCATTTCAGGAGTTCTGCAGCACCGGTTGTCTGGCTGCATATGAAAATAAACAAAATCCCCCGAAGAACACCCTCAAAACCAAGTGTACTGTCTGTGGAAAGCTCACAGAGGTCAGTGAAACAGTTTTTTTTTTTTTTTTTTTTTTTTTTTTTTTTTTTTAA
>CM040979.1:10597706-10626443 GCA_022985145.1 Pangasius djambal | reverse complement strand
CTCATTTATTTCTTTAGATTCGCCATGAAGTCAGCTTCAAGAACATCACCCATAAAATCTGCAGTGATGCCTGTTTTAACCGTTACCGTATGGCTAATGGCCTGATCATGAACTGTTGTGAGCAGTGTGGGAACTACCTGCCCAGCCGGGCCACAGCAAATCACTTCTTGCTTATTGATGGGCAGCAGAAACGGTTCTGTTGTCAGAACTGTGTCAGGGACTACAAACAGGTAAAGTCAACTAACATGTATGTACTTTTGAACAGTGACATCTCTGGTATATTATTGTCCTCGCATATAGAGGTTTATACAGGATATATTTTATTCCCGCTTCTGACCAATATGGCCACTCCTGCATTTATTTTCGTTTGTACCAGTCTGCAATATATTCTAAGGCGGGGGTGCTCGTTACTTCAATCGCGTTCGACCAGTCGATCACAAGACGATCACTGGTCGATCTTCGATCACTTGTCGACTTGGGAGACAGATGGACTTTTTGCTGAACTCCAGGCTTACGTTTATTTTGTCCTCACTTTTCAGCACACTTTCATTTACTCAAAAACACAAAACAGTTCAACTGAAACGTGTCCGTCCCGGACTCTCGGCTTTCACTCGGTCTAGCTCACACTTCCTGCCGTGCGGGTGTGTGCGCGTGCAGGCGTCCGTGCGTGTCTCACAAGCTCCACCGGCTGTATCGCATTCTCTATCTCTGTGCTTACTGAACATACAAAGAGACACAAATAAGTAGGCTGGCGGTAATAAGACACAGGTGAGAATCATCACACGTTACTCGCCCGTCCGACCCACCTCCTCTCCATCCACCGCTGACGCTCGACCACACCCACGCTGCTGTATATATTACTTTTCCGATTTCTCTGAATGTAAATTGATTGCATAACATTATTTGAATAAAATCAAATCTCTCAAAATAATTTCTCAAAACCATCCATGGTGGATCTTACTATAATAATAATATGAAAAAGTAGATCTCTTGTCATAGAAGTGTGAATACCCCTGTTCTAAGGAAATTAGTTTGGTTTTATTTCCCAGAATATAAACTAATAAGCCATTTAAACCACAACAATCAAGAGTAGGATAGAGGGATTACTGATGATGAATGAAGGAACATGATAAACGCTTTGCAGTACGTGCATCCAGTACGTACAGTGGTGCTTGAAAGTTTCTGAACCCTTAAGAATTTTCTACATATCTACATAAATATGACCTAAAAACATCATCAGATTTTCACACGTTCTAAAAGTAGACCAAGAGAACCCAATTAAATAAATGAGACAAAAATAGTAATCTTGGTCATTTATTTATTGAGGAAACTCTACATAATAAAAAGGCTGTGCCAGTCAGTTCCATTACCTCAACCTGTTTTTGGCGTGTTTTACTTTGGGTAATGGATAATGGGTAAATGTCCATCGCTGCCTGAAATAACTGATTAATCTGATTTTTTTTTTTTTTTCAAAGAAAAACACAATGATAAAAGTTCTAGCCTGATTAGTCTTCCACCAATGTTCATGACTGCCCCTCAAACAGAACAGGAATTCTGCTTCAGAGACACTGATACCACCGTTCCTCTGTTGTCACCATCTTTCAGGTGTTTCCCCCTTTCAATAATTTCATACAGGGAAGTTACCCAGCAGCCTAAGAACCTTCTCGAGAATGTAGCTAATTTAAGTGAATCTCTTATTATTGAAATGCTAACCTGAAGTGAATTATTATTATTATTATTTTTACTTTACTCTAGACGCATGGAAAGATGACACAGTGTAGTGGATGTAAGGTGATGTGCCGGTCTTTTGATGTTACTCATGGTATTGGACCCACTGGAGTCATGGAGCCTTATTGTTCTTCATCCTGTATGAATAAAAGCAAAATTGCAGCTGCTGCGCATAGTAAGTACTGTTACAACTCTGCTACCTACTCATTGTTGCCTGTTTCTAATAAGTTGGGCTTTAGGTTGTCCTGTTTCATTTATGTCATGTGCACTCGGGAAATGAGACTTCGTTTTTAGATTTTCCTGGCTATTTAATATACAGTAATATTACTAATAATCTGTCACTGCAGATGGTAATAACTGTTAAAAGTTTGAGATTATTTTGCTCAGCTTTTGGCCTTGCCGATTATAAAGGAGTCATCTTAAAGAATTAACTCCTCTCGAAGGGCTTATCCTGATTATATACATTATAGAAATTGTCTCAGGTCTTTGTATAAAACACATTTTATAAGGTGTATTATTTATTTATTTATTTATTTATTTATTTCACCTTTCTGGACACAAGTTTCAAAGTGTTTAAAAGCTGGAATCCCTCTTCACTTTCGGCTGCTGGTTTCAAGTCTCAAAGCAAACTTTTGAACATTCTTAAAATGTTTTGTGAGAAGCAGTTTGAGGTGAATAAATGCCATGTGAAATTGCCTGTGAAATCTGTCTCGGTGGTTCTTGGCCATGTTTGTTGACAAAACGTACCAGACTCTTTAGTGAATGTGGGATGTCTGGCTCATGAGACTTGCGAGAGAATAGGACTAGACTAAACAGGATTTGGACACCGAGATCCCACTTGTGTCAAGTGTGAGCTAGCTTCATGGCAGGGAGCTAGCTGGGTGGCTATGTGCTAATGTAACCTACAGTCCAGTACATTTAGCAGAGAGCAATATCAGTAAGTGCTGTCATAAAAGATGGTAACTAAACTTGCATCGCTCTGATACGGCATGTTGGTGAACAAATGTCTGCTCTTGTGACTAGTCAGTCTGTGGTTCCGAAAACACAGGGTCACATTTCACCAATGTTGCATCTCATCTCATCTTTTTTTTTTTTTTTTTAATAATATCTTTAGCAAGGTAGTAGCTTAGCACAGTGATCATGATTGCTGTTGCTGCTGATTTACCTTCTTGCAGACTTCATTAGGGATCTAGTTGAATCCAACACAGCTGATCTGAGTAATCAAGTAGACTGATTATCGGGAACAGGTGTGCAGGATTAGGGTTGGAACTGAATTCTGCAGGAAGTTAAATGTCCAGGAACGGTGTTGATTACTGGCATCACAGGAACTGTGCTGATTACTGGCGTCACATAATCACAGGAACGGTGCTGATTACTGGCGTCACATAATCACAGGAACGGTGCTGATTACTGGCGTCACATAATCACAGGAACGGTGCTGATTACTGGCGTCACATAATCACAGGCGTGAGGCACCGGAGTGGGGCTGGGATGGAAACCTTTGTGTTATGATGATAAAGTGCTTAGATATGCTACTGGGCCGTTTGTTAGCCATTTAGAAATTTTTATGGATTAAAATTATTTTCAGTGATTATATTTAATGCAATTTATTTAAGGTTGATTCATTGGCAGCTGTGTGACTTGAGTACAGAGCATAAAGACATCAATCTATGATGCACACTTACACCACAAGTAGCACTGAAATGTGTTGCTCTCAGACAGAGCACAGCTGATTTTCATTGGCTGCTAACAGTTTCTTGGTTTCAGAAATGGTGTCAACTGACATGTTTAAGTCCTGCGTAGCTTGAATTGACACTTTACATCTGTTTTTGTAGTTGCTGAGCCTTCCTGTCATTTCTGTAAGAGAAATGCATTACCTCAGTATCAGGCAACACTACCTGAAGGGAAGGTCTTAAACTTCTGCAGCTCTCAGTGTGTCACAAAATTCCAGGTACATGCACTGCAAACTGTATAACCTATAGACATATTTGCATGGCATACACTGTATGAAAGCATTTCTAATAAACGTAAGGGTTTTTAGGGCCATAATCGAACCCTTCATTGCAGGATTACGCCTTTGGAACGTAAAGCTAATTTCAATGTCTTTCACATTTTCCTGTTTCATAGAACGCCACTATACAAACATCAGCCAATGGTCAACTTCCTGCCTCAGCTTCCAGCAACATCCAACTGAAATGCAACTACTGTCGTGGCTCCTTCAGCCTGAAACCAGAGATTCTGGAGTGGGAGGTAGTGTTATCCACTAAGCCTGTTGTTTTATCATTACTGTTTACCTTAGGAACTGGACCGGACATTGAGGCAGGTAATTATTTTTCTTTAATATGATTGTTAGATATGTTCTTTCTTGTTCATTTCAGGATAAAGTCTACCAGTTTTGCAGTAAGACGTGTTGTGAGGACTATAAAAAGCTCCATTGTATAGTGACCTTCTGCGAGTATTGCCAGGAGGAGAAGACACTTCATGAGACTGTCAAGTTTTCAGGGGTCAAAAGGCCTTTCTGTAGTGAAGGTATTTTTGTCATGTCTTCTATTTTATCTTGGATGAGAGCCTGTTTACTGGCCTGTGATTAGAACACCACTGCGGTTTAAAAACAAAAGTTTTTAGCTGTCACTTTAGAGGAACAAGCCAAGTTAATATTGCAGGAAATTTTTTTTTTAGGTTGATAAATGTATAGATTGAAGTTGTAGAATGAGTTTCGGCACACTTTTTGCAGTGAGGGGCTAAACCTTACCACCCTTCTAAACATAATCCAACTGTTCAAATATTAGGCTCGTTACTTAAATGTGTACAATAATATATTGGGTAGATATCTTTCAATGTGACTTTTTGTTTTGTTTTTAGTTTTAAGGTTTGCATTACACCCCTCAATTTAAGTCAGTTTAAAGTCTTCCCCCTCCTTCTTTTTCCTTCCCCACCCCCCTCTACTTTCAGAGCCACTGCTGTATGAATTACTTGATTAATGTAATAACTGTCTGCTACCTTCTTTGGCTGCAGGTTGCAAGCTGTTGTTCAAGCAGGATTTTATACACCGTCTGGGCCTCAAATGTGTCACCTGCAACCACTGCACACAAATGTGCAAAAAATCTGTTACCAAACAGATAGATGGTGTCAGCAGAGACTTCTGCAGTGAAACTTGTGCTAAGAAGTTTCATGACTGGTACTACAAGGTCTGTGGTTCATTCTTAATTATGTTTCTGTTTTTAAAAAATGTCCTATGATTATAACTTTATTGCTGTTCACATTCTGAACCATGGTGTTGATTCCCATTATAATATGAGGACACAGTACAGGGGTTTATACCTTTCCGTGTCCATACGCTATGCCCTGTTATTCATTTGCTTTTTAATTGTGGGCTTCTCTTGTTTGTCCACCAGGCGGCGCGCTGTGACTGCTGTAAGGTGCAGGGGAACCTGACCGAGACTGTGCAGTGGCGTGCTGAGATGAAGCACTTCTGTGACCAAGAGTGTCTCCTCCGTTTTTACTGCCAGCAAAATCAGCCCAATATGGCAACTCAGAAAGGGCCAGAAAACACAACATTAGGTAATAAGCAATCCTAATTGTATGTAATATGTAATACTTCTGAATTTAAAAAAAAGTAATATAATAATCATTTTGTCTTATAATAGGACAGACACATGCATCAAAGTTAACTGTGAGTATTAAAGTCAGTTTATTTTTCTCATTTTGTCATGTTTACTGTTTATTGTTGTTGGAAGAGCAACAACTGTACAGTTACAACTATGTAACTGTATGTAGCAGCAATCTCTCTCTCTCTGTCTCTCTTTCCATGCAGCTGATTAATCAGGGACCCGTGTCATATGCTGGAGGAGGGATTATTAAGGATGTGAAAAATAAAGCTGTTCTATGTAAACCTCTCACCATGACTAAAGCCACGTACTGTAAACCTCATATGCAGAGCAAACCGCTGCAGACAGGTAGATTGTGTTGCATACAAAGTGCCTGAGTACAGGACCCATACATGTGTAAATTATAGAAGCAGACACACATTCTCTTTCTCCTGTACAGAAGAAGATGGCTTGGAGGGCTTGGTGAAGGAGTATGTCCCTGTTCCAATTCCTGTTCCTGTTTATGTTCCAGTGCCCATGAATCTTTACGCTCAGGCCACACCCACCTCTGTTGCAATACCTGTACCTGTAAGGGCTTCCCTCTCAATCACTCAAATGCACAGACGTCTAATATTAGTCATTTACTGCTGATGAGATATACATGCACCGGGAATGTATGATGGAGTTGTAGATAAAATCTTGATTGGTTCTGCTGTTCTCAGGTACCTGTGCCAGTGTTTCTGCCCACCACACTGCAGAGTGCTGAGCATATTGTGAAGACCATAGATGAGCTCAAAGCCAAGGTTCCCACCGATCCTCTTGAAGCTGATCTGATAACTATGGCTGAAATGATTGCAGAGGAGGATAAGAAACCTGACTGCTTAGGTGTGAAGCTTTTCCTGGAAGCCACTTTTGTTGTGCTTCTGCATTGATGGAGCTAAAAACTGGCTGTGAGATCAGCTAGAATAGAGATGCACTAAACATTTGTTAAGAAACACTGTTTTTTGGGGCAAAAGTGTAAAAACGCGGGGGGGGGATCTAAAAGGTTCAGCTGTTTCTTCAAGAATACAAGAATACATAAAACACACGTTCATGTAAGTGACAAATAGTTACTCGCAGTGTATGTGCCCTATTTTCTTGCATGCATACACTAGGCACTACCCGATCTGCACTACAAATGCACACATTTTTACTTCAGTGACTGGTGTTTTTCCACATTGCTGAATTAGTATTAGAATTTCCGTTCACGTGTATTTAAATATTGAAAGAATTATTGGTTTGCGTTCTCCTTATATTGCTCTAAATACCAATTCTATCCATCCTGCATCCTCCACCACTGTAGTGTAGTCATGACAGGCTCTACTGGTCTAGACACACTCCTTGTTAATGATGCATTTAGAAAACAAAGCATTTTTGACTGTTTTTTTTTTTGTTTGTTTGTTTTTTCTCAACCAGATATGTGATGCACATGATAAATACACAAACTTTACTGCAATTTATAAGATGATGTGGCTTTCTACTGATATTCTGCTTTTTGAAAAATTGTATTTTACTTTTGTCTGTTTTAGATATCAAATGTGAAAAGGAGAGTGGAGGGGTTAAAAGGGAGAAGGTAAATAGCATCAGTGGTGGTAGCGGTTCAGAAGAAGAGGAAGAGGAAGAGGAAGAGGAGGAAGACAAGTATGAACCCGAGCTGGACCTGGAAAAAGATCTTCCTCAAGGTACAAAACTGCTTAACAGTTAAAACACTGACATTTTGTAAATATTAATTGTGTAACATACTCAAGCTAGTCTTGTTATGGCTAATATTCTGCATGACACTTGTGTAATATATAGAGTACTGTAGAGTTTAGTAACTTGGGTTAAAATTCTCCTTTAGCTTTTACCAGTTGTTCAATGTCAGTCAGGCAGAGAAAAGTGCTGTGAGCTTGTACACACACACATACTGTGTGTATTACTTCTCTCTCTCGCTCCCTGTCTCTCACACACACATACTGTGTGTGTGTGTCTGTGTGAGAGAGAGCGAGAGAGAGAGAAATAATTTGAGGGTATAATTCTCCTCAGCCTCAGAGCTTGTGCCCACCTTGGAGGGGATGGACACAGAGATGGGTTTCACACTGCCGCCCGTCCTCACTGAGGAGCGAGAGGAGACATCCTGGACTAGAACCAGGAGAAAGGTACTTAACACGCACATCATGAGATTTTTACACAAGTGTGTCCATTGATTATAACCACTATGCTGTTCACATGCTGATGTGCAGTGATTGCTGATGTTTTATTATGAGGACATTACATGAATAGTATCTATTGTGTGCTCTTTACTTTGATGTCATTATCCTTAGCACCCATGATTTTCATGTTGTTATGAAAATTATGATAATTCTGATTTAGGGCATCAAGAGGCGGACCATGGAAGAGGAGATTTCTACGGAGTCGTCGTCATCAGCATCAGAGCCTTTTGCAGCAGATGCCTCTTTCCCCCTGAGCACCAGGTATGGCCTGAATGCCTGGAGGAGATGGACTGCATCATCAGCTGCACAGTCCAGTGATGTAAAAGAGAAAGGTGCTTGCAAACAAGGTGAGAAAACATTCAAAACCTGGTCATGAGAGATTCATTTACGAGTGGGTACCATGTATGCTAAATGTGTCCGATGATTTTAACTTAACTGCTGTTCACATCCTGAAACATCTGGTGTTGCTTATTTCAAGTTATGAGGACACAGGCTTTTTATTTTAAGAAATAACTCTAATGTTTAGGAAAGGCTAGAGATGATCGTTGTAGAAAAATAGGGAAGCACTGATCCCCTCTGTATTATCCTTGGTGATAAACCTGGATATATCAGTGATATACAGCCAAGAGATGTTTTGCTTTGTCACTCTGTGATTTATTGATGAGTAGATGAGGAGTAATCATGAACCTTGAAATTAGTTCTTGTTCATTAGGCTGTCATGTCCCATACTAGTATTACCTTTAGGAAATTGTTTACTTAAAGCTACAGGATATACAAATTTCATCCTGTCTGATGGAAAGATGCTACTGCAAGTTACTTGTGGCAGAGCATTTGATAACGTGGTTTGTGCTGCGCTGTTCCACCACTGCATGCATTAATCTCACGGTTGTGGAGTGTGAATTACTAGTACAGCTCGGGAACATTTATTTAAAGTATTTTTTTTTCTTCTGACTCGATGATTCGGAATTAAATTATCTTACTTTTTAATTATACTTCAATGTAATTTCCATCCAGTGTAAGTGATTTGTATAATGATTATATAATGCCATCTTTTGCTTTTGTGTCCGTGTCCGTGTCCAGTGACTCCATGTCGGTTGAAAGGCAGTCTCATTTCTCTGAGCGCAGCAGATCTGAACAAGGCTCTAACTCAGTTCATCAGAGAGGTGCGTCGGCCCAACGGTGAGCGCTATGCTCCAGACAGCATTCTCTACCTTTGCCTCAGCATACAGAAGGTATGTGTGACTGCTTCATATACTGTACATGTGACTTCCGTGTCATTGCAGTTTGGAGGATTGATTTGGATTTGGATTTTATTTCGATTTTCTTTAAGCCTTTTGGGGTCTAATTTTATACACTGCAGAATAGTGCTTGTGTAGAGTGCGCACACAGGCTCGCATTTGTGGTCCCGTAATGCTAGTCTGTCCTGACATAATCACATGAATGTAATGACTGCTCTGATTTCAATTTGGCTTAAGGATAATGGTGTGAAACTTTAGTAAAACTGATGAGACAGATGAGCTATGAGGAAAGTAGAGAAAACCACAGAGCAGTCGCATTAGCGTATTTGTGTGGTGCATAACTAACTGGGTTTTTTTTTGTTTTTTTTGGGGGGAATATTTCATTTTCATTGCAACTAGTTCACTGAATTGGTAGTAAGTAAGGAAGGAGCTACATTGCATGTGTTTACATTTTATATAGGTATGTGCATGATTAAGATATTAATCATTTTACATTAAATTTTTTTGATAATCTATATATACTGCTTAATGTATTTTTGTCTTGGGACAATTTGCCATTATGTGCTGTTTTAGGAGGTATGTAGGAAGTTCTCTTCTTACTTATTAATACTCTCACCATGATTCCTCCTGATGATATATTGGTTTACTTAAAGTATTTGCAGGATAAAGGAAGGACAGATGACCTGTTTAATGACTCCTGCTACAGTGCATTTGAGGAGGAACTTAACAAGGTTCTCAAAGGCTGGCAACCCAGCGTTCTTCCTGATGGTAAAACTCTTGGCGTCCATGTCATTTCATGTTGCTGTTACTTAAAAGTGTCCGATGATTAGAACCACTGCTGTTCACATCCTGAACTGAAGATGTTGATTCACTACTATGAGGACATTTTGAAATTAATATGTACAAGAGGCATCTTGTAATATTTTCTGTCTGTATTATTACTATGTATTATATGCCACATCAAGAATATAATATAATTTTTTTCTGCATATGCAGAAGATTCATATGTTTGTGGTGTTAATGTGTTCAGGCTCTCTGTGGGGTCGTGTAGAGGAGCCGTGTCTGTGGAGCAGCAGACAGCTAGGAGAACATTCCCCCTCAGTTCTCCTGCGCTCTCTCATCTATCTCAACACAAAATACTTTGGCCTGCGCACTGTTGAGCAGCACATGCGCCTCTCTTTTGGTAACGTCTACGGGCCCAGCACTTCTACACCTCACAATCACGACACCACTGTCTGTATTTGCATCCCCTCCATCTCACAGGATCAGCACGGTACGTTTCACTGCAGTCAATTAACACCTGTTTGAGATCACAAGATTCCTGTAAATCGTCTTATAATGGTGTGCTGTTTAATTGCCTCTTATCCTGTTTGCTGCGTAACATACTTACTATGTTGTCTTTTGGGGTTCTCTTGAACATTTTGTAAAAGGTTTCTTTTAAAATCCATGAGCTTAGACAGTTTTCTAAACAGCATTGTTCATTCATGCGCATGGAGGCCTTAAGGTTGATCCGAAGGTTCAGATTTATAGTGTACCCAGGCCCAACGATGAAATTTTAAGTGCTTGTCTTTAATGGTCTTGGATTCAACCATTATTTTTGTGTGTTAATCTCTCTGTCTCGCCCATGTGAACAGAACCAACAGCAAGTAAGAGGAGGCGTAAAGAGGCTAGTGACTCAAACTTTGATCAGAATGATGGTTCGGGAGACATTCACTGTCCTGTTAAGAAACACGAGTGCCGCTTGTATGAACTCTACTTGTCTAAGTGGTGAGTCTCGCCAGAATGCAGGTGTATGAACCTTTTAGAAAGTGTCAGGGGAAACTATGCACACTATACACTCTGACAGACGCGTTCAAACCTTTTCCCTATAAGGCTATTTCATTCTAAGCCTATGTAAGCCTATTTCTGCCATTTTCAACATTTTCAGTGGCATCCCTAATAAATATAGTTAACTGATGTTAACTATATACATGTCTAATGTTAGCTAAATTGAACATACACTGATAGTGTACTTCAGATTAGTGAACTCAGGACGTTCTCCACTTAGCCTGACAGAAAGCAAGGCTACCACATCTTTCATCTTTCAAGTCAAAACAAGAGATTACTATGTGAGATGAGGAAAGGCGTGACACATCCCGGGGGTCAGTTAAAAACACAACTGTGCACCCAGGGGTGGGTGGTGGGAGAGAGAGAGACTGCTCTTTGGGTGTATTTTTGTGTCTCGGCATACTCTGGCATTAAAATGCAGAGAATGTGTAAAGGTTGCCAGGTCTGAAGCAATTATTTTAAGTATTTATATAATATTTGTGTTCCACAGGTTGAATAGCTCTGCATTGTAGCATATATATTTTCTTTGTAAACAAAAAAAAAACACACACAAATAAACAGTCTAAGATGAATTTTGTGCTTGC
This sequence comes from Pangasius djambal, assembly GCA_022985145.1. Taxonomy (NCBI): domain Eukaryota; kingdom Metazoa; phylum Chordata; class Actinopteri; order Siluriformes; family Pangasiidae; genus Pangasius; species Pangasius djambal. Next base: position 10,615,248 of record CM040979.1, on the reverse strand, counting down.
TTTTCCCAGCCCTGAGTCTGTGAGGCAAAGGACAGATTTCTTCTATGTGAAGCCAGAGGTTGCCTCTACATCAGACAGTCCTCTGTGGTTCACTTCAAATCCTCTAGAAAAGTGTGTGCTGGAGAGCCTACTAACTCAAGTCCTTCTGGTGAGAGATATCTACAGAGAGAGCAGCCATGAGGAGGAGGCAGTTTAGGAAAAGAGGACCTGAGGCCTTGTATGCTACCATAGCACCCTCTGCATTACATGTCACTTTCCCTTTAAACACACTGATCCCATTACAGTTATAAGCAAAGCGAATACTGTATGTCAGGACTTGAGGGGTTTAAGGCTTAATACTGATTTCTAAATCAGTGTTTCCAGAAGACTTGGTCTGATGATTGGTGCTTTACGTGAAAAGCAACCCACAGACTGCTGCTTTTTCTTTTTTGTATATTTTTTTTGTTGTTTTTCATTTGTTAGGAAATTGTGTGTATGTGATGTAGCATTACCTACGATGCCCAGATTGGGCTGCTGTGGTCTGTAAATATTTCTGAAAATATTGTTAGAGAGAGGTGAAGTGTGTGTGTGTTTAAAACAAAAACCATTGAAATACTATAGATAAATAAAATGAAAGAAATCATCCTCAACACGAATCCAACAAGCCTTCTTAAGAGAAAATATTTATTTATTGCAGTTTGTGATGTGATGGAGTCCTTATGACAGGACTGCGTGTGTGTGTGCGTGTGTGTGTGTATACGCTGTGCCATTTCTCTCACCTTCATTAAGAGCATTAAAGCCTGCTGCAGCCCTTGACCACCCATCTGTGTCTGTCTCTCTCTCTCTCCAACTTTTCTTTTGGAGTTTGGGTGTTGGGTGGCTTGCAGAGCAGGCTTATTTGAAGCAGGCTTTTTGTTGGTATTGAGCTTTTAGTGTGAAGCTATTCTTTTGAACAATCAGTTCTCTGAACCTTTATTTTTTATCCCCAATGTGTATTGTTTTTTCCCTTCCAACTTTACTGACGTTTGGATGTTTCTTTATTACATTTGAAATAAACAAAGCACTTGACAAAAAGTGCAGTGTTGATTCCACATTTCAGTGGCATTTTGTTAATGGTAGAACAGAACATTTGTACTGTACTCGGGTGGGATTTGTGATTGAAAAAAATTGTATATCTGCAAAGGACAGTTTTGATCATTAAAAGTCATTCTTACAGATGAAAGGAAAAAACAACTTTATATGTTAAATGGTTTTATGTTTTCATTGTCTGTTTTTATAAATTCTATTTTTTTACCAACTAATTAAAAGTCGTTTTCTTTATTTTACAAAGACAACCTTTTGGAATTTCACTGATTTAATGAGCCTTCTTTCGTGCAAAACGAATCATTTGCTTTGAATGTTGACGAATTTGCTTCCAGCCTGAGGAACCAATATATTTTCTGAACTGCTCAGTCACATGTGGCTCAGCAGAACCTGTAGCTAAAAGGGACTGAATTACATTGATAATTGCACTTTGTTCTGGGGCCACAGAGAATATTTTAAGCAGGACTGGAGTGAAAATATTAAAGGACAATCATCTTTTTGCACCTCGCCACCGACTGGCCCGATTTGCATCGATTCCGCACTAAAGGTATAGACACAGCCACTTCCACCTGCCCTGATGATGATCAATCACCACACCTGGAGAAGATTCGATTTACAAATGGGGTTGTGAGATTACCTCACAGTCACCTCTGTTGTTTCATTTATTTGGTTAACAAATTAATAACTGAAATATTGAAGATGGATTTGAGTTTTGAAATATTTGAGAGTCACATTAAGGCAAACCACATTTAAATTGTGTACATGTCATCTTAGTCATTTTTCATTACCCTGACTTGCTGCACTAGCGTAGTTCTGCAATAAAATGGACAAATTCCCTGTCCATCTACCTCCGCTAAACAAACTAGAGCTGAGTTGCCAACACTTATGTATTAAGAGTGTCATTGAGTGAATATATAACCAGGTTTCCTTTAACAGTAATGCTGCATTCGACTCGATCGCAACTTGTAATTCCCAACCCCCAACCAGGAAAAGCCAAAGAAAACACCCCCTCAACCTGAAATTCATCTTGGTGTAGTCTTCTCAACTATGAGCTCCTTCCCAGGTTAGGGAGTGATGTTAAATCAACATGGCTGTGCACAGCAGCAGAACTAGAAGTATCACTTCTTACCTTTAAATAAGTTATGTTGTATATACAAGCATTCGCTTTGGATCAATCAACATACATGCTTATTTGCTTGTTGAATCTACAACATTGACTATGCAGATTGCTGTTTGAGGAGAAGTATATATCACTCATTAACTGGGGCTAGCTTGTTGCTTACAAAAGACAAACATGGAGGTGTTTTTTTTTGTTTGTTTTGTTTTTTTCTTCTCTCTCTACATGTATGTCGAATGTGCCAAGATCAAATATGACATTGTTCCAACCTGCGAATTACCACTTATGAGTTAAGTCGAATGCAGCACTGGACATTTTGGACTGAAGTTGCAGTACAACAGCAGAAGACAAGAGTGAGCAGTGTAAGGACTTGGCACTTTATGATCATTTCTGTGTTTTCTCTATATCTCTATATCTTGTCACCAACCATAAGTGCAGTCGTGGTTGATGTACTCCTGGATAATTTTATCCTGAAAATTTTGAGTGTCATGGATAGAAGGCCAGAGATACTTCGTCACCATTGGCATTTATGAATCTGATAGGATGGCTATGAAATGCGGTATCCCTCAAGGAACAGTTCTTGGGCCACTTTCATTCAGTCTGCATTCTCATTAGGCCAAATCCTACAAGAAAACAAAATTGCATATCATAGTTCTGCTGGTGACCCACAGATATACACTATATGGCCAAAAGTATGCGGATATCTGATCATCGCATCCATATGTGCTTGTTGAACATCCTGTTCCAAAACCATGAGCACTGATATGGCATTGGTCCCCCCTTTGCTGTTACAATAACCTCCACACTTCTGGGAAGGCTTTCAACTAGATTGTGGAACATGTCTGTGGGGATTTGTGCTCATTCAGCCACAAGAGTGTTAGTGAGGCTGGGTACGCAGTCAGAGTTCCGATTGATCCCAAAGGTGTTCAGTGGGTATGAGGTTAGGGCTCTGGGCAGGTCACTTGAGTTCTTCCCCATCAGCCTTGGCAAACCATTTCTTTATGGACTGTGTTCACAGGGGCATTGTCATGCTGTAACAGGTTTGGGCCCCTTAGTTCTAGTGAAGGGAAACTGTAATGGAACAGCATGCAAAGACGTTCTACACAATTGTGTCCTTCAGCTTTGGCAACAGTTTGGGGAAGAATCACATGTGGGTGTGATGGTCAGGTGTCCACATACTTTTGGCCATATAGTGTATTTGGCTGTCTCACCAGATGATTACAGCCCAATAGATTCATTGTGTCAATGTTTGAAGCACACAAATAATTGGATGAGGCAAAATTTTCTTCAATTAAATAAGGACAAAACAGATTATTGTGCTTGGCACAAAGTAGGCCACCTCAAAATTAGGACTCTAAAGTCTAAAATCAAGTCCAAATTCTTGGCATTCTTATAGACTCAGATCTCACCTTCAGTAGCCACATTAAAACAATCACTAATCAGCCTTCAATCATCTTAAAAACATAGCCAGAATCAGATTTATTGTTCCAACAAGACTAGGTTAAAAACATTTTACTAATCTACTTTTACTATGTCTTTTAATCTTATGTTAATTCATTTGAATTTTTTCTACTTTTTTCTTTATTAAATTTTCTTATCTTTTTATTTTCTTTAATGTAAAGCATTTTGAATGACCTTGGTGTAGGAAATGTGCTATGCAAATAAGCTTAACCTGCCTTGCCTTATGCTGTTGTTCATAAAACGTTAACAGGGTCATCAATACGATTCTGTATTTATGCATCCCCAGACCACCTCAGGGATATCCGATGAGGTACTGGAGGTTTACTTAGTTTAATTTATAGTGAATATATTATACAGATTATCTGTGGGAAGAGTGGCTGACAGTAGCTTGTGTTGTAAATGATTTTTTTTTTAAATAATAATAACACCATCACTGCTCTTACTTCTGTCTGGTATACACACGAGTGCATCACGGTTATCAGTATAAGTGTACAGGCCAAGCAGTGATTATATTTTATATCCACATCCCCCTGAAATTAATTCCTGGCTAAGCCACTGCCAGAAACAACATGATTGCCTTGCCTTGCACACCCTATGTAACCTACTGCACGTGTAGTGCACGCCACTTGATATTCAGCCATAGAAGAAATGAGATGGAACTTTTACAAGGACAAATTTTGAGTCATTACTGCTGGAAAGTTGCACACAAACCTGAGATGGTCATCTTGTTTAAAACTAAAGTGCCGTTCTAGAGATGTGCCTCATTTGGCACCTGTCTTAACAGCACTTTTTATTTATGTATTTTTTTTTTTAACATACAATGTAACTTAAAAATACGTTAGGGACAGAGAAATGACATTGGATTATCTCAGACAAACAGTATCAGGACTGTTCATATATGTGGTGATAACTACCAGGTCGTCTGAAAGTATTACATTTCAGTCTTTACTGATATTTAGATGCATAATAATTTATAGTGCTATAAGAATAATTGATTACTCGTTTGTCATTGTACTACTACTGTGATTGTTGACTTGAATAAATAAATCATCATTAGGCATGATATGTACATGTTGGACCAAAAGGTTCAATTACGAGACATCACTAAAAAGTTCAGTAATCTTTTGCCGGGAGTTTCTTGCCTGCGTCGGCGTCTTAACTATACTGTTTCTTTCTTTTTTTTAAATCAATAATTCTGCGCTATTGTTTTCATCTGTTGTATTTTTTCACGTTCGCTTCTACCGTATTTTCATGTTTTTTTTTTTCTCTCGAAGAGCGCTTTTGTGTTTTGTCAAGACAGCGAGCGGAGGCCATCCACACCGGATCCCCGCCGTCGAAAATAAAATAATATCAACAAACCTTCGACTGAGGTGCGTTAAACAGCATGTCAGACATTCAGCTTGTTCAGTGTGTTGAGTGCAGGATGTTTAGTCACTCTTCCTCCGTCGTTAAGCTTTATTTGTGATAAATTTATGTTAGTTAGGTCTTTGACGGAGAAGAATGCAGCATTAGAAGTGCGCATTCAGACTCTAGAGAGGGTTAGTGAGAGTGAGAGCAGTGTAGTTTCTGTAGGGGAAAGTCTGGATGCCTTAGGCGGAGTTAGTAATCCCCCAACTCCGGCACTAGAGCCCTCACAGCGGGGCGAATGGGTGACGACTCGACGGCATAATCGCAAAGCTAAAGCTAAAGCTAACGCTAAGGCTCACCCACGGGAGCACCACTCCTCTCCGCTTCACAAGTCTAACAGGTTTGCTCTCCTCAGTGAAGCACCCGCTGAGAAACCTGAAAGAGCTCTGGTTATAGGAGACTCTATCTTGCGGCACGTGACATTAGCTAGGCCTTTATGCCGAGTTCACACTGCACGATTTTAGCACGATTTTTCACTCGCCGACAGGTTTTGCGAAATCGCCGACAAATGCCTGAAATCGGAGGCAAATCGGTGCTCGTGCACGCGAGTGACAGTCACGCAGTGTGAATTATCAAAGACGCGATGAGAGAATCGCCGATGCGCCGCCGACGCTCGTGAAATATTTGCCATGCTAAATATCTGGACCTGTCGTTGATTCAAAATCCTGCTGTGTGAAATGAGTTCTGACTGAAACAAACATCGGCGATGACCTCCAGCCAATGAGAGAGCAAGATACAGGGCAGCGGGAAGCTCGGGGAGGAGTTATAGAACATCAGAAATCATGGCTTCGGTCCCGAAAAAGGCTCCTTCTCGGTCTATTTGAACCCAAGAAATGGAGAAAAGCTCCCCGCGTCTCCCCAACCATTTCCTCCTCCATCATCTTTTTTTCTTTTTTGCCCTTTCACTGCAAATCAGCGCACAGACCATTTGGATCGCAAACTTCTTGCGGGGTACCATTTCCAGTCTCGCGCGAGAACTCTGATCTCACGTGTGATCTTGCGTTATTTCCTTATCAGTTCTCGCGTGTGTTTGGTTGTGAAACGTAGTTTGCGAGCCACACAGAGTTGTCGGCGATTCTTTCTATTGTGAAGTCATGCAGTGTGTAACCTCTTGTCACCGATCTGTAGTGCAATGTGAACACAGCAGCGACTGAATGCTACCCCAGATAGTCGTGCAGTGTGAAAACCACGATGATCCGACGACTTTGAAGCTTTAGTTAGGTGTATACCAGGAGACAGGGCGCCAGACATAGCAAGTAATCTTAGGGTCTTAAGCAAGCACAGGTTCTCAAAGATAGTTATTCATGTAGGAGCTAATGATATATGCCTTCGTCAGTCTGAGGTTCGTAAGAGTAACATGGTAGAGGTGTGTAAATTAGCGAAGGCGATGTCCGATGCAGTAGTATGCTCTGGACCCATCCCAATGCGTCGTGGCGATGTAGCTTACAACAGGTTATGGTCGCTGAACTGCTGGATGTCCAGGTGGTGCTCCGAAAAATGTGGGTTTTATAGATAACTGGACTATCTTTGAGGGCAAGGCTGGTCTTTTAGGGTGGGACGGTGTCCATCCCACTCGGGAAGGTGCTGCTCTCATTTCTTGCAGCATAGCACATGGTCTCAGAACAGGCCTAGTTAATCAGTGACAATCCAGGGCCAAGGCCAGGGAGCAGACAAGCAGGCTAAACTGACCGTCTGCTAGCTGCACTGAGTCGTCACTTAGGTTCCACTGTAGTAAGACTGTGTCTGTTCCCCGAGCTAAACAAAAATATAGACATACTCAGACAATTTGTCTTAGTAACCTATTAACATAAAATTAAATCAAACCGAATGCATAGCCAGCATTGTTGATCTGAAGCTAGGACTGTTGAATATTAGATCTCTTACGTCTAAAGCGCTTATTGTTAATGAAACCATTACTGATCAGGAGTTTGATGTATTGTGTTTAACAGAAATGTGGATTAAACCAAACGAGTTTGTAGCATTAAATGAAGCTAGTCCTCCCGGGTACAGTTCCATACATCAGCCCCGTCTAACTGGCAAAGGAGGAGGCGTCGCAGTCATCTATAATGATAATTTAGACATCACACAAAAACCTAGTCATAAATTCAACGCGTTTGAAGTTCTTTATACTGACGTAACATACGTAGCCACTAAAAATAAGTCTACCCAGACGATTCCGCTAATTATTATTTACAGACCCCCAGGGCCATATTTGGAATTCCTTTGTGAATTTGCGGATTTCATCTCTAACCTGGTTGTTTCCGCAGACAAAGCTTTAATTGTTGGAGATTTTAATATTCATTTTGATAATCCAGATGACCCTCTAAGAACAGCAGTTGTGTCCATTTGTGATTCAGTAGGGGTTAATCAGAATGTAATAGGACCCAGCCATAGTGATGGTCACACTCTTAAATTAATACTAACATTCGGATTGAATATAGAAAATATAGTCTCATTTCCACAGTCTGAAGCTATCTCAGATCATTACCTCATCTCATTTAAAATGTGTCTTAATCATAATATATGTCACCGTGTCAAACATACTTTCACATCAACAACTGCACAGTTTTTTATCAGCAATCTCCCACATTTATCAACCATGATTGGATCACTGTCTGATCCCGAAGAACTTGACCAGGCAACTGAATGCTTAGAGTCAACATTCTGCAACTCGCTAGATAAGGTAGCTCCACTTAAAAGAAAAATAATTAGGGAGAAAAAGCTAGCACCCTGGTATAGTGATCACACACGAAGTTTACAACAGACAACTCGAAAACTAGAACATAAATGGAATCAAACTAAATCGGTAGTATTTCAAATAGCATGGAAGGAGAGCCTTTTGAGCTATAGGAAAGCTCTTAGTGCTGCTAGATCAGTGTATCTCTCCACCCTAATTGAGGATAACAGAAATAATCCTAGATTCTTATTTAATACTGTAGCAAAATTAACTAGGAATAAGACCACAATAGAAACATGTACACAATCATTATATAGCAGTGATGACGTCATGAATTTTTTCAGTGGTAAAATTGAAAATATCAGGCAAAAAATTCAGACTATTAATTTAAAACCGGACAGTTTTATAACTAACCCTGTAGATGATAATATAATATCAGATCAACAATTACAATGTTTTACTCCCCTTGAAGAGACTGGACTAATTTCACTAATTTCATCATCAAAATCATCAACCTGTATACTAGATCCTTTACCTACTTGTTTCTTCAAACAGATAATTCCTGAAACAATCAAACCTCTTTTAAAGATAATCAATTCTTCCCTTAGCATTGGCTATGTACCTAAATCTTTTAAACTAGCAGTTATCAAGTCCAAGGTTGTAGCACAGCAGCTATGCTCATACTTACATAGGAATAACATTCATGAAATGTGTCAGTCAGGATTTAGGCCTCATCATAGCACAGAGACAGCACTGGTTAAAGTGGTAAATGACACTACTGGCCTCTGATCAGGGTTGTGTCTCCTTGCTTGTGCTGCTTGACCTTAGTGCAGCTTTTGATACCATTGATCATGTTATTCTCCTCGATAGTCTAGAAAATGTAGTAGGCATTAAGGGAACGGCCCTTTCCTGGCTCAGGTCTTATTTGACTGACCGTTATCAGTTTGTAAACGTAAATGGTTTGGTGTCCCGCAAGGCTCTGTTTTAGGCCCGCTGCTCTTTTCTTTATATATGCTGCCTCTGGGCAGAATTATTTGTTAACATGGTATTAGCTTCCACTGTTATGCTGATGACACACAGTTGCATGTTTCAGCAAAGCCAGATGACAGACACCAGCTTAATAAAGTTGAGGAATGTGTAAAAGACATTAGAAACTGAATGTTTATTAACTTTCTCTTACTTAATTCTGACAAGACAGAAGTACTTGTACTAGGACCACATGCAGTTAGAAGTAAGCTTTCTGATTACATAATAACTCTGGATGGCCTTTCTGTTTCATCATGTCGAGCAGTAAAAGACCTTGGTGTGATTATCGACTCTAGTCTTTTGTTTGAAGCTCATGTAGATAATATAACTAGGATCGCTTTCTTTCATCTCAGAAATATTGCTAAAATAAGAAATATATTGTCACTACACGATGCAGAAAAATTAGTTCATGCTTTTGTTACCTCTAGGTTGGATTATTGTAATGCCTTACTGTCTGGATGTTCCAGTAGATGCATAAACAAGCTCCAGTTAGTCCAGAATGCAGCAGCGAGAGTCCTTACTAGAATCAGAAGATATGACCACATCACCCCTATCTTATCCACACTGCACTGGCTCCCAGTCAAATTTTGTATTGATTATAAAATACTACTATTGACCAATAAAGCACTAAATGGTCACGTGCCACAGTACCTGAGTGAACTTTTGGTCTTTTATGATCCGCCACGCCTACTTAGATCAAAAGGTGCAGGTTATTTGTTGGTACCTCGAATAGTGTGGGCTACAGCTGAGGGTAGAGCTTTTTCTTACAAAGCCCCACAGTTATGGAACAGCCTTCCACTTAGTGTTTGGGGCTCAGACACAGTCTCAGTGTTTAAGTCTAGGCTGAAAACATATTTGTTTAGTCAAGCCTTTTGTGAATAGTTTTTTCTTAGGTAAAGGAGCAGGTCTGGAAGGTACACAGGCATAGAGTGTTGTGGTGAACTGGGATGTTTGGATGCTGTCGCCCCCCCACTCTCACGTGTTCACTCAGGTTTGTCGACAGTGGAGTGGCTGGCTGCCTTATGTCCCAGAGTGCCCACATGTCTGTGTTAGGTTCTGGCTCTCCCTTTTAGTTATGCTGTCGTAGCTAGCCATGCCGGAGTCCCTGCTTGCACTCTGCACACAAAGTACATTGTCCTTAACCATTAGAGGACAAAAGCTTACCTAACAATCTCTCCCTCTCTCTCCATCTCTCTCTCCCTTCCTCTCTGTCGAGCTACACATGCTACTTCTGAGATGCCAGTGATCCTGACCCCTTCTTCTCCCCGGACCTGCCTAACTCATCCTGATGCCCTACTTCTGGTTGGAGTTCTCATCGGTTGAGTTCGCTTGCTGCTGCTGGGGGTGGCCCCATATGGACGGCCTGAAGAACCGTTTGGATTGCTGGGGATGGTGCCACCTGGGGGCTGTGGAGATGGCTTGGGGATCACATATAGGGAGCTGTACTGTAATGGCTTGGGGCTGCGATTGCTGTAGTGGCTTTGGGGCTGCAGTTGCCACGAACACCTTCGTAATCAGGACTCCATCAGTGGACAGTGGATAGATTTTATCCAACCGGACTTCTTGCGAAAACTGTGATGAATTTACTGGTTGCACAATTGCACAATTTATCCATATAGTACACAATAATAGAAGGGATTTATTTATAATTGCACTATCCGTTGCACACAGATGAGGATGGGTTCCCTTTTGAGCCTGGTTCCTCTCAAGGTTTCTTCCTCATATTGTCATATTGTCTCATACTGTAAATTCATATATTTACAATATATTTTTTGTGAATCCATTTATTTCTGTAAAGCTGCTTTGTGACAATGTCCATTGTTGAAAGTGCTATACAAATAAAATTGAATTGAATTGAATTGAATTGAAACCTGTCAGTAATGCTTTTATTGTAGTCAACATACGGTGTTAGCGCAACCTCTTTGGTTACCTATGTGGTGTTATGTGTTGCCTGTGTTATTTATAGATGGTCATGGAATGCTGAAGAGTGTGTGAAGAAGGAGCAGGAGGTGTGGAAATGCTTGTGCTGGCATGTGACCTTGATGTGGTGCGTTTGAGTGACCTTTGAGACTTTTTTCTGTACTGACTTCACTAAAAAGACAATGTGGACATTGTGAATTCTTCCAGCAAATTTTTTTTTTCAGGTACCTTGCTTTACATTTGCAAACTATAGAAATCCTTTCATCACACCATTCACCAAATGAAAACTCAGTTCTTTATTAACTCCACATCTTGACTGCTGATTTGGTCTCTTCCCAGCCTGTAGTCCAGATCTTCTTTATTCCAGAACAGTCTAATCTGGGACTGTAACATCTGGACTGCTAATGGTAACCCTGAGAAGTAGCTGGATTCTGGTCTATGTGGAAAGAGAGTGCAAGTGTGAGATACCATCACACAGCTCCAGCACATTCACAGCACTACACAGAATGGGCACATGTCCAAGTGCAACATCAAAAGGGAAACTTCAAGGTTCAGTAATATGCACTGCAGCTTGTAAGTATTTGGACAGTGGCAATTTCTGTTGTTTTTTACTACATAATTGAATTTAAGAAGAAACAATGAAGTTAAAGTGCTGGGTGTCAGATTGTCGAACAAATTTCTGTGACGGCCTTGTCTTTAGTAAGTATAATACATGCTCACGTTTTTGACCTTAGAAAAGCTCCAAAGTAGTTGGCTGTTGTGGGCATTTGAGACATTGATGTGTGGTTTTAAGGCTGAACTACTGATATCCTGCACTTACCTTGTTTAATTTCACATGCAGTGTGCCATGGTAGAGAGCCAAACCAATAAAACAGACTGGAAACTAATGAGGATATGCACCTCTATGGAGAAGGTTGTCCACAGGGGGGAGCTCTTGACTGGGTGTGTACATGGACACCAGGGGTGGGACAGGGATGCAATAGTGATAATAAATTCATTAACATTTGTGCCTGCTTGTCTGTCCTGTAATAACATACATGTGCAATGCTGGTCTGGAGTGGCTGCTGTCCTTCCCGTCTGTGAGAGACCCACAGTGTCAGACTGCAGGTTTTGTCTTCACTGTGGAGACAGTATAAGAAAGCTGAAGCAGTATAAGAAAGCTGATTGTGTTGGTACAGTAGTACACTGTTTTATAAATACTTTGCATGTCTTACATGTCTTTTTGAAGAGACAGCTTTTTGCTTTCTTTTTCTCTGTGTTAAAGTTGGCCAGACTTCAATAACTTGTTCTATTGATGTAAAGCTAAAACGAGCACACAGCCAGGTTAGCAAGAGGGCGGGTGGACGTAAAAACATTTTTTCACCCTCGTGGGTTTTTTGTTTGGGCTCAATCCCCAAACCTTTCATGGCACATAAAGAAAGTGCCGCTCTCAGCAGGGTCAACTGTGATCAAGCCATGGCAGAGACAAGGGCAGACTATAGGTGGCGATTAGGCCTGCTAATGTCTGATGAATCCTTTCAGAATCACATGATATGAACTAATGTCATCATTTAATTATAAAACAACAGGGAGTGTGAGTTAGGGAGGGGTAGATGCAGTGCCTGTGTGTGTTCAGGGACCAAAAGAGAGTTCAGCTGCACAGAACAGACGGGGACCAGAATGGATGACAACTGCATTTCTCACATTTTTTTGTTACAACACACTTTTGGTAGTTTCTTTGTGGCTATATGCACCACTTCAAAATGTAATATCATTTAACACTGGAATACATAACACAAAAATTATTATCCATTGCTACTTAAGTTAAAATGTAGGTTATAAAGCATGATAGTGGGAGCAATCTCTTTGTATAGTACTGCACAGACTTACTAATTACATCACAGATCTGAAAACAAACTGTATGAATAGATTTTAAATTAAACATAGAGCAGCAGCAACAAAAAAAAAGACATAACCTTATCTATGAGTGCTGTTCTTGTATAGTTTTTAACTATATTCAAGCCTTAGCAGGTGACACAATCCACCAAACCAATTATAGTCCTGGTGGTAAACATGCATTTTACTCAAACTCTTTCTCTCACTGATATTGCCATTAGCAGTTGTTCATAGATAGGTCTAGGTTTGAAGCTATGTTTTCTATCAAAGGTTCATTCATTCATTCATTCATTCATTCATTCATTCATTCATCTTCAGTAACTGCTAGTTTCCTGTTCAGGGTCATGGTGGATCTGGAGCCTATCCCATCAGCAGTGGGTACGAGACAAGAATAAACCCTGGATGGGATGCCAGTCTATCACAGGGTATTGTGCGCACACATATTATGGTATTATTTCAGTAATTCTCTTTCAGGTTTCCTATGATCTTTAGTAAGGATGGTTAATATTAAACAGTGTATATAGCGACTATTTATCAAACTAACTGACAAACATTTTAGACCAGTACAGATAATGGGTTTAATAAATTGAAAAACTTCACTGGAATAAACACAAGGAGGCTGACTGACTGGATTGAATTTGCTTGGTGATTAAAAGCTTTAAATAACTTTCCATGTGTTTAACTCTTAGGGCTGGAGTTACACAGCCCCACATAGACACTTCTCTTCATAGCTATCACTAACAGACAGGCCATCGCATGACACACTGCAGCCACTGAATACAACACCCGCTACTTATCATCATCAGGTCCTCATCCCCCACCCGACCTTGATAACTCTGCTTCACTGTTCTCTTCCTGAATGACTTGTTTTTTCAAAAGTCTCTTTCCTCTTTTCCTTGGTTTTCCAGTTTTCTTTTTGTGTTTCATATTCATATCGATAAATAGTCAGCAATCAAAATATGAAGAGCTACGTTCAGGAGAACCAACATTCATTACTGTTTACTACGGACATTGTTGTCTTAATCCATCACTCCTAAAATAACTGTGGGCTCTTGTTCTTTCCTAGGTGTCTAGACACAGAAATAGACATATGAAACATGGGAAAGAGAGGCTAGTACTTATATTAAAATGTAAAGGGTCAGTGTAACACTAGAAGTAAAACACAAGAGGTAAATAATATAATCATATACAGCACTGTGCAAAAGTCTTAGGCACATGCCCATGCCTTCAGAAAGAATGAAATTAGACCTATCTACATTAATACTATAAAGAGCTCTAAACAGCAATAAAGAAAGAAGATATTTGGTGTGACAGCCCCTTGTTTAAAAAAAAAAATCAGTAGTGGTCTGTTTTGTAATATGTTGCTTTCTTTACTGACATGCAAACATTTTTCTGTAACTTTTTTTGTTGGAAAAGTAATGTTTGAAAATAAAAAATATTTTTGTAGTAACTCAATAAAGTTATGAAATAAACATCTATAACAAAATTTGTACTAAAAAATATCTTACACTTTTGCACAGTACTGTATTTCTACACATATTCACAATTCCCTACATCATAGTTTTTTTTTTTCTAGTGACAATTTACAAAAGGCATTAGGCAAAAGGCCTAAAGACTTATATTCTTTCTTCCTCCAAAGAAAAAAACCTAACTTATACAAGAGAGATGGTGGGCCTAATACACCCCTGCTGGACAATCTCTTGGATGTACTCCAGGTCTTCAAGTAGTGGGACAAGTTGCTTTATTTTTGCTGAACACCTTTTAATGTTCTTGTATCATCTATTTACAGTAACTGCTTACTATTTCTCTGCTTGTCCAATTCTCTGTTGGGTTATGGTTTTTAAAGCTATGGGAGTCCTTGTATGATTTTATATGTGGGTGAGCAGATAACTATGAAGGACATGGTCGTGTGACAAGTGGCACAAAGAAGTGTACAGGTCGGGCAGTGGGTGACAGCAGGAGCATCCACTGGTGTATCAGCTAATATGAACAGAGGTTGGACTTTATCTCATGGCTTGACCAATTTTGCCAAGAAAAATAGGCAGCAATCAGGGTCAAGATGCACAAAGCTCATAAAAATATTTTGCAACTTCAAATGTTAGACAATCTAAAATGGTAAAAAAAAAAATCCCAATTAAGTTCATTTAAGTTCCAGATGTCATGTAATGAGGAAGAGAGTTGTTGCATCACTTCGTCCGTGTTGGAGGCCCAGGCAAGCTAATTGGCATTACTGATCTCTCGGTTTGCAATATTGATCTCTATTCAATGACTGCTTTATAGATAACTGTTAATGTTGTATCAGTTTTAAGCAAGTCGTCTCTCACAACAAAAGTCTGGGGCTTGGGAAACGTGTGTGAGGTGTTTAAAGTAGACTACGTAATCCACAATCCAGAATATTTACCCCAAAAAAGGCAATTCAACAAACTGGCTACTCTAAGTACTATGAATGCAAAGAGAAACAAATTAGTAGAGAGATTCAGTAATGCACAGAGTAAGATTTTGTCCACCTTAAACTCCTGTTTGTCAGATTGTATGAGGCTAAAATTTCACATGAATTGTTTGCTGGCAGAGTGTGAAGAGCAAAGAGTGTGATAGTGATGGGTCATATTTGCCTCCTTTCCAATTCACTATCATGACCTTAACCCTCACATCCCCTTGTGGAATTTAATGTCATGGAGAGGTACGTCTAACAGTCATAGGTTGATGAGTGTCTGTTCTTTGGAAGGATGTATTCAAATGAGCGTTTTCATGCCTATGGCTTCTGGTGTCATGTAGCGCAAATAAAGGAATTGGGGCGCATCGGGGGTGAAAAAAACAATGAATATCTTTAAAGCTATTCTTACTATATGCTTACTGTATCCAACTGTGTGACTGCCTGCACTTAGTGCTTTTGAACTCCTCTGTCTTGGTTCATCTCTCACTCTGTATGCACTGAAATGTTAGCTGATATGTTCTATCTCCCTTTGACAGTGTCATTCTATTGAATCTGTTCTTCAAAGCTCTAACATGATCACTTAGCTACTTAAAAAAAAAATCATGTCCTTTTTTTTTGTACAAAAAGTTTATTTAGTAAGAGTTTTGTAAACAATTGAGGTAAATGAACATTTACATCAACATGTGTTACAGAAAGTATATCACAAGGCACTTCTTTTAAGACAGCATTTAAACAGGCTGCTGTTCTGAGTGTATGTATGGGGTTAATTTCCCTGACTGGTCAGAATGAGATAATTCAATCATTCACAAGATAAATGTTAAAGTAAAATGCTGCAGCTAAGTACATTTCTTATTGATCTAAATGGAAATTGGTGGTAAGCCATGTAAAATTCTTATTGTAATACATATCTATCATTTCTGTGTGCCTTTCAGGCTAACAGTCTTAAAACATGGTAAATCTATACCTGTAACCTACAAGTTCTTTTTATATCACATTTGATGTCATTTTATTTGAGAAATACTGTCTTTAACACAATATTATTAAGACATTTTCCTTTAAGGATCCTTTTTCATTGAACAGCGTGTTTTACTCATATGTGCAAATCTTCACCTATTTACTAAAATGTAAACTTTAAGGACCAAAAATAGCAACACATTGCTTTGTACATTAAAATAGGGAAAGTAAATTACATACATCTGTAAATACTGTGTTTTAATAAAAGTAAAATGCTTTTCGTGCTGTCACAAGCAAAAGTCTGATCAGGCTTAGGAGTAAACCCATATTTGAGTATTTTGATTTGTAAGTAAAGTTTGTGTGTATTAATTTTAGTGTACGTTCTAAACATAGTAAAATTAGAGTTAGAGATTGGAGCCTTTAAGTGTTTAAGTGTTTTCTACTGGTTTTGTGTGATTCATATAACAAAGCACTGAGCATTCCCCTGCTTAAAACAGCTGCAGTAGTCACTAATGAGTAGGACCGCAAAAGTAAGCAAACACATATTTTTTCCAATCACAAAATTATTACAAGAAAGTCTAAAATAAAAATATGAAACAAGAAAGAATTTTTTTTTGTTTGTTTTTGTTATCAACCAATTCCTTTAAAAACAGCATTTTGTCATGAATAAACTCAAAAGAAATGTAAAATGGCACATGTACCATTGTATTCACATTACATTCTACATGAAATGTATTAAAACTATAATATGTATCCGATGACACACTGAAAGATATGTTAAACTTCTCCAAATTAATCTAGAAGTGTAGCTTAGAATTTATAGATCAGTTAAACTGTGCAAGAAAACCGCGTTCTCCTTCAGACAGAAAACTACATTTAACTGATATGTTTTTTTTTTTTTCTTTTCTCATTCTTCACAAAATGTTCCCATCTTAATTGTGTGAGTCAAATGCAGAGGCAGATGCTGGCTTCAGGGTCATTCTTTACAAGATTACGAGCAGAATTGCTATAATAAAAGAGGGCTTAACAAGTTTCAAAACAGAAAGCTACATTGTCACTGTACTACTATTTTAAAATTAAATGCTTGTCCTGTTCCTGTTTTTTCACCCTGAATATGGTGTGATCTCAATTTAAATTTCAATGTAAAACGTATTTACCTCAAATAATCCAGGACTGAATAATATGTTAGTCTTAACAATCGGTATCAGTGAAATGTGGTTCTAGTAAGTCAGTCCCTGTTAGCATATCTATAACTGATAATATGTGTAATTATACACAAGCAAGTAATAAGGGTGATTGCTGAATAGTGATTACACTGTGTTATGGTCAATCACAGATTGATATTTAGTTTCTTTCATCTACTGAAAATGTTCACCAGTACTGGATTTTATTGAATCAAAACTAATACAAAAGCAATTTATATTATTGACAATCAGCAATTGGATATTGCAGTTTTAAAAACAACTCTTTTATATGAAATATGCTATTTAAGCACTGCAGTGGTAGGATCACAACTAAATATGACTGGCTGTTTATTGATAAATCTTAACACTACTATGCTTTTGGATCTCTGGTAATTAAATTATATATATATATATATATATATATA
>CM040979.1:10571907-10597606 GCA_022985145.1 Pangasius djambal | reverse complement strand
TTTGGAAGAATGGTCAAAAATTCCTATAAACACACTCCTCAACCTTGTGGACAGCCTTCCCAGAAGAGTTGAAGCTGTAATAGCTGCAAAAGGTGGACCGACATCATATTGAACCCTATGGGTTAGGAATGGGATGGCACTTAAATTCATATGTGAGTCAAGGCAGGTGACCGAATACTTTTGGTAATATAGTGTATATATATATATATATATATATATATATATATATATATATATAAAGCTGTATAATACAAGAAGGTGACAGTATTTCCAGGATTTTGCTCCTAAGCTACATGCTCAGATATACACTCACAGCCAATCATGTAGCAGCAGTGGATTGCATGAAATCATGTTAAGGGCTTCAGTTAATACTCAAACAAAACACACATCAAACAAAAAAAAAACTGGGTTGTTTCAGTGACTTTGACATTGTCATGGTTGTTGGTGCCAGACAGGCTGGTTTGAATATTTCAGAAACTGCTGATCTCCTGGGATTTTCAATACAACCGTCTGTAGAGTATATACAGAATGGTGTGAAAAACAAAAAAACACCCAGTGTGCGGCAGTTATGCGCACAGAAATGGCTTGTTGTTGAGAGTGGTCAGAGGAGAAACTGTTTGAAACTGCTTTGTGCTGACAGGAAGGCTCCAATAACTCGAATAACCACTCCTGACAACCGTAGTGAGCAGAAAAGCATCTCAGAACACTCAACATGCCAAAACTTGAGGCGGATAGGCTACAGCAGCAGAAACTGTTTATGTGCAACAGTCTCTAGAGTTTACATAAAAGGGTGTGAAAAACAAACAGACAAAAAAAAAAACAGGTATCTGAGATTACAGTTGGTGCAGGCTCACCGACATTTTTTAATCTTCAACTGTCTGGTTTTGGTGAACCTGTGCCCGCTGTAGCCTCAGATACCTGTTCTTGGCTGACAGGAGGGAGCACGATGTGGTCTTCTGCCTCAAATCATTCTCCTCTGACCGCTCTCATCAACAAGCCATTTCTACCCGCAGAACTACCGCTCACTGGATGTTTTTTGTTTTTCACATCATTCTGTGTAAACTCTTGAGACTCATGCACATGAAAATCCCAGGAGATCAGCCATTTCTGAAATATTCAAACCAGGCTGTCTGGCATTGACATTCATGCCACGGTCAAAGACACTGAGATAACATCTTTCCCCCATTCTGATTTGAACACTAACTGAAGCTTTTACTCTGCTGCCACATGAGTGGATGATTGAATAATTGCATTAATGAGCAGGTGTACGTGTTCCTATTAATGTGGTCGATGTTCAATACTCTGAAATATTTTTAAACACCTAACATGTGAACTGAATAAGCTCTCATTTATCATATCACTGAACCACCACGTAACATCAGACACCATTCAAGTGCAATATGTCAACACCACAACCCACTGATTACACAGCTGTCAATGTTTTATGTTTTTTAATCCCCCTAGATAACATCCAGCAACCTGATTCTCCTTTATATTTCCACGTTATTTTTTGCATTTCCTAATGTGTATATATATTAAAATTGGAGCTGTGCAATGAAGGTTACTAGACAGCCAGATCATTGTGCCTTGCTCTTACACTGCTTGTTTTGCTTGCTCTGCTCATGCATCGGAGGTCAGTAAACACGCTAGGTGGCTCGTGCATCTCCACCGTAGTGGTGACGTGACTCTCCTCTGGCTCACACTTCCCACTACTCAAAATGCCACTACTTGAGTTGGGAATGCTGGTAATGGGAGCAGCGTCTCTGGGGCGCTGCTCGTTATCACAGGACGAGGCAGAGGAGGAGGAAGTAGAGGGAGCAATGGCCTTCTTTTCCAGAGTTTGCTGTTCAGTGGCCAGATTGGCCCAGTTCTGCTCAGCAGCCAGCCTGTGATTGTTGCTGCTGATGTAGAAAGAGTTTGGCTCCTCATGCAGAGGATCAATCTTGAACTCTGTTGTTACGGGAACTGACCCAGGCTGCAGGAAGGCTGCGCTACCTGCTGCCAGCTTGGTGTATTTGGGAGGATAGCTAAGGGTTGCGGGGTCAGTTCTGGAGGCAGCAGGCATGGTCTCCACCGTGTCAGTATGGGCTAGCGACTCATGCTCAGGGATGTATCCACTGGTCACTCCCTGTTTGATTTTTTTCCATCCAAGGTGATAAATCTCTAATAAATTCAGCACAAGAGACACACAAGCCACCACAAGCATGAACATGATGAAGATGGTCTTCTCTGTGGGTCTGGACAGGAAGCAGTCCACAGTGTTGGGGCAGGGCCATCGTGCACACTTATATAGTGGCCTGAGCTGGAAACCATAAAGAAAATATTGACCTAAAATGAAACCCACCTCAAACAGAGTCTTGAAAATGATGTTGAACACGTATGTGCGCAACAAGGCACCCCTGATGTGGATTTTGCCATGCTCATCTCTGATTGATGGTTTCTCCTTTTTCCCACTTCCTCTGCCACCCTCCCCATTTATATACAGGAGTTCCTTCTCCTCCTGGTGTCTCTGTGCCTTGCGCAGCTCCTCCTCCTTCTCTTTGCGCTTATCCTCCATACGGATGATGTGCAGTATGTGACCCAGGTAAATGAGTGTTGGTGTGGACACAAAGATGATCTGCAACACCCAGTAACGGATGTGTGAAATGGGAAAGGCCTCGTCATAACAAACGTTTTCACAACCAGGCTGCTGCGTGTTACAGGTAAAGTCCGACTGTTCATCGCCCCAGACTTCCTCTGCTGCTGTTCCCAACACCAGGATCCTAAAGATGAAGAGGACAGTCAGCCAGACTTTGCCAATCACTGTAGAGTGTTCTTGTGCATTCTCCAACAGTCGCCCAAGAAAGCTCCAGTCACCCATGCTTCACGATTTCTAACCTAAAGAGAAAGTACAGTCTGGAGTGAACATGCCCAAGAAGAGAGGGAAAGGGTGAGGAAAGGGGAGAAAGGAAGATGATCTTGTGTTAAACTATACTTGGGTTAAACAAACATGAACATGAACTATGAACAGGATATACTGAACAACAGCTGCCTGGTTAAACTGAACTGATTATGCTAATACAACTAAAATACACTGAATCATTTCAGCAAATTGGACTTACATAATCATTCCACACTAATTCACATAGCATTTCACATCTCTGCATAAAATGTGGTTCTGTTCAAGCAGTTGCTGTTTAGACAAACAAACAAAGAGTAACAAGTCTGAAAGAACAGAGATATACTAGACTATGTTGCTGTCCTTAACTCTTAATGTCTTTTCAGCAAGCCTTTTACAAGTCTAGTATGCACTCTCTCTCTCTCTCTCTCTCTCTCTCTCACTTTCTTTTGCACTTTTTCTCTCGCTTCATTGGCACACACGCTCATATAGATATTATATCATCACACTTATACACACAGTGTGCTTTTCTCTCACCTTTTTCGCTTCACTGCTCAGCAGGTATGTGCTGAGATCGACACTATAATGTTCGAAAACATGTGCGCACACTGAGTGGACACTGCTGCGGAGAGCCATGAGGTACCCTCCTCCCAGAGTTATATGCAATAAATGAGCCAAGCACATTTAAAAGAATAATATGGATATATAACTTCGGTAATGAAGATGGCATGCCTAATTCTCAATTAACACCACTATTTTGTTCTGAAAATGAATACATACCCATCACGCGCCATCCACACAATCATCATTATCTGAGTTTGAATCAGCATCTATAAATTTTAGTTTTAGGTTAAACAATATTATAATAAAAATTGTTAGTACATAACAGACCACATGAGGAAAAACGTTCAGTTAGTAAAATAAATTCACATACTAAAATGATCTGCTATAAAGGATGGCAAATCCATCGACTAAGTTTTGCAATTTATTACACACACACTGAGGGATAAATTCACAGGGATAAATTCACATATTTACAATATATTTTTTGTGAATCCATTTATTTCTGTAAAGCTGCTTTGTGACAATGTCCATTGTTAAAAGCGCTATACAAATAAAATTGAATTGAACTGAATCGAAATAAAATTTATGGTTTGAAATGTATGTTTAATTTTTTGTTTTTTTGCCCAGTGTCACTATAAACTGTATTTTGACAAGCCCCTAAACGATTCTGTCTTCCTTTAATATTTTATGTTAATCATATGAAGAACTACATGATTATAATGTCAGTCCAGAAATCTTCCTAAAGCAGACATTCACAACTCTGACCTTGAGTACCCCCTGTCCAACACATTATCAAGGGTTTGATAATGAACTGATCAGTTGGATCTGGTGTGTTGGCAGTACGAAAACTTCAACTTCAGCTGAACAGAGCAGCGTCCTTAAAAAAATAAAAAATAAAAAATAAAAAATAAAAAACTAGTAAAGTTTTAAGTGGGCAAATTAATCAGCCACTTGTATTTGCTATGATTCTAAGGAAATCCTTAGATTCAAAATCAGAATACTTAGAATGTTATTATTATTACTATTATTACTATTATTATTATTATTATTATTATTATTATTACTAGTAGTAGTAGTAGTAGTAGTATCACTAGTACTAGTAGTAGTAGTTATTAATTGTTAATGTATTTGGTCCGTAAACTAGCAGAATTATTTTTTTTATATATTTAAAGTAATATTTAATATTTAAAGAAATTAATTTATTTGCTTTCTGAACTCCACAAAATCATTTGGCAACAATTTAATAATTAACTGTTAGCTCTTTGGTAGATTAAACTTCATACCAAATAATAATAAATAATAATAAGTAAATAATAGCAAGAATTGAAAGGAAGTCTTTTTAACAGTATGGATGCGACAGCAGTTGGTATGACAAAATGGACTGTGCTAGATTTCCTTTTGTTCCTTTCCTGTATGGCCCCAACAGAAAGAGTTCTTATTTAAAACGGTTCTATAGGGTTATTTAATAATCAGTGTCATTCCACTAAACTGAAGAAGAAAACCTGCGGGCCACAGACTTGAAATTATTCAGAATGTGGCATTCTGTCTAGGCTTAAGCATACCTTAGACTGGAGATGCCCACCAGAGCTGCAGAAAGTCACTGATGCTATCATTAGACTGAGCAGATGCCCTCCCTCTCCCCCAGCCCCAAATTCCAAACCCAGCTTACCAAACTGTTTTGAAATGAGTCGGTCAGTTCATTCTTGCATACACTTTTTCAGGCGTGGACTCGAGGCCAGAGGTGAGCGGAACCAGCTAGTGTTTAGTGAGAAGTCGGGTGAGGAGTCGGTGATTGGTGAAGCGCTGGTGATTCCTGCTGCAGGCCATCGTGCCTCTCTCCTCTCTCACTGCGCACCAGGACATGTGGAGAAGCGAGCCATGAGCCCCGGTGCGCGCGACCACGCCCCCTCAGGGAGCAAACACACACACACACACACATACGCGCGCGCGCGCATCCGTCTGCCCGCTCGCGAGCAAAATGAACCTCAACTCTCTTAAGCCTCTTAGGTTCAGTTTAGGTGTTAAAAATTGGCAAAGACAGACTTTTACTCAACAGTTTGAATTACAGTATGCTTATATATTCAAAAAAATAAAAAAATAAAAAAAAAAATAATAATAATAAAATACCGGGCAACAGTAACTACTCATCCAGCTCAGTGCCTTTTCCAGCATAACTTGAAGGACATCGCCCTCCACTGGTTTTCTGAGCAGTTAAAGTTTCACCTCAGTGTAAATACATTTCCAGAGATGTTTCCCCCACAGGGATTTATGGAAACCATGCTGTATCTGGTTTGTTAAATTGTATAGGCATAATAATATCTGAAATATTACAAGTACACTTGGGAATTGTGTTGGAACGTAACAGCTGTATAAGCTTTATTTTAGTTTATTATCGAATAGGCTGCTTTTGTTACTTGGTAATCCCTGGCCTATGGGTTGCCAAATGTAAAACGTTTAATACTCTTTCCATCTGACTTCCTGAACATATGAGGCTATTCTGATACAGTTAAATAGTGATGCATGTACAATAACAGTTTTAGGTTTTGCTATACATAATGTTTTTTTTTTAAATCACACATTATAAGTAGGCTGAATGTAAATTAATCTAATTTCAAACATGAATGTAAATGTTAAACGTAAATAAATAAATATAAATCGAAATGATAAATGTAAGTGCTAATAGACTATATGTCTAAACGTTAACGTTAAATGGAAATATTAAATGTAAATGTTAAGTATAAACATAAACATTAAATGAAAATCTAAATGTTAAATATATGTAGAAGCTAAATGTATGGTATTTATGCTAATTTCTCCTGCCCTCGCGGAATGGTGTGTGGTTGGGGAAATACAGCAGGGTTGCCAGGGTCGCAGATTACACGCCACATGGTGCTAATGTTGTGGATGTGGGCAGTGATGGCTTAGTGGTTAGCACGTGTGCCTCGCATCTACGGGGATGGGGTTCGAAGTGCGTGTGTGTGGTCTCCATGCTCTCTCCATGCTCTCCCCATGCTCTCCCCGTGCTTTGGGGGTTTCCTCCCCCAGTCCAAAGGCATGTGTCGTATTCTGGTCAGCATTTCCAAATGAACCTGAGCCCTGAGATGGTCTCCAGGTTCCCCCACGAGCCGGTGCAGGATAAGCGGTACAGAGAATGGGTGGATGTTGTGTGCCCGGATGGCGTTTTTTTTTTTTTTTTTGTTTAAAAATAATCCGCTGTCGCCAAGATCTTATTTTAAAGCAAATTATATATTCTGGGGCAAACAGGTCTACCTACAATGCACAGAACCCTTTGTGTTATTGAAATAACAACTATTTGTGTTCTGATTCAGGAAGCTCGTTTGCGACAGTGATTTATCAGAATGGCCTCAAATGTTTTAAAAAGAAGGTTTTTTTTTTGTTTGTTTGTTTTATATTTTGTGCTCCATGCGCATTAAGTGCTGTGTGTGCTCGGCCCGGTGTCTCTCTCCACGCCGCCCTGTGCAGCGCTCTGCAGCACCAGCCCTGGTCCTGAAGATCTCCTGTCCTCCTCTCCTGTTTTGCCTGCTCCCTACACACCTTCTGCAACTAATCAGCTAATGAACAGCTCTTCTTCAGCTAAAGTGGATGTGTTAGAGCAGGAAAAACACTGAAATGCACAGGAGAGGGGAGAGTCCTGAGACATGTGCTCTACAGTCTATATATAGGCTAGTGAAAGTGAGTGAGAGAGGTGCGCGCGGGCGCACACACACACACACACACACACACACAGGGATAAAAGACCCCTATAAACAATTTTGGAAGACCTAATCTCATGTCACTTAAATAAACCAACGTGTTAAAAAAAATCTATCTATCTATCTATCTATCTATCTATCTATCTATCTATCTGTCTGTCTGTCTGTCTCCCCTTCAACAAATATCTTTTTCTATTCCGAAAGGGTGACGCTCACAGTTTTGGCGACAGTAATAGAGTTTAAAACAAACAAACAAACAAACAAACAAAAAAAAAACAATCCGATCTCATGCAAAATTCAGACAAAATCTATAGTACATTAAATCCCATGTCATCCAGCATGTAAGTATTTATTTATGCATTCATTTTAGACTACACGGAACTGTGCAATTTTATATAAAACGTAATAAATGTGTTTACATAATTGTACAAAAAGTAGGCAAAAATGTTCAAATGCCTTGCATGTAGAAAAAAAGCTCTCCAGCAAGACACTACAGGATGAGGTACAGGTTCTGAATAAGGTTCCATATTGTTCAGTCTCTCTTCTACAGTCATAAAGACCTACTGCCCTAAAGTTTTGGGTTGTCCCTGAAGGACTTAATAGGTAGCTCATGAGCTAGCTCAGGTGTTTTGAGAGTAGGGAAAACACCACAGACCACCAAGAGCCTCTTGTCCACTGGGAGCCACTGTTGTCTGATTCTGGTTAGAACTGGAGCACAAAAGCTTGAAAGACATTTTACAACAGATGTAGCCACATTCATTAACTAACTAAGGCAAGTTGTAAACAGGCCAGCGAAACATACAAGTATTGCCAAGTTTGCTCCTGTGAGTCAATAAAGAAATGCAATTTCTCATATTACAGAAAAGTACACAATTGCCAAATAATTTACACACAATCATTACACACAATCACAACATTTTTATATAAATGTGTATGCAGACATAAAACCCACAATCATTAAAAGCACAAGAAGTCAGGTAGGCTATAATTGGGTGCCAATATTAGATGTCTAATCACGTTCATCAGTCAAGCATGACAATAAAAAAACAAAAAAAACAACACTGTATTCAAAGTTAAAATGCAAGCAAAAAGAGACGAAGCTCTCATAACGGACACTTTGCAAATAAGGCATCAAATCACTGCCTAACAGTCTACAAAGGCTATGCTGCCTGCCAAAAAGACTGGATTGGTAAGAACATCTTAAAGTTTAGACATGTGTCTCTCTCATGAAACAATATAAAAGGAAGCTACACATTCAAGAACAAAGGCAGCAAGTTAACTTTATTTGTATTTGGTAACCACTAGGTGTCATTGATTTCTCCCTAAATGAGAAGACAAGTGTGGAATGTGAAAAACAAGGCCACACTTTAACCAGTACTAAACGTGTTCAGACGTTCATGATCAAGTGCCTCGTGCTTTTATTTCAGCGGAAGGGAACGGAGTACTACTGAAGTAGTAAAATTGCAATAATATATTTTTTTTAATGTTTGTACTGTTCATTCAAGAGAAAAATAAATCACGTTCAGCTCGATAAAACACTGGACCTCTTACATAGACTTGCTATTACTGGACTCAGAGACTGATGAAAGTAACATTTCATTCTTTTTGTTCTCCAACAGAGCCCCATCTTTAGACATGTCTGTTGAGTGGCTATAGGTATGCCTCCTCTTGGATCTAGATAAGCATCTCATCAATGCCTTAATGATCAAATAGACCAACTCTGCTACATTGAGCACAATGCACAAAGCTGAAGATCCCACCATGAAAATGGTGAAAACTGTCTTCTCTGTTGGTCGTGAGATGAAACAGTCAACTTTATTTGGACAAGGCCACTGTTCACACTTGACAAGACGTGGCATCTGGAAGCCATCATAGACCATGTAGAGGGCGTACATGAAGCCAGCTTCGAAAAGGAGCCTGAAGAACAGGCTACAAGTGTAGGTCCACCACAGTGGGCCTGTAATGGGCAAGCGTCTCTTCTTCAAACCCTCCAGGTCTTCCTCCTTTGCTTTGTCACCCTTGCATGCAATGAGTTCTTTCTTGACGCCACGCTTGCGATACGCCACATGCATGGCCACCATTAGAGCCGGGGTGGAAACGAAGATCAGCTGTAGGCACCAGAGACGGATGTGAGAGACTGGGAAGAAGTGATCATAGCAGACATTTTTGCAACCTGGCTGCTGTGTGTTGCAAGTAAAGTCTGATTGCTCATCTCCCCAGACGCTCTCGGCGGCCAGCACCAGGATGGTGATGCGGAAAATGAAAAGGACGGAGAGCCAGATCTTTCCCAGGCTAGTGGAGTGTTTGTTCACTCCTCCTAGCTGGCTATATAGTGCTGCCCAAGTCATCTTGCTTGCTGCTGATCACTAACCCTGCAGGCAAAAAAAATGTAAATGTCAAGTAGGCACCACAGTGTGACACCCTCCCCTTCTTTCCCAGGAACTCGCAGACCCCAGTTACAAACTTTGTTGTACCACTTTTACAATGACTGGCTAATTATCTAAAGGTGCGTTGACTGTATGTATAACATGAACATATACTAAATTCGGGAAACTGTGTTTTTTTTTGTTTTTTTTTTGTTATCAAGTCAATTTATGCTGTCGCACTTGGAAAAAAAGGAGAAAAAGTGGGATGGCATTTCTCAGGCATGGGACAGACAGGATAGCTCTTCAAAATTAAATAAAACATTTATTATATATATATATATATATTATTATATATACTATGCAAAAGTCTTTGGCACCCTATTTTTTTTTTAGTACAAACTTTGTTATAGATTTTTATTTGATGACTTCTACATTATTAATTCAGCACAAAAACATTTTAGATTTCCAAACATTAGTTTTCCAGCACAAAATTAAATGCTACAGGAAAATGTTTGTATGTCAGTAAAGAAAGCAGCAGATTACATAAGAGACACTTTTCAGACAAAAAAACAGAATGAAAGCTGCTGGGTTTTGCTGCAAAAATAAGAAGCAAGTGTGAGAGTCAACGTCTCCAGAAGAACCGTGGCTGCTTCTGCAAGATGCTCAGTAACACTTACAGCTCATTTCCTTATAAAACTACACTAATTGTACCTGAGACTACAATTTTTTTTTAAAAGTGAAGGATCATCACACCAAATATTGACTTTGTTTCATTTATTACTGTTTACTGCTCTTTATAGTATTTTTTTTAATGTAGAAACATTTAGTTTCATTATTTTTGAAGGCATCTTTGCTCTACAGCATTTCTTTGCATGTGCCTAAGACTTCTGCACAGTACTGTGTGTGTGTGTGTGTATATATATATATAAAATCAAAGTTTTATTATGATTGTGGTGTTGTGCTTTGTGTACACAAAAGCATTACACTTCAGTAGCCTACATTGTTGCAGGTTTGTTTCTGGAATCTATTTGATCTCTAGGAGCTAAAGGTTAGACACAAAGAGTCTTAAATAGTCCTAATATAACAGAAGAACAAACAGGCTTTGTTAAAATAGGAAAATTACCACGTAGCCTATGTGAAGCAAGAAAAGGGAAACGTCGAGATTAAAAGATTGAGGTTAAATATAATACATAAAATACTGTACATGTGTGTAGTATTATGGTTTGTAAAGAAAATCTTGACCTGAAAAATCGGGGCAGATTTTTTTTTTTTCCCAACTCAAAGTGTCCTATAGCTATGGCTGCTGTGAGACTGATATCTTTCCCTTCTGATATGATTAGATCTCATCTTGAGGATTTCATAAAGTCCAGAGAAACCATTTGCCGGATGACATTTCAGTTCTACTTTAGTGCATTTTCTATTTTCGAAAGGAACAAAACGACCAAATGGAGCAGAATAAAAAAAAAAAAAAAAAAAAAAAGTCAGTTGAAATGAGTTGCTAATATAAATAAGATTTTAGCCTTACAGTCAACAGAATTTAAAGTGTTGATAAATCAGTATCGGTTTGATGCTAGCCGAGAGCTGTATAAATGTATAAAGCTGTGCAAAGTGTTGAGATGGACAGTCGTAAAAGCTGAATTTCCTCTTACCTGTGTTTAGAGAATAAAGAAGTGCGCAGCCATATTGAGAGGCGCAGTGAGCGGCAGTACTGAGCGGCGCGCTGATCAGCGCCACTGATTTAATGCCTCTGCAGGAGGCTGCACCTGCCGTCAGGGGGCGGAGCTTCAGTCATTATCGCTCTTTAATAGGTGTGCACTCACTTCCCCTTTCTACACCATTAACACCGACTTAAATCACAACACATGCTCGTAGATGACACTTAACATACTAAAGGATCATGCTCAACATAACCAACAACAGGCCTATTATTTAACTAAAACTGATATGATATAGTAGCCTAACTAACATGGCTTGACATCAATACTGGACATTTTGTTTGCCTACTGCTTCACCATCTGAAAGACTAAAGATGCTCTAAATATAAAAACAAGGTTTCTACCCTCTTTTCTTATACAGCGGTATGTGACACTTAACACTTGGACGACGCTTAAGTAAATAAGAGGAGAAAATGTCTAAAATAAAGCAACAGATTTTCTTAATTATGGCTGTTGGTTCACATCATTTAGTTTTCTTTTCTAGGCAATAACTCTGAAATGAGGAATAGAGGAATTAATCTTTTTGAATTGGTTTGACTCTTGTCAGATTTGTGGTTATAGTATCACACTCTAAACTTGTCATCTCAAGTGTCCACTTTTTTTTTTTATTGATCTACATTGGGCTGTAATTGTGCTGATGGAAATGCATTCACTGCAACTTTTCTATTAAATCATGTGGCAGTCACAAGTGAAGAGAGAGAAATTATAGCTAAGCTACCTGCTGGAAATTCCAAAATGCCAACTCACCATATAACGTCGAGAACAAAAATACTTTACCGACCCCCATTCCAGTGTATTTTCATTTTAATGGTGAGAACGGTCAGGCTTTATAAACCAAACATATGCCATAGTAAGTCTTTTAATAGCCATAGGTTCTGTTTTCAATTCAGAATCAAATGTACAGAAAGCACAGACATCCTGGTGTTAAAACAGTATTCCTGAGAACAGAGGATTAGCCGGTACTCTGAAGCACAGGTGCAAAGTTGGCTCAGTTAAAATTTACTGCCTTTTTTTTTCTTAAGTTGAGACTACGAGTAATGGGACAGAAGTCATTCACTTCTTAAGCTTAGCCAGCCCCATCAGCAGCTGATCTCTTCTCTCTCTTCTGGCAGAGAGATGCTCCTGGTCACTTGGGATAAACTCACAGATCTCCTAAAGGGATAAGAAAGGTAAGGTTACAACAAAGACTTTATTCATATAATTCACCTACGAAAATTGCATTAATTCTTAAATTATTTGATAAGACTGCACGCACTTTATTGATTCTAGCTGCTGCCTCGCCATCAAACTCCGGAATAGGCCCAAAACTAGACAGAACTCTTCTCATGCCCTCCCGATAGCGTCCAAGGTAGTCTTCAAGACCTGAGGATACAGAGAAGAGGACACACATTACACAAGTCTGTTATAACTTTCTGCATGTCAAACCAAACCTGTTTTAGTAAATATTCTCTTTTGGTATTTTTTGTTTCGCAAAATAAAAATGCATTTAAAGGTTTAAAAAGCTTTCCTTTATTAAACCTACTGTAAAAATCTCTTTGAATGTTTTATCACGCCAAGCAGCTATGAGCTGTAACCTGTTGATCACTCTAGACCAAGCTGCATCCAGGATGACTCAGCTGTTATACAAACTTAATTCTTGAGTACCTTGTTTACTTTAGCCTTGTTACACAGAATCCTGAAGTGCAACTCAAATGCTTACGAGTTGGGCTTGGATGCTTACAGGAGACTCTTACAGAGAGACAAGAATGCAAGTGTAAACATAACTTCAGCTCTTCCCTAATAAGTAGCACACACCTTGAATGCTACAGTAGGATTAAAATTGATTAACTTTTATACTAATATGCTATTACTGGAAGTATTCAGTCCCATATTAAAAATCAGACACATCAAAATATAAGATCAACTCTTGATATTATGGTTCCAAGGACTGACCAACTGGAGCGAGAACAGTATTTAACAGCCATCAAAAGAGGGCCTTGTTTTCACATGGCTTTACAGAGCAAGGCCATCCTGCATACTTCACACAGCCTTCTGATATTCACCATGAACATGTGGCCTCCACAACACACACACCACGTGAGTCACACAGTAATGCAAACAGTCATGTGTTGTGTTATGAAAGTGTTCAATTCTGACTTGAGAGCCTACGAGAAAGCAAGCCCTCTCTGTGCTATGATCTGGCCATTAACATTTTATATAAAAAACAGATTTTATTCATAAGCACATTACAACGCATGAATACTTGCCATTTGGTGCATTGAGATGCATAGTTTCAATTGGACCAATGAAAGCGTAGCGCATGCCCAGCCCCTCTGACATCACCAGATCAATATCCTTTACTGAGATCACGTTATCCTGAAGACACAAAAACACCACAACTCAGTAAAATGTTAACCTTAATTTGACAATGGTGTAATTTAAGAATGATTCACTGGTTTAGTGATTATCTGGGTCTACATTCAGTACTTTTAGTCTATCTGGGTCTTTATTCAGTACTTCCTGGTCTTTTTTCTGTATGGCAAATGTATGCTGATCCCACAGAGTGAGCAGAAAACAGTGACAGTCTTTCCTTTTCATCCCAATAGAAGAGCACTAAAACTGGTCCTGATGTATTGGATTTCCCTCATCATCTAATTCTGTGCCATGGGAACAATGGGACGGTATCGAGGGAAGTGTGGTAGTGCCAAGCTTTGGGCCCACTCTGCACTCAGATTACCTCAGGCTACAGATACCTGCTGCATGACCGGCTTGAAATCAAAGCTTGGACACAGACCTGGTAAAAGTGGGAGAGACTGGGAGGGGGGACAGGGTGGTCTTTGTTCATTTCCTGTGGGCAACAACGAACCCGTTATTTCCCAGTCGCCGGGCGACGGACTGGCTGTGGGAGTGGAGAAAAGAGGCCTTTCCTTTGCAGTAATCACCGGAGGCAACCAGCAGCTTTCTCAGCTGCTCCACTTTCCAGTACTGGCTCTCTCTCAACAGCCCTTCTTGAACTCTCCATGCAACCCTGTCTGGTTGTGTATCCTTTGAATTAACTGCATATCCACCTGAACGGCTCTTAAAATGTGATTTGTTCATGCAAGTCATAATAAATAGAGGCTATTTTATGAACCATCACCATACAATTCTTTATTGAACAAATTGTTTGAAGAACTATTTACTGGAAAAATCTGTAACCAGTTATTAGTGGTACCTACATTTTATGGAATAAGCCCAATCAAACTTTGATAAATCAATTTTCTGCCAGCAGATCGGTCCTGATCAGCAGTATTTAATTTTACAGTTATTCTACACAAAACATTTCACATGTGTTTTTAGGCTAATGCTACTTCATACTTCGTGTGATTGAGGTCAGAACTCTGACGTGAACACAAAGCTGGGAGGAGGCTTAAGTATTTGTATTTATGCAGCCGTATGTGTCAGTTTGTTTTCTCTCAACATACAGGCTTGTACATTTGCCATAATGATTCTTCTCATCTCTCACAGAACATGTATAACTTTAGCAACTTGATAGGGTGGTGATTTTGTTTTGTAGAGCCATTTGTTTCTTTCACAGTAACTTTGCTTGACAATCACTGCTCATTACTGTTGATATTATGGAAGTGCTAAGATCCTTAGCTGTCAGGCTAAGAGTTGTTTGTCAGTTGTAGAGGATTCTGTAGTGCAGTGAGCTTTAAAAGACACACGGTTTGACTGAAATGATAGTGTCCCAATAGTTACAGTAGGAAATCATTCTGTAAACCTTCTCATGATCTGAGCTTTGACAACCTATTTTATCTTTTGCCTGGATGATGATGTATTTGAACAGAATTCTATTACATGCGGCAGTGATTCTTTGGTATGGCAGGGTATGTGAAAAACATTTAAACTGACAAACATCCAGCAAGATGCCCAGCTCCTCTAGCGTAGGGCCAGAGCCCAGCAGAGATTGCTGGTATCACTGTTCTAACACACCTATTAAACCTGCTATAAGCCACTCATTTAAAAAAAAAAAGTGTTTTTGAGCAGGTAAAACTGTGCCCACAAAATTGAAACTGGCCACCAGGGGATTACATACTTTTTCTATCAATGATCTTGATTGCTTGTAAAATGCTGTACATGTTTTCTCCACATTTTCTCGCAGTTGCATGTAACTGAAGTCCATATCAGAAAGGTTTGTGTGTGTGTGTGCAACCAAGGCTGACCTCAATGGTGTATTAAACACACAGAAAACATAATGTGAAAGAAATAAAGCAACAAAAAAAAGAGTTTACCCAATGCAGTGTTAGAACGCTTTGTACATGGTTTTGTAAGGCTTGCAGCACAATATCTACAGCTGCAGACTGTAAGCACGAAAACCAAATGCTATGACCTCCTGCCTAGAAAGTTTCCACTACACTACACACAGACATCAAATTTGGCCTCAGAGGCGTACTACGCTCTTTTAGACAGCACATTCCTCTTCTGTGAACTTGCAGAAACACTAAGCTTTCTTGTATACCATCAGGTTGAACCAGATTCCTTACATTCCCATTGATGCAAAGTCTGACAAATCTGACGGATGCTTTAGACAAACAAATGTGACAACAAAAGAGAGGTCATTCATGACACCACAACATACCACTCCTTAATGCACTCCTTTTCTTTTGCTAATGCATAACATATTGCATAAGTTTCTACCATGTTATCTGTTCAATATCTAATATAAGAATATCATTAGGGCATGTGATTGTGTTGCAATGCTGTGCCTAATAAATTTAAATAAATAAATAAATTAATTAATTAATTTAAAAAAAAAAAAAAAAAAAAGGACAAGACTTAAAATGTTTCTTAAAAGCTGCAGAGATGCCAAACAAACAAACAACTTTTTGAACATAATTCTAAAAGATATCTTTGGCACAAAAACAAGACAGCTTATAACCTAAAGAACACCATGTCATACATGATGAAGCATGGTGGTGGTAGCATCATGCTATGGGGGCTGCTTCTTTTCAGCTGGAAGTGGAGATCTTGCCAAGCCTTTGTTATACAGCTGAAGATAAAGAAAAATTTCACTTTCCAGCATGATAACCCAAAGCGCAAATCAAAAAAGCACATACCGAAAACCTGTGGAATGACTTGAATGACTATGAATGAGGGCTGTGCACAGGAGATCCCCTTGCAATTTGATAGATTCGGAGTATTTTTGTAAGGAAGTGTGGAATAAAATTGCCAAATCAAGAGGTGCTATGTTTGTAGACTCTTACCCAAAAGACAGAGTGCTGTATTACAAGAAAAAGGTGCATTAACACCTTTAAGTATTAGTTAAACAGTGTACACACTTGTAAAACCAGTACATTGTAATTTATTCTTTTTCTTGTTTTTCGTTAAACGACTTTTGTTGGTCGCTATATCACATTAATGGTGAAAAAAATCTGATAAAATTGATCTTGGCGTAGACTTTTTATATCCACTGTAGAGGTACAGCAGTCTGTGTCGCTGGTTAGTCTAATGACACGCTGTCATAAACATGCCTTGTTAAGGATATTAGTTTTCACTGTGAGACAAATTACTGCTATATTGAATAAATAGCTGGTAGTCCTGTCAAGCTGGTCAATCAGCTTTACTCTCTCAGGTCAATTAACATGACTGGGTTTGAGCTCAAGGGCTTCTTTAGTCTCTGTCCCATGTTGTGCGCATTCTCACGCAGCACATCTTAAAACTGTTTATTCTAAAAGCTGGATGCAAACCCAATGCAGGTTTTACATGTATAATAAAAACCTCCTGAGGACTGAAGAGATGCTTTTTAATATTCTTTAACAAAATAGCACAATTACTTAGCCATACAACTGTATATCAGGATGACATGGTATAACAAGAGAACTGTAACAAGAGAGTGTGCACACTCCCAAATAAGCCAAGATCACACTTTATCTTTCCTATAACCAGAGAAGGCTGGGACCACTAAAACAGTAAAACTTTGCACAGTCCAAATGTGAACTTCTAAATGGAACTACTGGCAATCAAACACGAGCTCGTATTCCATGCAGTGATGACAAATCATCACAGGTCATCACTAAGGACACAAGTTAAAGCACTGCTTCCTGAGCAGCATAATTACAGCACAAAGAACAAACCAAATCTTGTTTAAAAATGCAGATTAAAAATAGAATATGTGACTTAAAATAAAATGTGTGAGATATAGGTGATATACAGTCATGGGAAAAAAGAACGTACAGCCTCCTTCAATTCTATGTTTTTATTAATCAGGGACTAAATAACAATTATGTGGTCCTCACCAACTTCTATTAACAAACAAATAACCTCAGGTGGCAACAGAAAAAAAACAACACAACATTTCAATATTTAGTCATTTTTCCCCAAAAAATAAACCAACATTCAGAAACCACGTGGGGAAAAAAATAAGTACACCCTATAATTCAGTAGCATGTAGAACCACCATTAGCAACAATAACTTGAAGTAAACATTTTCTGTAGGAGTTTATCAGTCTCTCACATCTCTCATCATTTTGGCCCACTCTTCTTTACAAAATTGCATCAGTTCATTGATGTTTGAGGGCAATCGTTTATGCACAGCTCTCTAAAGATCTCGTCAAAGCATCTCAATGGGGTTGAGGTCTGGACTTTGACTTGGCCATTCCAACACCTTGATTTTTTCTTATTTAGCCTCTCCGATGTTGTTTTGCTGGTGTGCTTGGGATCATTGGCCTGTTGCATGACCCAATTTCAGCCCAGTTTAAGCTGCTGGACAGATGTCTTCATTTTCGTCTCAAGAATATTCTGGTATAAAGTGGATTGCATCGTTGTCTCAGGGACTGCAAGTTCCGCAGGTCCTGTGGCTGCAAAACAAGTCATGCTTAACAGTTGGTATGAGGTGCTTGTGGTGATATGCTGTGTTTGGTTTTCGCCAAACATGGAATTGTGCATGAAGACCAAACATCTCAACCTTGGTCTCATGAGTTCAAAAGATATTGTTCCAGAACTTCTATGGTTTGTTCAGATGCAATTTTGCAAACCTAAATCATGCTGCCATATTCCTTTTGGAGAGAAGGGTCTTTTCCCTAGCCATTCCCTGTAAGCCATACTTGTTCAGTCTTTTTGCAATTGTGCTGTCATGAACATAAACATTTAATGTGCTTACAGAGGCCTGTAGGTCACATGGTGTAGCTCTTCAGTTTTTCTTTATATCTCTGAGCATTAAACAGTCAGACCTGGGACTGAATTTGATGGGACACCCACTCCTGGGAAGACTGGCAACTGTCTTGGAGGCTCTCCATTTGTAAACAATCCTTCTCACTGTAGAATGGTGAATTTCAGATTGTTTGTAGATGGCCTTATAACCTTTCCTGGATTGATGAGTACCAAAAATTGCTTCTCTGGGGTCATGGCTGATGTCCTTTCTTCTTGGCAAGATGCAGACACACACCTGAGCACTCCAGAACACCAAACTTCCAAAAGTTTTATAGAGGTAGTCACACTTATTGTTGATTAAATAATCTCTTAACGATTATGATAATAGGGTGTCCTTTTTTTCCCCCTACTACATTTCTTAATGTTGGTTTACTTTTTGGGGAAAAAATAACTATATATTGAAATCGGTTGTGGTGTTTTTTGTTGTCATCTGAAGTTATTTGTTTGTTTTTAGAAGTTGGTGAGGACCACACAATTATTATTTAGCCCCTGATAATAAAAGCGTAGAATTGAAGGAGGGTGTGCTTTCTTTTGCATATGACTATATAACAAACTAAACAAACAAGACAGTTTTCATGGTAAAACCCTTCTCAGTATATCTTTGTTTTGCATGCATGGACACTAATAGCAAAATATATTTTTTTCTGCATGCTCTATTAGACTAGTTCTGGCTGACCGTGAAAGGAGAAAGTGCCTCTCTGAGGTACTTGAAGTTTGAATCTTTGAGGATGTGGTTCTTTATATCTCGTTGCCTCAAATAAATAATTGTAATAATCTCAAGTCAGTGTCGTCAAAATTGGGCACACTGTTTAGTACTACATTAAGGACTTTGATTAACTTCACTGAATCCTTTGGCTTACTCTAGCTATCATAGCTTCTTAGAAAATTAAGATAAATCTGCAAGAAGACTCAAGTACAGACTCATTATCTGTCCTTAAAATCTATGATGTTTTCTTTAAATGTATGTATGTATGTATGTAAGTAAATGTAAAGCTCATTTATTCCATAGAAATTAATGTTGAACTATGTAATGTATTTGACAAATATTTCAATGAATGGTGGGAGGCCTTGGAGGGTTTGCAACCAGACAAATACACTATAAACACTTTTACAGCTTCACTCACTTAATTCGTGGGGTCCCCTAGTACTGTAGTCAACTGCACCTCCATTTTCACTTTGTATTTCCTTGTAAAGCTGTAGTTATTTCTGGATTATGCAATTCTGCTAAGTGAGAGTACCAGAGGTGTTGTTGACTTGCCTTTTTGCTTAGAATTGTGAACAGATCCCATGTAGCTCCAACTCTTAAAAAGGATTGCTACTATTCAGGGTGCTTCTGATACACTTTAACCTGGGACAAAATGCCCAATGGGATCAAAGAAAAGTCAAGCACTTGGCAAATTTCACAAGTGAAAGATAGTTAAAAGACTGGTATCTCTCATCTCCTAACGTTACATGATACACTTGTGTGCTTCGTAACAAATACACTAGGGGCTGTTATGAGCCCTTCGCTACTAGTTTCATACTCTTTCTCACACCAGTGGATATAAGCCCAAACTGCAGCCATTACCTTTTTACTTTGTATATTCAGGAACTATATTCATAGCTAAACTCCATATCTGTGACATGGGCTGCATGAGGGCAGGACAGTAGCACTGTACATTCACAGATGTCTACATCGTTTATATCATTATATCATTACTGTCAATATGGAGTCCTTAACATCTAAAACCCATCCTGGAAATAATCTAGAAAAATACATTCTTATTCATACAGCTATACAAATATCGGCTAATCATGGCAGCAGAGCAATGCATAAAATCATGTAGCTACATGTAACAGGCTTCAGTTAAGTTTCACATCAAATGAGAATGGGAAAATATGTGATCTTTGTGATTTGACCGTGGCATGATTGGTGTTTTGAATATTTCAGAAACCGCTGATCTGGGATTTTCATGCAAAACAACTCTAAAGAGCACTTATGCTACTGCCACATGATTTTCTGTTTGGATAATTGCATGAATGAATCGGGTATATGTGTTGCTTAAAATTAAAATAGCTGGTGAATGTATATGTGATGCACTGAAAGATACAGGTACTACAGGATATCTGTGATGTAATGTTCATAGCAGTTCTGATCGGACTTACTTCAACCAGTCTCCAGCACTCTGCTATAATGGCATACTGGACTCTATTTAGTGCAAAGCCATCAATCTCCTTCCTGAGGCGTACAGGTGCCTGCCCCACTTCAGTCATCAATTCAAAAGCCATGTCCATAGCCGTGGGCAGGGTCTCAGGGTGAGGAACCAGCTCCACCAGACGAACATAGTAAGGTGGGTTCACCTGTAACATGAAAGGAACATACTGATCATAGCAACACATTGTTTCCCTCAGGGAAAAAAATGCATTTGAAACATATTTGTGTTTGGTGTTGTTAAAGATAAGATGCTGCTGGTCTGTCCCCACTTCTGTGTCTGGCTAATCCCTAATGCTTGGCATTAAACATTTACCCAGTGAACGTGTAACTGTAAACCATTCACTTTTTGTTACATATACACAGGCAGGCATGCACATGCGCAGGCAGGCACACACAGACGCAGGCAGGCCCACATACACAGGCAGGCAGGCACGCACAGGAAGGCACCCACACACGCAGGCACGCACACACGCCCAGGCAGGCACGCCCAGGGACTTTGGTAACACTGAACAAGATGGAAATACACTCTGGATGGAACAGCAGTCCATCAGAGGGCATCACACACATGTTCATGCATTCGCTCACTCCTTCACATCTGGGAGGAATTTATCATAGCCAATGCACCTTCAAGCATGTTTTCGGGAAGTGGTCCTTTAGGAAACCTATACTGGAGAACTTTCAAAACTCAGCACACGCAGTAACTGGAGCTTGGGATTAAAACCCAGACCCTGGAGCTGTGAGGTGATGAACCCTACCCGCTACCGTACATTCCTCTGAGGATTCCTGTACAAAATACTGTGTCACAGTGCAAAGCTCACTGACCGGGTGGGATATAATACAGCGTTTTGGGTTCTGGACTAGAGAGAAGACGTTGCTGGGCATCAGACACGAGGTGGAGCTGCTGAGAATAGTGTCCTCACCCACGTGATTTTCCACAGCCTGGAAAACAGTCTGCTTGGCCTGTAGTTCCTCAAAAACACACTCCTAACAAGCAAACCATATTCAGATAGAAGAAAATGAACAATTCAACATTTAAATAAACATTTAAATAAAGCATACGTAGGACAACAAGTGTATGACAAACACGGCTGTGTCTTTAGCCAGTAGATTTCATTTTGTAGCATTTAAAA
The DNA here is from genome assembly GCA_022985145.1 of Pangasius djambal. Lineage (NCBI taxonomy): Eukaryota > Metazoa > Chordata > Actinopteri > Siluriformes > Pangasiidae > Pangasius > Pangasius djambal. The sequence continues at coordinate 10,575,876 of CM040979.1, read as the reverse complement.
TTTTGAAACAATAGTCTTCAATAACACTGGATTTTTTTTGTGGTGACTATATAACAAAACTATACAAGCTGATAAGGTTTAACTGGCAAAAAATATTTTCACATTCTAATCTCCTTGGACTGTCATTAGCTTGAAGGCTGAAAAGCCTAAACTCTTCCTTGTGTGGTTAATATGTTAATTATCAAACCACACAAACCAGAGATTGGACATAAGCTGACATAACATACAACACATTATCATTCAAAACAGTTTCATTTCCTGTTAGGAACTGAACATTTCTGTTACTGCATTCAGAACATGGTTTTGTCCATACAGACTTGTTTGAGAAAGAAAGTCGGTCTCAGAACTATGATAATATATAAGTAATCTGGAAGGCTTAGTCATACAACCAAACACATCTCTTTGCTTTGGAATTAACCAGTAAACAGAAGCAAATAGTATATGTTTATAGTACTCATGCAGAAGTAAATGTCAAATATCAATGTATAACAAAGATGGTGTCTGACTATAAGGTTACACATTTAATAGTATACAGTGGTATACACATTGTTTAACCCAGTGGTGTCCATAATTTTTCAATTATTCCCGACTCAGGATTGGCACACCAGAACAACTAAGATGTAGCCAGAATACTTGGCGGATTTGTCTAGTGGTTCAAGTGAAGACTTTACCTGAACAAAAAATGCTCCCTCTAGTGCTTGTGAAAGGTCATCATGACTGCTCAGCAAACTCAACTGCTCTGAAGCACTGAGCTTTCCTCTAAGCATTTGAGCTTCCTGAAGCTCCTCTACTTGCTTCCTGCTCAAATATAAAGACAACAAGTTGTTTTCAATCAAGGAACGTTTTCATTCTGTGTCACTGCTTAATTTGATGAGTATGAAAACATTCATAATTTGCTATGGCCTTCAAAGTGACCAGATCTCAAAACCACCTATGAACACCTATGGGGGATTTTGGGCTGATGTGTTTGACAGGGCTCTCCACCATCAGCATCAAAACACCAATGGAGGGAATATTTTTTGGAGGAATGGTGTTCATTACTCCAATAGAGTTGCAGAGACTTGTAGAATATCTCTCTGTGTGTGTGTGTGTGTGTGTGTGTGTGTGTGTGTAATGCCTGTTTTAAGATGCATAAATACTGTACTGGAAGTAGTGCAATACTTGACCAGACCAATATGACAATATTTATCCTAATATATTCTGTAATGTATCTCCTTTATCATTAGCTGTAAATGTTAACTTATACTTTCATCTAAAAGCATGTTGTAGTCCTTGGACTACATATATATGAGAAAATGTCCTGCTGCCCCCTCTACTGACAACAGAATTTAAGATCACTATATAAGACTTCCCATACACACCTACTCATGAAGAGTAAATTCACCACTGTATCAAAAGATAAGTGACAGGGTAGGTTTAAGATTTCAAACCAATTTCAAAAGACATTATTTTGCACCAAATCACAGGGATGAAGTAACCGGGCTGGACAATTCATAAAACATAAAGCATCTAGTAGTGAGGCTGGTAAATTATATATTCCCTGTAGTTAAATATTAAAGCCAGTCTACCCTCTGCTTGGCTGTTTATTTCAGTGTTTCACCTGAAAATGATCTGTGTGCTGCCACTTTACAAGATAGCTATTAACTTAAAGTCTTTTCTACCAATTTGTCACAGACCTGATTTCTGCAATGGCCCTTGATGCTTGTCCTGGCTGATTGTCATAGATTTTAACCCTGTATCCTCCACTTAAGAACACCATGGCCCAGGAGCGGCCAATTAGCCCACTGAAAGAGAAAACCAGCAAGCCTTATGTTATTAAAAATATATACATAATATAACATTAGGAGATCTGTGTAAGATTCATGGACAATGAGTGAAGCTGCATGTAGGAACCCTTATGAATATCAGTCTTACAATGTTTAAATTGCTTCAAGCTATTGTGCCAACTGTCAATTTGTCAAAAAACCTAAAGGTATTAAAGATCAACATAAAGTAGTAGTAGTAGAACTAAATGAATGAATGGATAAGAGTAACAACTCGTGTAGAAAAAGTAACAACATACTCTTCCCTCATAACAAAGGACCCTAACCACACGAATAGCTGCTTATGCTCTAAATGAACTGGCAAATATCCATACAAACCAAAGGTCGAGCAGAAACTCAGATGGGGCAGCTGCAGGACCTGAGCTCGACAGGTTGCAGTGCTGCCATTATTAGATATATTTAACACTGAACTAGCTGAGTTAAATGTCATTAGCCTGCTCACCTTCCTACAACTGTAATTATTTTCCCTTTAGATGAAGACATTGTGCACGGTCGCTAACACCAACTAAAAATTTAGCAATATTTCATCCCAAACTCAAAGTCTCAAAAACCCACTCTCGTGAATCATGTGGTCATAGGCGGTGCTCCAAGGCACCTACGGAAGCCTACAAGTACCAAATTACCTTAAAACAGCACGCGTTTTCTATAATGGTATATGTTTAATGGGCTGTTTTTTTGTTTTTGTTTTTTATTTAAAAATGTTTTGAGAGTATTTTTTTAAGAGAAGTCATTAACGTTGAGAGTGAAATAGTGAAATAATAGTGAAATAAGTAAGATAGACGCGTTGCTACAGCTCCGTCCCCTGCACACACACACGCACACGCGCACGCACGCACACGTGCGCAGGCGCGCGCGCACACAGAGAATATACTCTGTATCCTAGCAACGGCGCAGTTTAACTTTACGTGGTAGCTTGGTTGTTTTTGTCGGTAGCTAATAGGCTGCATTATCATAATAAAAGCTGTAGGTAAAGCATTTTTATTAATACCATAAATTCTCTTTTACGTCCCAGCTAACCCTAATGACAGACCGTGCTAGCTTAGAGTCAGGCTATCCAGTATGTTATTCGCTATCTAACTTAGCCTAGTAAACTGAGCTAGCCATTCCGTTAAGCTTAAAGCTTAAAGTAGCTAGCTGATGTTACTGTATTGGAGACTGTATGATTAGTGACCACAGCTAGCGATAACTAGCGATTCTCTAGTTAACTTGTATTTTTGCTCTCTTATTTGACGAGGCCTCGAGACACTCGCCAAAACACAGCTAGTTAAAGTTACTTTGGGAAAATGAACTATAGTTTACTGTAAATATGGATATCATGGTAGCTATGCTTACTTCTTATGGTCTTTTATATATGTATGTATATATGTATGTGTATATATATATATATATATATATATATATATAGGGTTGCTGTTTGATTTCACAGGCTACAGGTTATGAAACAGCTACCACCAATTGACTGTCTCTCTTGTGTGTCTTCAGATTTAATTTGAATTTGTGCTCTTGTAAAAAGTCTGTGATGGAGAACGTTCATCTTGTGGCCGAGGATGAAGATGATCTATATTCAGGCTACAATGACTACAATCCCACATTCGACTCAGAGGTATGTGTAGCATTACATGTCCTGTCTGCAGAGATCATCTTGAAAATAAATGTGTGTGTGTGTGTGTGTGTGTGTATATGTATATATATATATATATATATATATATATATATATTATACACTATATAGTTTATATTATCAATTTTTTTTCCTACAGGAGCTGGACAATGATATTGGCTTTCAGCAAGCTGTGAGGACGAGTCATGGCAGACGACCACCTGTAAGATTCACTGTGTTAATCAACCACCTGGACACTACAGTTACAGATATCTGAGAGTTTCAGAGATGCATCCAACAGCTAGGATTTGCAACTAGAAGAAGGCTTTGCCATTGGCATTCCTGGCTAGACATACACTGCCCTCCAAAAGTTTGGAAACGCCTGAACAAAATAGGGTTTTTGGGCAATATCAGCATAAATCCTCTTTAGTTAGTGACCATTTTGCATTGATAATAAGGGACAACACTAGGCATCCGAGCAGTCAGTTTATTCAAACATTGACTTGATATATTACTCCAAGCCTCCTGGAGGATTGCCCAAAGATG
>CM040979.1:10559878-10571807 GCA_022985145.1 Pangasius djambal | reverse complement strand
TTATGTTCATAAACTTTTTATTTAATAAAATATGTTTTCATAGTTTGTGTTGTCCCTTATTATCAATGCAAAATGGTCACTAACTAAAGAGGATTTATGCTGATATTGCCCAAAAACCCTATTTTGTTCAGGCGTTTCCAAACTTTTGGAGGGCAGTGTAACTTCTTATACATGTAGTCTTTTTGAGGGGGGAATATCAAGCTTTCCGTAAATGTTATACAGCATAGTTTCAAGTCTTCTTCTACTACTACCATACTATAGATACATTCACGGAGCACTTTATTAGGAACACCTGTACACCTACTCATTCATGCAATTATCTAGTCACCCAATCATGTGGCAACAGTACAATGCATAAAATCGTGCAGATACGGGCCAGCAGCTTCAAGTTATGTTCACATCGACCATCAGAATGGGGAAAAAAATGTGAGTTGAAGACTGGAAGAACATAGCCTGGTCTGATGAATCTGAATTTCTGCCAAGGCACACAGATGGTAGGACAGAATTTGGAGTCACCAGCATGAATCCATGGACCCAACCTGCCTAGTGTAAACAGTCCAGGCTGGTGGAGGTGGTGTAATGGTGTGGGGAATGTCTTGCCACACTTTGAGCCCGTTAATACCAATCATCGCTTGAGTGCCACAGCCTATTTGAGTTTTGGTGCTGATTATGTGCGTCCCTTAATGTCCACAATTTCCCCATCTTCTAATGGCTACTTCCAGCATGATAATGCACCAAGTCACAAAGCAGAATTCGTCTCAAAATGGTTTCATGAAAATGACAATGAGTTCAGTGTTCTTCAGTGACCTTCCCAGTCACTGGATCTGAATCAAACAGAATACCTTTGGGATGTGGTAGAAAGGGAGATTCACAGCATGAAAGCGCACCTGAAAAATCAGCAGGAATTGCATGATGTAGTCCAGAATCTCAAAAGAATGTTTCCAACGTCTTGTGGAATACATACCACGAGGAATTGAGGCTGTTTTCAGAGCAAAGGGAGGCCCTACCCAGTATTAGTATAGTGTTCCTGTTAAAGTGCTCAGTGAGTGTATTTGATCACTACCTTAATCTTCTTGTGTGATGTATTTGATATAATTAATTATGTTCTGTAACCACTTTTATACATTGGAATATGATGTTGAAACACCTTACATTGGGAATTATTCTTGGTAATGTTGGACGTATGTATGATAGATATATATTTTTTTCTTAGATGACTGCAAAATTTCCTGGCACTGCTGTTGGAGGAAGACCCGTAGGAACATCTTTTGGCGTAAGTAACACAACTAAACCTATATTAACAGATTCATTTTAAACAACAAAAGACGATAGGTGATGATAGATTCTATCACATATAGTGAGAAAGAGAGTAGATTTTCTTTTCTAGCATGTTTGCTGTTTCAAAAACTCAGGCAGACAGCAGTCAGGGCAAGGTTGGTGAAAGGCTTCTAAAGGTGAGAAAATGGTTAGAATTGCTTAATGTGTCAGAAGTAGAAAAAATCCATTAGAATCTATTAAAAAATAATTAAGCAATATTGCACAAGCAAGAGTGTTGCTGTACTGAATATCAGCACGGCTGTGATTTGGCCTTATGCATGATGCCTTAGGTAATGCTGATATTCAGTACAACAGTTACATAAAACAATCGTTATATAAAAAGAAATTAATATTGAGTAACTGACATTTCAGACAAAATATGGCCAAATATTTTGTTTATTTTTGCTCCGTCAATGAAAATAGTGCGTAAAGAAGCCACAGCTGGATAGAGCGTTGCATTTGATCCAATTGTTTGTTTTGTTTATGGCCTTCATTTGTTGTTCATTAGCTACGGACAGCTATGGGTTCTTCAATGGGAAGGCCTATGACCGGGGCAGTGCAGGTGAGAACATCACACTCAAGTGCTATGGGTTCTTTTATGCTTTAAAAAATATCAATGCAGAAGTAGAAGGACATACATTTGCCTATAGTATCTTATTTGTTCTTAAGGATGGAGCTGCTCGTCCTATGACTGCAGTGCGAGCAGCAGGATACTCGTCCTCTTTGACTAGAGGTAAGTGTGCAAATGACAAATTTTACTATTCAAACCGATATTATATCTAGTTTTGTCTACACTGATTGTATGCAGTTCTACGTCTCTCAACCATCAGACATCACATATTTTTACTTGGCAGTATGGTTGTATCAGTTGTGTCGGACAGTGCATTTCCTTTTTTTCAGGCTCTACTTTTGATCCACTTGGACAATCAAGAGGGCCAGCTCCTCCATTAGAAGCAAAAAATGAAGACACGTGGGTTTTCTGTTCTGTTTTTGTTATGCCTAATTCATGAGAACTTGGCACTTCTTATGCAATTTATATTATATTTAATGTCCCCCATAGTCTGGCAAGTATATGAACCATTTTTATGTGTAATCCAGGCCAGAAGAGAAGATTAAGATATTGGAAAAGAAAGTGAATGACTTGATCGAGGAGAGCTGTATGGCCCATGCAAATGGCGATCTACAGCTGGTAAGTAATATTTTGCCTTAAATAAGCTTAGTGAGCTGTGTAAATTTAAATATGTGCATGGACTAGACTTTTAAAATACTGTGACAATGTGTTTACTTCCGTGCTATGTACATTTTAACAGTTGTGATGCTCCGAATTACTCTGCAACTGTCTTTTATTTCTCTTTGTGTGTTGCTCATTCAGGCTCTAGAAAAGGCCAAAGAAGCTGGTAGAAAAGAAAGAGTGTTGTTGAGACAAAGAGAGCAAACTGGCACTGCAGATCATATCAATTTGGATTTAACCTATTCAGTGAGTTCATTTCTAATTACTCAAAGCCAATTTTAAATTATATAAAATGTAGTATAATGAATGCTGGGTTTCTTGTGCATCTGCTGTTCAGGCGCTGTTTAATTTGGCAAACCAGTATGCTAACAACGACATGAACACAGAAGCGTTGAACACTTACCAGGTCATTGTGAAGAACAAGATGTTTAACAACGCAGGTGATGTTATGACTAGTGTTTTGACATGTCAGGACAATCTGTAAGAAATAAAGTACTAAACCATATGTCAGCAGAGCCTCAGTAGTAGCATCATAGATGTTAAACTGCTAATAATAATATGTCACTAAAGTAATTAATTTGGTGTAGTTTATAAAAGTTACCAATAATTCTGAATACGTAATGTGTCGAGATGGTGATCAATTAAAATTCTACAGGATATACACTTATCGTCCACTTTAATAGGAACACGTGTACATCTGCACATTTATGCAGTTATCCAATCAGCCAATCATGTGGCAGCAGCACAATGCTTAAAGTCCTGCAGATACAGGTCAAGAGCTTCAGTTAATGTTCACATCAAACATCAGGTAAAAAATATAATCTCAGTGACTTTAGCCATGGTATGGTTGTTGCCAGATGGGCTGGTTTGAGTATTTCAGAAACTGCTGATCTCCTGGGATTTTCACACACAACAGCATCTAGAGTTTACACAGAATGGTGAGAAAAACAAAAAACATTGAGTGACAGTTCTGTGGGTGGAAACACCTTGTTGATGAGAGGTCAGAGGAAAATGGCTAGATTGGTTCGAGCTGCCAAGAAGAATATAATAACTCAAATAATCACTCTTTACAACCGTGGTGAGCAGAAAAGCATCTCAGCATGCACAAAACATCAAACCTTAAGGTGGTTGGGCTACAACAGCAGAAGACCACATCTGGTTCCACTCCTGCCAGCCAAGAACAAGAATATGAGGCTATCATGGGCACAGACTCACTCAGACTGGTCAGTTGAAGACTGGAAAAAAAAATCGCCTGGTCTTTTCCCAGTCTTCAGTTGTCCAGTCTGGGTGAGTCTGTGCCCATGATAGCCTCAGATTTCTGATTTCTGTCTCATTCAATAATTTTTCTTTTTTGCACCAGTTTGTAAACGCTAGAGACTGTTGTGTTGAAAATCCCAGGAGATCGGCAGTTTCTGAAATACTCAAACCAGTCCACCCGACACCAACAACCATGGTTAAAGTCACAGAGGTCACTTTTTTTCCCCCTGTGTGATGTTACATTAACTGAAGCTCTTGACCTGTATGTGTATGATTTTATGCTGCCACATGATTGGCTGATTGGATAACTGCATAAATGAGCAGGTGTACATGTGTTCCTAATAAAGTGGACGGTGAGTGTATAAATATCATGCATATCTCTAATCACAGTATTTGTCCTTTTGTTCTTTTTCCAATATAGGGCGACTGAAAGTGAACATGGCTAATATCTACTTTAAACAGAAGAACTACCCCATGGCAATTAAATTTTATCGTATGGCTTTGGACCAAATCTCTAATGTACACACAGAGATGAGGCAAGTTTCACAGACGATCAGTCAGTATGCATGCAATATCATGTAAATAAATAGTGCTTTTTTTAAATGTAGTGTGACATCTGTTTGATGACAGTGTGTGTTGTTGCTTTCAATAGGATCAAGATCATGCAGAACATTGGTATTGCATTCATACGCATGGGCCAGTACTCGGATGCCATAACCTCCTTTGAGCACATTATGAGTGAGAGTCCCAACATAAAGACAGGCTTCAACCTAATTCTATGCTACTATGCCATTGGAGACCGTAAAATGATGAAAAAATCTTTCCAGAAACTAATCTGTGTGCCCCTGGGCATTGATGAGGATGAGAAGTACATCCCTTCAAATGTGAGCTTAAAGAGAATGTAATTTTACTACACATTCCAATTAGCGCTAGAATCATTTGTGGCTAATAGTTCAGTTTTCTTGATTAAATTGAAGAGTGTGATTAAATTTCTTGTTAGGATGACCCCCATGCAAGCTTACTGATTGAAGCCATCAAAAACGATCAGCTTCGACAAATGGAGCGAGAGAGGTATCAGGAAGTTCTTACAATATCTATGAAGCAGTAATTTAATATACAGTGGGGTCCAAAAGTCTGAGACCACATTGACAATCTGGCCTTTTTCTTTTTATTTAAAACTGGAAATAAACAGAACTTTCGAGAATTCTAAAACAAAGAAATGTGCCTTATCTTGACTATTCAATATTAAAGATGTTGCACAATTTCTAGGTCACTATTTAAATGTAAGCAAATTTGTGATATTGACCACGTTAACTCCTTTGTACAAAAGGTCAGATTTTCTGAGTCGTATCCCTTCCACTGAATCATGGGTTCAGACGACACTCCAATGGATTTGATCAACCATGGATCAAAAGGTTTTAAACAAACTCGTGGAGTCCGTGTCAGATCGAGTGCACACTGTCATTAAAGCAAAAAGGGGAAATACCAAATACTAAGAAACTCTGAAATTCATGTAAATATTACTTTTCACTCAAGTTATTGCTGATAATATATTTTGTGATGAAGCCATTGTGTTACATTGAAAAAGAATGCCAAACCGAAGCATTTTTCACTAGTGGTCTCATATTTTTGGACTCCACCGTATGTTCCTCAAGATGAAACTGCATAGTGTTATTTAATGTTTTGAGAAATGCATTATTTTTATGCATTATTTTCTCTATTGTAGAAAAGCTCTGGCTGAGAAGTACATCATGACTTCAGCAAAGCTCATTGCTCCAGCCATTGAGTCCACTTTTGCAGCTGGTTTTGACTGGTGAGTTTTCATTGCACAATACAGAGCTGTGGAGAAATAATCTAAACTAACTTACTAGCTAAGATAACTAATAATAAATCTAGTAATGATAATAATAACACACCAGGAATTTATATGTAAGCTAAAGGCAATTAGACAATTATTACAAAGGGAGTAAAAAACAGTTATTTTGCCTGAATGTTGAATGTAGTACTATGGTTTTAGGTGTGTAGATATGGTTAAAGGTTCGCAGTATGTGGAGCTGGCCAATGATCTAGAGATTAACAAGGCTATCACCTACCTGAGACAGAGGAACTTTAACCAGGTGAGGGAGGTCCTAATACACTTCTGCTATGTTGCTGTTGACCTAGTCTGTGTGTAGCGAATGGGTGAATATGAATGTTACATATTAGCCCACATATCTTCTTTTTCTTCTTTCCTCACCCCATTATCTGTCTCTTCAGTGTTTCACACATTTATATTCCCCATTGTTCTTTTTTCTGCTTTTCCATTTGCTTGCCTGTTGAGGCCGAGGTATGTGTGTCCTGTCACGGTTTATGTCTTTGAATGAGTGAACTTTGTGGTGATTGTTTTGCCTCTCTCACTGCTCCTGTCAATTGTGCCAAATAAAATAAGTGGAAACCCAAATCAGGGACTGAACCAAGCACAGCTTTTGTTTATTATTCTTTCTCCCACTACACTTTAGTTATCAATATCTTTTTTGAGGATTTGTAAATATGCTAGAATGGTGTATTACAGTGCTAGTAGGGTTGAAGTGTTAGCACTGAAAGCCTATAGACTAAGCAATCTTTTCTAAATACACCAAATATCTGACACACTGGTCCTGATGTGCAGGCAGTGGACACACTGAAAGCCTTTGAGAAGAAAGACAGCCGGGTGAAGAGTGCTGCTGCTACCAACCTTTCCTTTCTCTACTTCTTGGTATGTAGATATGTGAGTTCTGTACAAGGCAGACTTGTTAACTATACTGAAAGGCATTCTGACACACACTACTATTACACTACTTGAAAGCATGAATGTATTTCTTTTTCTCTGTTACATTTTAATATACATTACATTATACAGAAGTACATTGATTTACTGCTTGTTGTGTCGATGACTTGGACATTTATTTGATAGAGTAGAGACATTCAGAAAGTGTCTGACCTTTTCAGTTTTTTCCTTTTTGTTTGGTTACAGCCTTGCTCTAAAGTGGATTAAATGTATTTGACCCTATCAATCTGAAAAAATACTATATAATGAATACATAAACAGGTTTTTACAGTTCAGTTAAACATAAAAAAAATAATTTTTACATTAGTATTCAGACCCTTTGAATTCAACCAGTACTTTGTTGAAGCACCCTTGACAACAATTATATTCTTAAGTCTGCTCTCAATTCTTAAGTCTGTTTTTAGGTTTGATGGCAGTGTCACTGTTGCTGTTTTTAGGATGTGTCCAGAGATGTTCAATTGGTTTCAAGTCCAGACTCTGTTTAGGCCACTCAAGGACATTAACAGACTTATCCCGAAGCCACTCATGTGCTGTCTTGGTTGCATTTCAGGTTATTGTTGGAAGGAGAATCATCACTCAAATCTCAAGTTCTGAATGCTTTTGAGCAGGTTTCCCTTAACTGTATCCATTCATCTTTCCCTCAGCGCTGAGAGCTTCTCAGTCCCTACTGCTGAAAAACATCCTCCCAGCATCCAGTCACTGCATGATGCTGCCACCACTAGGCTTCATGTGGGGATGGAATTGGCCTAATGATGAGTAGTTTTTGCTTCATGGTTGATTTTTGGCTCTGACATGCACTGTCAACTCTGAGGCTTTAAATAGATGTAAGAGGTGTGCTTTTCCAAATCATGGTTAAAAAAAAAAAATGCATTTACCACAGGTAATCAAGGATGATCAGAGCTCGATTTTGAGTGTCATAGCAAAGGGTCTGAATATTTACGTGAATGTAATATTATGTTAGTTTTTAATTTCAATACATCTGTAAAGTGTTGTGAAACCCTGTTTATGCTTTTAATTTATACAGGATGTTTTTGTGGATTGATGAAAAAATAATGTCATCAATTTTAGGGTAACAGAATGAAAAATGTGAAAGCATTTGAATACTTTCTGAATGCAATATATTACCTTTATTTATTGTGTTAAATACTGCTGTTTTTATTTCTCATAGGAGAAGGATTTTGACCAAGCTGATCGCTATGCTGAATTGGCCATGAATGCTGACCGCTATAATCCTGCTGCCCTCATTAATAAAGGCAACACAGTGTTTGTGAAGCAAGACTATGAGAAAGCAGCTGAGTTTTATAAAGAAGCACTGCGGAACGACTCGTCCTGCACAGAGGCCCTTTATAATTTAGGTCTTTTATTAAAGTTACTAGAGACTGTGCTGCATCAGCAGACTTGCTAATTTTCTTTCATTTATGCCCCGTCTTTTTGATGGACTTTTGATGTTCATAACTTTGGTATGAGATGGCATTTTGATATACAGGGAAAATAACATTTTTCCACAGGCATATGCTTTGTTGTACATCCAACTGTACTGGTAGCTTTGTGTTGACCTGTGCTTGATCTGTTCCTGTAGGGTTGACCTATAAGAAACTCGGGCGGCTGGAGGAAGCCCTCGACTGCTTCCTGAAGCTCCATGCCATCCTTAGGAACAGCGATCAAGTTATGTATCAGCTGGCCAATCTGTATCCTTTTTTTTTTTTTTTTTTTACCTAAATTGCTTATTTCAGAAATATTAACTAAGCATGATGCTCCCATTAAAATCTGGGCCTGAATCTAATGTAGCACTGCAAGCGTTTGTTTTAAAATGTTTTTTTTAATATTGGATCAGTTTTTGTTAAACTGGTTAGTGCTCTTTAAGCAGCCTTTAGATATGAGATGTTGGAAGATCCTCACCAGGCTATTGAGTGGCTCATGCAGCTGATCAGTGTCACCCCCACTGACCCTCATGTACTGGCCAAACTGGGAGAGTTATATGACAACGAAGGCGACAAGTCACAAGCCTTCCAGTACTATTATGAGGCAAGGCCTTATTCCTCTGTACTGCTTCAAATCATTTTAGCTTAACTTAGCTTGTTTGACACATTATATTTCTACGCTGTGAACCTTAGATGTATAGCAAAAATGATTAAAGCCATGCTTTTTCTTAGTCTTTCAGATACTTTCCGTCGAACATTCATGTCATTGAATGGCTGGGAGCTTATTATATTGACACACAGTTTTGTGAAAAGGCAATTCAGTATTTTGAAAGAGCAACACTCATCCAGTAAGTTATTGTCTGTGTTTGTTGAATACAGTCTTGGATCTATAGTACATTACTGTATATACAGTATACTGTATTGATGAAAACAAGAAACATCACTTGTTGGATTAAATTTCCATACTTTATTGCATAATTAACAAAAAAATGTTAAATCTAAAACTTGGATTTTTGCAGTACATTACATGGAATTTTTTGCACCTAATTGCTGATGTCTCTTTGCACTGTGTTACTTGGTAATATATGTTGAATGTTGTACTTTGTCTAGTACTTTAATGTCCATTGCTGCTGTAGCAGCCAAATTTCCCCTTGGGGATCAATAAAGTCCGTCCATCCATCCATCCCTAACAATACATTTTTTAAAATCTCTTTCTTTTAATATTAAGAATCAATTTTTACATAACCTCCAAGCTATCGTTGATCAAATCCAGAAAATATAAATTAATATAAATGTATACAATATGAGTTTAATATTTATTAGTTATTATAATTTTTGTGTGTGTGTGAATTCATGTGTTCATGTGAATTCCAGGCCAAATCATGTTGTATGGCAGTTGATGGTAGCTAGCTGTTACAGGAGAAGTGGTATGACCATTGTTAAATAATTTTGTTAACTTAAAGTTACCAATAATCTCAATATTGTTACTTGAGTCGTAAAATGTGCCTTTTATCGTCTCATACAGGAAATTATCAGAGAGCACTTGAGACCTATAAGGACATTCACCGCAAATTCCCTGAAAATGCAGAATGTAACTTACACGACCATTTTCTGTCTTTCATTTACTTCTCAACATTGCACTCTGTCAGTTAATGGGTTTCATGTGAGCTTTTGTGTTGGTTAGGTCTACGATTCCTTGTGAGGTTGTGCACAGACATGGGGTTAAAGGAGGTACAAGATTATGCCACCAAACTCAAAAAAGTGGAAAAGATGAAGGAGATCAGAGAACAGGTACAGTGCCTGTTACTTTTGTACCCGTGTCAGAGGGTCATGCTTCAGTACTGACTTGACAGAGAGAAATAAATTCTAGAGAAAATGTACTTGAATGAGAAACAGCTGTTTCCAAATCAACAGGGGCTTTTGGATCAGTGAGTATGTTCAGAGAAACAAATTATGTCCAGCGTCAGCAGCTCCCTTCCTGTTGAACATTCTGTTCCTCTCTTCTGCTATGTCACATTCCTTTATTTTACATTTCAAATGTTAGCATTTGTTAGTCCTTTATCGTCAGGCTGGTATATTTATCACTGTGCATTTTTATCACTGTATTAGTCACGCTTCACTTATTTTGCTTGTTCCACTGCTATAAACCTGTGTTTTTTCTCCCTGCAGAGGGTGAAGTCAGGGAGGGAGAACAGCGCTCGAGGCCGTAGAGAAGGCAGTGCCAGCAGTGGTAAGTGGATCCTTCTTTTTCAACCAGTATATTCCGCAGTGTGAAATGTTCAACATTTTACTTTATCTGACTTTTTTTTTTTTTTTTTAATCTGCTGTCCAATGCAGTGAATCAAAAAGAGAGTAGTCCAAAGACCATTCACAAACCCCCTCACAAAGTCCGTGGTATGACTTTTACGCCATCATTATTATAGCTCTCTGGCTTATTGTTGTAGTTTTAAAATGAAACAAACAAAAATTAAATAAATAAATCTTCTCCTTTAAAATACATGCAGTAGTTCTCCAGATTATAGAGCAGCAACTGTAGTCCTCATATAAAGTGAAATTAGCTGAATTGAACAGTAATGTTCATCAAAATTAAATATTTAATCATTCCCTAATCCGCTGGGTGTTGATTTCCTATTCGTCGGCTGAGATGTCACTTCACATTTTAGTATCATTGTATAGTTATTTCCCGTATTTTTCAATCCTTCTCTTAATTCTGTAACTCTTGGCTCTTCATGTGACATCAGATATGGATATCAAACCAGGTGAGCATTACCTTCTGTTCACAGGATTTTGGGTGATGTAGTGTTGGATATTTAACCCAAACTGTTAGATTTAGACTTTTGCCATCTCTGATAGAAACACAATATTGCAAGGTACTTGCAGAAGAACATTTCATAATGTTTATGTTTTCACATGCTCTCACTCTTTTTCTCCTGATTGGCTGTGCATTATATGAACATTATCCTTTATAATAACCAGTTGATTGTACATATAGTTTAAAAGGATATTGGAATAATGACAGATCTTTTTCTGTCCCAAGCCTTTCCTTGCTGAGCTCTCGCTCCCTCTTTTCACACAAACGCATTTTTTCTGATTGAATGTATTGTTGCTCTGCGATGAACCACAACCCTGCACTTACAGTGAGACAGAGTTATGTGCTGTGCCGAAAATGTTCCCACTCACTTTGTAGGAACAATGCATGGTTCAGTGCAAACAATAAACCAACACCTTTTAACCTGCCATCACAATTCTCCCATGAAAAGCTTGTAGTGAACTAAACAACAGCCACCAAGACTTAAAGACCTGGCCGGTTAGCCTAGTTAAGGTCTTCTGGAAACTGCTGTAGTAAACTGAATTACAAAATGAGATCCAGACATGATATGCAACATTAGCTAGAATGAAAAATATTGCAGAATGATGTAATGTTTTGCTAAACATCCCCTCAGTATCTGCCCTTCAGCAAATATGATTTAACTAGAGCTTTAACTTTTAAAACTGTTAAATTTGATAATCATATTAAATTATAAATTATAAATAATCATCATTCTTGTTCTTATAAGAACAGAAATATCCAACAATACGAATTACTGAATTCCGGTTTGGAGTTACATTTGGTACGGTTTGTTATATGAACATTTTTTCATTTGCTCAAAAAATGTCAGACTGGAGAGATAATGATTTTCCCCTTTTCTCTACTTTGTTTTATTATTCTGAAGACCATTGCTATCTGGCTTTCAGTCTTGGTTCTGTCTCAGAGTGATCTATTTGCATCATTTTTATACAGTGCAGCCAGGATATGAATACAGTGCAATGGAAAACTTTGCCATGGTGCCTGATGAAATTGTATTGCTCTAGAAATAGGTCACAACAAAATTAATGGGATGTTTCTGTAGTGTAGAT
>CM040979.1:10534929-10545923 GCA_022985145.1 Pangasius djambal | reverse complement strand
ATCTTTGGGCAATCCTCCAGGAGGCTTGGAGTAATATATCAAGTCAATGTTTGAATAAACTGACTGCTCGGATGCCTAGTGTTGTCCCTTATTATCAATGCAAAATGGTCACTAACTAAAGAGGATTTATGCTGATATTGCCCAAAAACCCTATTTTGTTCAGGCGTTTCCAAACTTTTGGAGGGCAGTGTATTACATAATAAACCTAAACAGACAAAGGAGAAGTGCACTGACCTCTGCCCAGTACTGCTGTTTAGTATCAGAGTCCATGTGTGCAAATCCTCCGAGGACCAGCGCCTTCATCAGCGTGCGCTGGATTGGACTTGACAGCAGGTGCAGCGGAGGACTGCGGCTGGCAAACTGCTTGGCCAGACTCCACCAGTTCTCACATTGCACCACGATGTTTGCTCTGTTGAACAACGTGGGACACGATGTAAAGGCTTGATGAAATTAAATGAAACTATATCATGCAGCGGATGACAAGATCCAGAGCTAGTTTATTGAATTTCGGCATCTGAAAACTAGTGCTGGATGCTGGGAACATAAACGAGTTTCCAGCATCATATTAATCACTAAATGATTGTAATTAAAAAACAAACAACCAGCTACGTTATTTTGCTCATGGTAAATTAAAGCACACTAACATTTTGGTCTTTAATGTCCTTATAGTCTGTGCATTCTGGAGTAAACAGTATGTTCTTAGCCCCTCAAATGCCTCTAGATGACTCCAGATTCAGTATATGAAGGAGTAAACGGAGGAAGAAACAAACACAGAAGAAGAGAGGAGTATTGATATTCACCTAATATTTTATTACTCATGTTACTTTCTTAAGAGCACTACTATTATTTGACCAACAGGTGGTGCAAACATACAGAAATTACACACAACCGAATCCATAGTTATCTCAGAGATTAGGTCCCACTTCATCCTTACATGAATATTCACACATACCTCTCTCTCTTTTCCACAAGAGTGACCAACAGTTCCACTGTGTCATTTGCCAGGTCAGGCTCAGAGCTCCACACGGAGAGGTTATTTATCACCTTCTCCAGCAGGTACCCCACAATCCACTGAGCCCCCTCAGTGTCAGCCCCAAATGCTGTGCTTAGGGGCATACTGATCTAAAGGAAGCAAGTGAAAGAAAGGGAAAAGGATACAGTACAACAAGGAAAAAATGTTTAGTAAAAAATGTCAAGACTTGGTGTCAGATTCACTGTCTTTACACACTTACTAGCATCTCAAAACAATTAAGATCAGTGAATCCCAGTTTTCTATAGAGAACATTCGGAGCTCACCTGACCATACAGCTTCTCATCTACTAGTAGGTACGTTTTGGCCCAGCGCCGCAGAAACCACACAATGTCTTTACCCATCTGAGGGCTCAACAGTTCTGTTAGACTTGCCCGTGTCGCCCGAGACTCCACCTCCGATGTCCTCAATACTGCTGATAACAATCTGAGAGGAGAGAAATGACATACATAGCTCTTATTAAATCTTACAACCTGATGTTTTTTAATGACAATCAGGTCAGAACACTTTTTCTAATATTTGTTGAAGTTCTTCTCACATTCCTACTGTTGTCAACAAAACAGCTATTCAGAGGAAAAAACTCCAGTCTTTGGGGTCCACATCATTTTTTCCCCCTCTCCAGTCACAAACAACTAAACAACCAACACAAAGAATCATCTCTACTTGTCTACCTGTCACGTCCACCATCAGCTGAAAACACCTCTCCTGTTGCCCTAACATTTAGGCATCCTAGCCTAGGCGGCACATGTGCATGTGTGTTGGGGTGTGGCTTTGGAAAATGCTAAAGAGTGGCGTTGCATTTGTTTGTCTTCTGCGCTTCAAAACCGCTAATTCAGCCAAACCTGCTGACTAACTTTAATACAGACAACAGTGGCTTGAATTGTTCATCCCGACACAAACCACTACTTGCAAACAGTACAGACCACTGTTAACTCTTGATGGACGCAGAGGTTCTGTCATTTATGATCTCAAGTCGCCCAGCGAATAATGATACTAATTCCATGTTATTATAACACCTGTCGAACATCATCATGCACGATGAAAGTAGCAGTGTTCCCATGGAAGTACTAGGCAAAGACATCTGGGAACAGTGGTCCTAATTGCAAAGAAGCTTGATGAAACTCGGATGTAACGACATTCCTCCGACCTTCAGGAGTGATTTTCAGCTCAAAGGCGCTTTATGAATACGAGCTGCAGAAACTCATGTAGAAAGAAGGAGAAGATAATGCACAAGAATTACAAATCTAAAAAGCACAGTGACGCTTTTGTTCCACCTCCAGTGGAAAGAACAGAAGGATACGTAAGAAACGGCTTACTGCAGATTAATGACCTGTAAAACAGATATGCCTTCTCTGAAGAGCCAGGGCAGCACAGGCGAATGGTTTACATTGTTTGCAAAAACAAACCCCATTGACATTTCAGAGCTGTGGGGTCAGGACGCTGTTATTAGGAAACTTAATCCTACAGCCCACTGTCTTTCCAAATCCTCCATCCAACCCGAGTCACCAACCTACTGTCTCTCCAAATCCTTTACCCCTATGCTATTCTCTCTTACCATCCCCCAAACCTTTCCTACTGCTGAACCCATCATGAACCCATCAACTCAGCATCCTTTCAATTCCTTAGCCCTGACCTCCATTCTCTCTCATTTTTCCCCATCACTGACAGAAAGGTCTGTAGATAACGTCTCAAGACCCTATCAGAATACAGAACACAGCCCACAACAAATTAGACCTCAACTCTAGTTGCACACTTGGTATTTGAACATTGTGCTACATTACAATACTTGCTTTACCTTTGAACTAATACAAGCAAGTACAGTTATGTCTGACATGATTATCATTTCCTTCTATTCAATGGCCTAGAGACCTTTTAAAAACTAGAAACAGGTCAGACAATTTAAAATCAGATTTATTTAATGTCAACACACCCCTTTCTACACTTCAGTCACCTCAAACCCCCTCTGTTCTCCATTCATAAACTTCCCCTATTCCCCTCTCTCAGCACTGCACCTGTCCTGGCTCTAATTGAATAATGCGTGCGGCGTGGTATTAGAGACTCGGCTGGCGCCAGGGCCAGGCTGCTACTCGCGTGGCCACTCTGTCTGGCACATGGCCAAGACATTCCCCACTAGGCAATAAAACTGCTGCTACCAGGGCAGATCAGACACTATGTGCTGCACCACCCCTGTACACACAGGAACCATTTCCTGCTGCTAAATTCTGCATGTTTTACTGACCACTGCTGCAGGCCGAGTGAAGGGTCCGCTGTACAACAGCTGATCACTAGAGGCTCTGTCTAGCATGGAAATAGCATTCATCTGACATGTCACAGAGTTAAGCTGATAATCATGCACCCGTTGCACTCAGGTCACATCACAGTATGGATACTTAAGCTCTGCATATATAAATACCATGGAGTCATCAGATTAGCCCGCTCACTAAAGCCATCTGAAAAACAGTGTACGAGCCCTCTGCCTTTAGTTTTCATCCACAGTACTGATGGATCTCTGATGTTCTGAATCGCTCATGTTAACCAAGCGCACTCCTCGACCTCGATCTCTTTACCTGATTACGGAGTCTGTCCTGTTGCAGCCCGGGATGGAGGAGGCTTTCTCCCCAGGCGAGCCGAGGATCTGCAGTGTGGTATTGATATCCACCTCAGTGGAGTGTTTTATAGAGAACTCCATCACCTCCGTGGGGATCATCGGCGTCTCCCCCTGAGGGTCATCAGCTAAGAGGTAGCCTGTCACAACCCAAAGAAAACATAACTGAATATCATGGCTTGCCCTTTTCTGCAATGTCGAGCGCCGTTAAAGCTTAGAAACAGAAAAGACTTCTTTGATATTTCTGAAATGTATTAACAGTTAAACTGGGAAAATAAACATTGTGACAGAGTAAAGACATTTTAATTTCACTCTTTTCTGTTTGAGACAGACCTGAGACTAATATGAGCCAGTGAATATCTTCATAGAGGTCATCTAAAACTTTCCGGTCCACTGAGTCTGGCTCTGACGAGGCCATGAGGTGCTGTTGGTGTCTCTGGAGCTGTCCATGTAGCCGTGTAACTCTGTCCTCCAATAAGCTAATAACAAGATACGAATCACTGGTTAATATGAATTTCTATAGTTTCAAGTTTATTTGTCATGTGCACAAAATGTCAGGGACAGTTGTATACTGAAATGCTTGGTGTGAGGCTCAGGTACATATACATACATACATACATATACATACATACATACACACACACACACACACACACACACACACACACACACACACACACACACACACACACACACACACACACACACACACACACGTCTGGAAGTATTTGGACAATGACAGAGTTTTTGTGATTTTGCCTTTATACACCACCACAAAGGATTTCAAATAAAACAATCAAGATGTGATCGAAGTGTAGACTTTCAGCTTTATTTTAAGAGGCTCCACAAAAATATGGCATTATTATTAAGAATTATAGCCATTTTCAACAAAGTACCTCCATTTTCAGGGGCTCAAAGGTATTTGGACAATTGACTGACAAGAAATTAATTGACCAGGTGCAGTCCATTCCTTCTTTACTTCAAGACAAATGAAGCAGATAAAAGGTCTGGAGTTGATATCAGGTATTGAGTTGGCATTTGGCAGCTGTTCGACTGGAGCTACCAATATGAAGTCCAAGTGCAAGTGAAGGAGGCCATCATTAGGCTGAAAAAACAACATAAATCTATAAGAGAGACAGTAAAAACCTTAGATGTGGCCAAATCAGCAGTTGGGTACATTCTTTAAAAGAAAGAAAGCAGTGGATGGTCGCAGAATCCTTTCCTTGGTGAAGAAAAACTCCTTCACAACATCGACGGAGGTCAGGAATACTCTGGAGAAGGTAGGCGTATCATTGTCAAAATCTACAATCAAGAGACGCCTTCATGAATGTAAATACAGAGGGTTTACAACAAGGTGCAAACCACTGGTAACATTCAAGAACAGGAAAGCCAGATTAGACTTTGCCAGAAAACATCTAAAAAAGCCTCCAAAAGTATGGAGAAAGAAAGGAACAGCTCATGATCCAATGTATACCACATCATGTGTCAAACATGGTGGAGGCAGTGTTATGGCATGGGCATGTATGGCTGCCAATGGAACGGGCTCACTGGTGTTTATTGATGATGTGACTGCTGACAGAAGTAGCAAGATGAATTGTGAGGTGTATAGGGCTATACTCTCTGCTCACATTCAGCCAAATGCTACAAAACTGATAGGACGCCGCTTCACAGTGCAGGTGGATAAGGACCCTAAACATACTGCGAAAGCAACTCAAGACTTTTTGAAGGCAAAGAAACTGAATATTCTTCAATGGCCAAGTCAGTCGCCCTGATCTCAACCCAATAGAGCTGCTTTTCACTTACTGAAGACAAGACTGAAGGCAGAAAGACCCACAAACAAGCAGCAACTGAAGGTGGCTGCAGTGACGCCTGGCAAAGCATCTCCAGGGAGGAAACTCAGAATTTCAGTTTTGAGAACATGGGCTCCAGACTTCAGGCAGTCATTGACTGCAAAGGATTTTCATCCAAGTATTAAAATGATGGTTATATTTACAATTATGTCACTTTGTCCACATACCTTTGAGCCCCTGAAAATGGAGGCACTTTGTTGAAAATGGCTGTAATTCCTAAATGGTAAATGCCATATTTTTGCGGAGCCTCTTAAAATAAAGCTTAAAGTCTACACTTTGATTGTTGTGTCTTGATTGTTTTATTTCAAATCCATTGCAGTGGTGTATAAAGGCAAAAACACAAAAACTCAGTCATTGTCCAAATACTTCCGCACCTAACCGTGTGTGTGTGTGTGTATATATATATATATATATATATATATATATACACACACACATACACACACACACAAATCATGCAAAATATATTAGGGAACTGGTATTTCTTCTTAATTTCTTGAGTGTTCAATAACGATGAGGTGTGAGCATGTGCTCTTACCTTGTAAGTAGAGGGATGCAGTGCTCTGCTGCAATGCGCCCTAACATGCCGATACTTGCTAACTGATCTGAAAACAGTTCTCTGTCATCCTCCTGCAATTCATTTATCTCCTCCTCTTCATGAGATGCGACACCATTTGCAGTCTACACAAAGAGACAAAGATGACTCAAAGGGTCACAACTGCCAGTTTACATTACAAGTTCTGAAAAAAAAAGCACTACAAATTCGAAGAAGAAAGGACAGAATGAGAAAAAGGGAAAGTGTAAAACACCGAACAGCCAAACAAATGGAAAGATGGCTGGACTAATGCTATGTAGATAGATGGATATACTGCTCTCACCAGGTTTCTGGTTCCATCAGGTGCTGCAAGGTGACACTGAATGTAGGAGTTGAAGACCTGCACAGCTGGCTGGACAAAGCAGCCACGGGGGAAGTGCTCATCCTCCTGTACCAGCGTGAGCCATGACTCCAACAGCTTATCATATGCTTCCATATAAACCATGTCATCTTTATCCAGCTAAATTAGAAAATATAGCAGGGATGTAGGTTACAGTTAAGTCCAGTTAAGTGCAGTTTTGAGTATGTGGAAAAAAATCATGTAATTTCAAAATCAGCTGATTTTAAAATGATTTCTTTGTATATCTGATACACTAAAAGGAGTTTAATCCTTAAAGTGCATAACGAATAAACTAATTTAATCAGTGTGGAGACAGATTCTAGTACTCACCACCTCTTCGAGGGCAGCGCTACGTCCAAAGGAGCAGGTAAGCAGTGTCAGGCAGTTGATGAAGGAGGAGAAGAGCTCGCTCGGTAGAGCGGTAAGAACACTCCGGGGAAACGTGGCAATCAGATTACTGATAATGTTTGAGATGCCTACTGCCTCCGAGTCTTCAATCTCAATCCTGTTCAATCATGTACAAACATAATTAGTGCTATACAAAATGATACTCCTACAAAAAAGCAACATCATGTCAGGAAGTGCCATAAAAAAGACTCATTTATTTTTTGTTAAAGTTTAACCCACTACAACAAATTTACATTCTGCATAGAGAAGTTTAATTGCTCTATAAATAAACTCAGTTTTGGTCAGGGTAATTCACGATGTTTCAGAAAGAAACAAATTCCTCAAAGGTCAAAACTAAAGTTACTTAATTGGAGTAATTGGTTCAGACTAAACAACTCCATAAAAGTCAAGGAAAGTGGTGGAACCTTTTAAAAGATCAAGTGTTAAAAAGCTGTACAAACATCTGTCCTAGAGTGTGAAAGCCTAGAGGAACCTTCAATACTCCACACGAAAAAGCATTACCAGAGCACAATGTGTGGGAATGTTTCAAATCACCAGAACTCCATTCATATTTTTATTTACTTTCTGACGCCCTCAAGCTTGTAGGCAAATGGATTCCATTCAAACCCACACAGTGAACACTACCTGGATTGTCTGAATTCTTCCCCTCAAAAATGCTAGAGCACTACTGGAGATCTGCTTCCCTTATGCTCACTACTACAGCTCTAACCCATATCAGATGGATTTAAATTACAAGCAGAACAGTTCAATCACAACGGACCTGCCGCATGGTTTTCCGATGATGCAAGTGGAAAAAAGCTCCAAAAATAGGTGATTATGGAGTGGCAAGTGAAGCAGAGAAGTAGAAGGAAGAATGGAGGAGAAAGACCCTGACTTACTCCACCAACTACAGATCGAATTTCAGGAGCCAGAGTGCACGTGCTATGTGCAATAAACCTATCCTTCTGTATTTAGTATAGACCTATAGAAGCTTCGAAATGAGCAGCAAACATAACTTATGACTATTTTTTTTCCATCACCTGCCTTTAAATGGTGTCAACATTTCCAACTGCACAACCACACACAAAAGCACAAATTATTTAACATGGATGGACTTTCTGTTGATTCATTCCTTTACACTAAAAAAAGACTGGGTATGATGCATTAGTTTAGTTCTCACTCACCCATTGATCATGGTAAGTAGCCCCTCCACAAGGTGGGCCAAGTAGGTGACCTGAGCACTCTCATCTGGGAAGATGGGCCCATGCATAGACGCCAGCTGGGCCAGGCACTGCAGGGAATCCTGGGCCATGTCGGAGTCTTCACGAATCTTCCTGTGCACCTGAGAAAACCAGAGAAATCAATCAAGTTTTGTATTACATTCAGACAAATTCCTTTTTTAAAAAAAAATAATCAAATCCTCACTAGTCACCTAACTAGTCCAAGCTATGAAAGTCAGTGTGGCTTGGTGTTTTCTACTATACACTGGGCTACACAAAAACAATCACACAAGACACCTGAATAAGAGAAACATCCTGAAAGCGGCATGAAGTCTTCTGCTTCGCCAACAGGCACAGTCCTCTCAGATTAGGAGGCATAATATTAAAGAAGGTGGTAAAGTAGAACAGTATAAAATGCGAGAGAATGTGTGTGCATGAGAGAGAAAAAAGCAAGAGAGCGAGAGAGAGAGGCGAAAGAAACGGTGAGGGTATATAAACCCTGTAGGCATTCTGCAGCGGGAGGAACTGTAGACTGGCTCACTGGCAGCTGATCAAACACACAGCTGGGGAGCTCACACACACTCTTTCTGAATTACACAGAAAAGCATCTCTCTCACACAAACACCCACTCCCCCTGCCTTTTTTTTTTTCCCCTCTGCCTTACTTGAAAAGACAAATCTGTCTTTAATTTTGCAGTCATGCAAAGTAAGAAAAGCCATCACAAAAGTGAACGGTAGAGTGCATGAAGAATCGGAAAGACCGCTCACCTATCGAAGCAGGACTCTCCCTCGTCACTCTCCACACAATGCTTAATGTAAAGTCAAATTCAAATCACAGTTCGGAGATGGTTGAAAGTGATCAGTCTCTCGACGATTTGTGAGGAGCGAGAGAACCCCGACCATAGCGGCACCATGGCTAGGAGTGTGTGTTTAGCTCAGTGCCCTGCTCTCCCATACCAGAAGCACATGTGGTTCCACTGCAGAGCGGATGTTTGGCACAAAATCCTCTTCACTTCTTATTGGGTCTCTTTTTTTTTTTTTTTTCTTTCCTTGGCTCAGTTTTTTTTTTTTTTTTTCCTTCGATCTCAAATCCTTACGCTGTCTGTCCAAAAAACATTCTGGCAAAGATGCTTCAAGTCAAAAAGAAACCAATTTTCCATAAATATGCATCTCTATGAAACTACGATTGGTTCTGAAGTCCCGTAGTGCACACTACTTCCTATCTTCCCCAGCTGGATAAAAGAGCCGCTAGGAGACCCAATACTGTTAACATGCTGTGGCACTGATCTATCTAATGGACGACTGGACTCTTTTTCCACAGTGTGAAATCACTTGGTGAGCCGATACAGAAGAGAGGGAGGGAGAGAAGGGGAGGAGGTGAATGAGAGGTAGATGAGAGACAAAGCCAGAGAAAAAGATAGGGCTAAATAGAGAGACCGAGCGCAAGGCCAAAGTTACGTGGGCAGTAAAAACAGCTGCGCTTACGAACATCCACACCACGCAAACTATTCCAACTGCCTTGAATCCAACTATAGTTAGACTGACATATATTCATTTAGATGCCTCATGTCAGACAGAGACAACCATTTTTAGGAGGAAGACAAAGCAGGAGATAACTTCAGTCCATCTCCTGGGCAGACCTTTTGTTCTCGATCAGATCATCACTGCATCGCTGTCTACACAGATCCAGTTACTAAAGCAAAGGGCAACTAATAATCATCATCATTATAGAATCCATCTCAATCAGCTACAACAAAACATGAAACTGCTTAGTCCATAAACGAACCACACATGTGTTCTGAAAGAGGACATGGACTGATCTGATTCCAACATTCCCTGGCTGCATTTAAAAAAAAAAATTGCAACCAAATTATAACTGCCATTTGCTAATCACAAGTATGTGTCTGTGTGTATGAGGGACAGAGGGTGTATGTGTGTGTAAAAATAAACCTAAACCACAAACAAAAACACTCCTTGCTAGTCTTGGGTTTGAGTAGGAAAATGTTAGTGTAGCCATAGCTTTATTAGGTGTGAAGCGAAGCAAGCGAGTTTATTTTAGGCTGTGCTTCATTCTCTCATCCTGTTGTCTTTTTCCAGGGCACCCGGAGCTACATCAAAGAGTCCGTCCCCTTAGATGGGAGACACTCATATCGCTCTGCCTGCCCAAGTAACAGGCCAAGGGGGCTTCAGGGTCTGTTAACGGGAGTGCTTCATTCAGGGGTCAGGGTCTAATCCAGCCAGCCGTCCACACTCACCTCTGACCCCTGCAGCGCATGTCCCACCTGCCCCTGTCACAGCTGAGAGTATAACACATAATGTCAGGTATGAGCATAGAAAAACACACCGCACACCAGAGAGACAGCTGACTACATTTCAACCCAACAAAAACAATCCCTTGACCCTCTGCGAATAAAGCCGAATGCCACGCAGGGGTAAAACACCCAGAAGTAAAGTGAACGACAGTAGCTGCTTCCGTTAGTCCAAACAGAACCCTCCGTCTGTTCTTAAATTTATCTAGTTGTACTACTCATTGTTTGATACAGCTCTTGATATTTCTGTTCTCTCACTGAGATTTCATGGCTAGTTGGGGTCTCGGTCCTTTACTATAGATGACAAAGCACAGATGAGATTCAGCAAATTTAAATTTCAGTGAGAAGGCAGAGACCCCAACACTACTGAAGCAGGCTGAACACTCTGGGATTTCCCTTGACCCATCTTAATTAATCTGGCAGCATATCCTGCTGGCACTGATGGAGTAAGTATTTGGCAATTGATGGCTCAGGGAGACTATGCATATGTAATGGAAGAAAGGGGAGGAGTATTTGGAAATCGTGCTCTGAACGGTGATGGAAAGATGACGGATTTGTTCCGCACATCAGGATCTTTTCGATCAGCCCTGCGTACGATTTCTACCCCATACAACATCGTGAAACTCTTAAGCCGTCACTTTGTTTCAACCAGCTTGACT
>CM040979.1:10502385-10534829 GCA_022985145.1 Pangasius djambal | reverse complement strand
AAAAAAAAAAAAAAAAAAAAAAAAAAAGGAATTGACTATTTTGTCAAATTGTTTTGCCAATTAAATGCATATATCAATATAAATAAAATCACATATTTTATTCACATGCCCATCAGGCTGTTTGTTACTTTAAGGGAGACTAGCGGAAGAATAAAGGGAATAACATTACCTTTTAAGCTATGAATCAATTTCTGCACATGAATGCACTGTATTCACAATGACCATTACCTACACTGATATTTTACATTCCCTGCTTAAAATGCATGTGGAAGAGAAAATTCGTGTTCCGAGACATACAGTATTAATTACTGCACATTTATTGTACAATACATTCACAGAATGCTGCTGGTGTAAAGTACATACATACTCATCACCAATACTGTCTTAAGGTTTAACTAGACAACTCATAGATGAAAGCTGACCGAGCAATAGAGCTTGCAAGGTCACAAGAGTCTCGCCAAGCGTTTGCCTAAAATGCATTAATTAGTGCATCAAAGGGGCTTTATTATTATTATTATTCAGAACAAGAAAAACAAATCACAAACCAAAAATAAAAAAATTGTCAGTTATCAGTTGCCGGTACCAGGAAATTGATAGAAAGTGACAGACACTGTAGGGTAAGCCATCACTACAACTGCATAGTAATGATAGATTACCTTACAGTAAGTAGTGTAAGTGGTGAAGGCTTACCTTACAGTGTCTAGTGAGTCTGTCTAACCCAGATGTTGTGTTTTCTTTATGCATCTGAATGCTGACAGACAGACTGCAATTCTCATCATATTTAAAGCGAAGCGCTCCCACATTACCGACACCTTTCTTGTTTGGAACCGTGTTAATAAAGTAATCGTGATAGTAAATATTTATGGATGGATGGATGAACAGATGGCTGTACGGATGAATGTGTGGATAAATTGAGAGACAGAGATAAAAGGAGGGAGCTTGGGAGGTCAATGGACTAACCACACCAAGATAAACATAGCATCCTTTCAAATGGGAGCAGGAGTGACGGGAAGTGAGTGGGTAAGGAGAACATCATGCAGCAATAACTATATAAGGATTTGGCCATCAGGACATCGCACATCTGCACCAAACTGAACGATGCTAATGAATGAATGATAGACCAGGAGATTACTCACGGTAAAGAAGAGGTCCATAACTCTGTGGTCCAGAAGGGCTTCCCTCCACGACTCAGTAGGCTTCAGCATGACATTCTGAGTGGATTCAAACATGGCAATGTAGTGTCTGCCTAGTAACGTCTTAGTTAAGGTCAGCAGCATCACAAAGACAAACACCAGTCCTGAGAAGTGAACACGTCGCTACCTCACTAGTTTCACCTTTTCTGTTTCTGTAAGTTTTGTTTGTTTCTGTCAATGTATCTCTGTGTGCAGTGAAAAGCTACTCCGATTACCTCCCATGCTCTTCAAGCTAGCCCTCTTTCTGCCTCTTTCTGAGTGTGTTACTACAGTTAAACCCAACTGTCCCCTCCCACGTAATCTGTACCTCAAGGTCACCCACTTAATAACTCACTGGAAAAAGAGAGAGACAGGGAGGGATGGAGAGAGAGAGAGAGCAAAATAAAGAGAGAGAGTCTCCCACAGGAATGTATGATCAAGGCCAGTTACCGGCAAAGGCCAAGCATTCCTCTGGGCTGGATCTACGGTCACTCCCTACACGCACGCACGCACGCACATGCATAAACACACACTCTCACACACACACACACACACGCAACATAAATGTGCAGTACAATATCAAATATAAACAACTCAAACACCAACACGCTCAAAACGGTGTCAGTTTAAAGCACTGTGTGTGTGGGAAAGTTTGAGCAAGTGGTGAGTGTGTGTTGTCGTTGTCTCCCCGAAACCAGGCCTGTCCTTATGGCTTTTTAAATATAGCACTGGGGCAGTAGAACTCTGTGTGACCCATGTTAAGGAGGGGAGAGGAGAGCAGAGCTGGAGCCAAACCTTCAACGCCATTGCCAGCTACATGAGCAAAATAAAGTAGGAATCAAGTATGTTGATACAGAGCCATGTTTGCATCGGTCATACTCAACAGGATGACAGAACTGCTCAGGTCACTCAGTGACATGTTATTGCCTTCATTTATTTGCCAAGAAGGAAACAATACCACACTATTCTCTCTGTTACAGGTGTGTATGGAACATGAACTGCTGGCCTTTGCATGCATATTTGAGGGAAAAAAGTCTTATCCTATCACTAGCTCTAGTCAGAGATTAAAAACTTACAAAGTGTCCAATGACCAGGCTAATGGCTTTGATGAAGAAAATGGAGAGTAGGGTTTAAGATTTATACAAGCATACAAATTGGCCTACATGGTAGAATTACAAACATAACTACATAATGGAAAAGTATTTAAAAGGAAATTTCCTCAATTCCCTTGCAAGCCACGTTGTTCAGTGGTTATGAAGTAGATATTCATAGAATCTGAAATTAGTGCACTATTAAGATTGTGAAAGGAAGGTGGGAGGGAAATAGTATGAGAAAATATTAGGAGCAAAATGAGGTATCCTAACTAGCAGTAAGACTGTTCTTGCACTGTGCATAAGAGGAATAAAAAAGTGGACGGATGCCGAAGTACATGCTGAATATGGGCTCTAGACAAATAAAGATGCACACATTTTGTTAACATAATAATTATAAGAGTGTTGAGTGGCACTCAGTGACAGCCAGCCAAGATGTGTGAGGGATATTACAGTCTTTAAGTGTCACATCCTCCCCTTTAAGACTCCATCACTACCTCGGTGTGTGCACTAATACTT
Organism: Pangasius djambal; assembly: GCA_022985145.1. Lineage (NCBI taxonomy): Eukaryota > Metazoa > Chordata > Actinopteri > Siluriformes > Pangasiidae > Pangasius > Pangasius djambal. Next base: position 10,532,047 of record CM040979.1, on the reverse strand, counting down.
CAGGAATCCCCTCTCTACACACTCGCCCCTCCCATCTGGTAACACATGTTGTGGAAAGCCACTCCTGTTTTGTGTGTGCTGTCTGTCATCCCCCCCTCACCCGTTCAGAGCAGCCGACTGACACAAGGCCCAGGCTTGACCTGCCATGCAGCAGCTAAAGCTGAGGAGAGATATGGAGTGGTAGAGGAGCAGCAGGAGCCGTGTCTAGTCTCACATATGACACCTCCACACACTCCAGGAGCAGAGGGAGGGGGGGTGTGGACAGATGCCACACATGCCGGAGCGGAGACTACATACACACTGCGGCACTTTGAGGGGAATAAAGCAGACGCGGCTGTCAGGAACACATTTTTGAGCACAGGCCTTAAGTTAACATGTGTGCACGCACATCCATGCAGCACACATACTGTCCCCATGAGTGCCCTTAATAAATGCTCTTCGTCCCAGAGGAGCATCTCCTCCACGTACCACCCAGTCAGCAATTACTGTGATCTCAGTCTGTCTATACAAACACACCGAGACACATGCGCCTGCTCAACATTCCTGGCAGATCCTCTGCAACTTGCGTGTTTAAAGGCACACTTATCGGGAGTGATAAAGGCACAGGCACTCTTTGAAAGTGATATGTGATCCTAGTTGGTGCTGCCGCCAGCCCAGATCCCTGTAAACAGACAGAGAGGCACACGGCCTGCCTGAGTGGGATTAGCACCCAAAAGAGCTAACACACACCCATATACAATCACTAGCACGTGCAGCCCATCATGAACCACAGAAAGCAACATGAAGACACATATAATATAACTAGCAACAGCAAAGAAAGAAGTAGCATAACTCAGAAGAGAACACAAATGTATAGGTACAGAAAAACTGTGACATGCAAAAAAATTTCCAAACGAAAATGAGCATTCTATGGCGAACAGATTGTAGGTGGATCAATAAATTTGCGCAAAATAGCTAAGACCATCAGGCAAATCCCAACAGCTTCCTAACAGAAGGGTAGCATTTTAATTGTCATATAAAGAGAGTTTTCCCCCCCGAATTTCTTTATTTCCTGCATCTTTTCATGCTTTTATTTAATTGCCTTTGGAGGGTATCAAGACTTTAAATTCTTGCAGTGAAAAGAATTAAGCTACACTTGCTGACAGACTCATGCAATATTGATTTTTCCCTGATTCCAGTTTCCCTTTTTCAAATTTTCAGTGCTGATGTTGCTCAGTGTTGAGCAGGAGAGCAGAGGAGAGCGCTGGACAAAAAGAACACAAAAAACAAACAAACAAAAAAAAAAAACTGCACATTTAATCCCCTTCTAATTATCATCAGCATCATTAACGTTATTTGTAAAGTGTAAAATCTGACACTTTGCTGTAGGCCTATTTTATCATCTTGGGTCAAAACCTTCGAGCATTTCCTCTTTTGTCTGCCTTTTTTCGGCCAATACGTTTCAGTATCACTCGCAGTAAATATAGTAAACTTATGTTAAATATATACTTGTGTAATATTAGTCAAGTTGAATATACATCGATCGATTTTACATTTCACAGCATTTACCTTTGCAGAAAGCGAGTCAGCTGTGTGGGTCAAGAACACGTGAGATTGGGGGAAGGGGGCAGGGCTTCCAAGAAGTGTCTGTTAATATCACAGAATTCAGAACACCTGCACAAATCATTCACATATCGGTCGGCTTATCTGCCATTTTATTGGGGAGAAAAAGGCTGTTCTTTTGGTCTGTCTTTGTGTGATAACTCATACTAGTGTTACCTTTCCTGCTCAGGGGAGCCTCTGTTCCTGGAGCGCTCCAGGGCTGGAATGCGCTAACCATTCTGCCACTCTGGGCTAATTTTCCACATTTTTTGTGTTTTTTCCCCCCTTCATAATGATGTGCAGACCCTCAAACTACACCCCAAATTACAAGACTCATAATGCAGTGCACCTAAACATTAAACCTTTACTCTCTAACATTAGTGACTCTGATGTTTTTGTGGCGCTCCTATGCATCTGGTAATGTAATCACCAATAAACGTTACCAGATATTGTGGAAATGATAATAGCGTGTACGGACGATAATACATTGTTGATCATAGATTCTAGTCTGAATATATCTGCCCTTTCCAATTAATGCTGGAATTATCTGAAACAACTCAATCAGGTAGTTAACATGCAGTTAAAATTAACATGAATAGCAGATCGTATTCAATAATCGTATTCAATAAGCAATGTATGAAGCAGGATCAGTGCTAGTATGTATAAAGTACAATGTAGTACAATTTTGGGCTTAAGTGCCAAAATATCAGGGAAAAATTCTTGCACTTAGGTCTAAGAATGGAAGCAAAGTATAAAAATTCTTTAGCTTAAAGAGCTTTACTCTTAAATGAGTCAGTATTCAGCAGTGTTTCATTTAACTGCTAAGAATAGCACTCGGACAGAAAAGGCATGCACACTAGTAAAGATGTACTGCAATTGGCTGATGATGCAAATCTCAAAGACATTAGCCTTTTTTAAATAATAGAATTCAGTAAACAGAATCCGGCCACACTGTAAGAACGGCTGATTGAGGCGCAGCCATTTCGAACGTGTTGCGTGTGCTCACCTGGCGGCTCTGCTCATCTCATCTCATCAGTAAGACGATGTAATATGTGGAATGTAAATATAAACTACCACAGTTATAAAGTGCTTCCATTCATAGTTTCATAAGAACGGCTTACTAAAATGCTAACCAAATTACATACAGTATTAAGAGCTCTTATACTATCAAGAGTGCTGGGTCTCGGGCCGTCTCTGTACCTGTAACAGCTCTGCCTGAGTGACTGCTCAGAGAATGAAAAACTTCAACCAAAGAGCCCACCGCAGGCTATGGCTAAATCAATATCGATATCAACTTTATGTTTTTTGTTTTGTTTTTTTTTTTTAAAGATACAGCGAGTTGTTAAATGAGGAAATAATAGACTACTTCAGAGCAGACTTTTTTAAAAAGCAATTCTCAAAAGTTCCCAGAAGTTACTTCATTTCCAATTTAAGAACAACGCACAGCAACGTCCACCTTTCCTAAAAAGGATATGATTAGGTGGGAGAAAGTTCCAGCTGAGCACCTGATTGGCCAGTGCTAGGTAACGCTGGAACACGGACGACATCTGGGCATTGAGGTTCTCCCTACGACTGAACTCCTGCAAAACCTCCATGATGAGAACAAAGATCTGCTTAAGGTCATCCTCCTACAACAGAAGACGGTACGCATACATTAAAAACGGAACAATGAAAAAAAACAAACAAACAGGAAACGATCAAAAGAGGGCTGACCTGAAAGACACGCTTGCAGCTGCCATGGAACTCCATACTGAGGCCAATATTACTGGTTTTACTGGAGCTGGAGAACTCGCTTAATAAAGCTGTCAGGATGGAGCATGCCAGTGTTTGCTTCAGAGACAAAAACAGCCATAAATACATACAAATTTCATTCATGAAATTTACCAACCACACCACAACAAACGAATACAAAAAAAATGAAAGGTAACTGCAATCGGTCTTCAAAAAACTCATTCATGCTCCTATTTTTAGCATTATACAGTGTGTCCAAAAAGTCAGGAAGCAATGGGAATATATTTAGCAATTAACAATCCGAATATGTTGAGCAAAAACATGATACAAAGGAACAGTGTAGAGTGAGGAACAGCGCAGAGTGTACGGGTGAACATTTATGTTGTAAATAATAAATACAAAATTAAGCACAGGTAGTTTTATTCTGATTGGTTCCTGACTTTTCAGACACTCTGTATATTGTATAGATAATCAAACAGCAAATAAATGTAAAATGAGCATTTTCAACCTTTTAAAACTAAAAATTAAAAGTAAATTAAATTAAGGGGCTTCTGAAATATTTTTATAAATTCACTGACATGGTCAAGTTATGCACGGTATACAGTGAAGCTGCCCAATCCGAGGCCTATGATCAGTTTTATTTTGGCCACTAAACTATCAGAACTGACATACTGTTACAGTGAAGCACTAAATAAGTATTCCTTCAGCAAGTAAATATATTTTCATGCAGTGTTCCACCACTCATGTTTGTTGAGCCAGTTTAAGTTGTTTGCTCAGTGATTTTGTCTCAAATTAAATAAAGTAGAATGCGGCAGTGAAGAATGAATAGGTGGTCTTTTTCAGAGAAATTTATCAGTTCACACAGGCCACAATCAAAACAGTTTGTTCAGTCTCTGATTATCTTTAAAATATTTAATATTACTCAAAACCAACACTAATGACCAAAACCTAACCCGTCAATCCAACAAAGCACTCAATCTGTGCTTGAGGTATGAGCTGTTATGAAATGAAATGTTATTCACATATAATTCACAAATAATTATAGTTGTAGTTCCTTCAGAAACCATACTATTGACTTCCCAACTGGAGTTGCTCATATGAATCTGACCGAACACACAATATTTAAGAGAATGTAGAAAGTACATCAAGGAACTGGACCTCAGTAATAGGCTTTCATGCTTACCTTACAATTTGTTCAAATAATTACACTGTTTGCTCATCAACTAACAAAACAAAGCATTTAATATTAATTAACCTTTATTACTAGAAACAAAAGTTAACCTGAGTTTTATTTTGCTATACCCGCAAGCTCAAAGGTTTTTTTTTGCCACTTTCTTTGCGCCTCATCTCCCTACAGTCAAGCAGACACACAGCACCCTCTAGTGAGCAAAATGATCAGTTGCCATTACCAAAGCCGTATCAGTGTGATCTTTTACACTGCTCTAAGAGCTTTTAAATATATTCCCATAACTTACCACTGTAGGATTGCCACTGCTGATAAGCTGGCTGACCTCATGGAAGATGCTCTTACAGTTGATGGATTTGTCTAATGACCCACGCTTCACTATAACTGCAACTGCCAATAAAATCTGTTCTCGAACGTATTTCTGCAGACTGAGGATGAGGAGAGAAGGAAAGTTAAAGAGCAAAAAAAGTGTAACAATATCAGAAAAGGCCAATAGGAGAAACATAGGAACCACAGGAATTCTTTCGCAGTCACACTTACTTGGGTCTCTGTAAGACGTAGGTGAGAAGGAATGTTCGGAGAGACTCGATACTGTTCTTCTCCAGCAAGATCCATTCTCTGACTACAGCCTCCATTATGGCTGTTGCAGCCTGGAACAGCACATAGTCCACCTTACTGGTCTCTGGGAAATAAAAAAAAGAGCAACACCACTCAACATCAGCTTAATATAAAGCATGCATACATTCGCTAACACAAGACAAGCAGTTCATCAGATGATGTTTATTCTATTTTATACATCTACATTTATTCATTTGGCTGACACTTTTATTCACTGTGATGTATAATGGAGACAAGGTACAGATTAGCAGTTGAGGGTACAGGGCTGCTCAGGGACTCAACAGTGGCAGCTTGGTGATGCTGGGATTAGAACTCACAATCTTCTGTGCAGTAACAAATGAGCCCATCTGCACTGAACTACATTAATCCATCACAGGAAGGTTTGTGGTGACAGAGCGGTGTTGCTCTTTCTATTCCCCCAGAGGGCAGGGGTGGCTCAGTGGTTACGGCTCTGAGTTACGGATGAGAAGGTCAGGGGTTCAAGTCCCAGCACCGCCAAGCTGCCACTGTTGGGCCCTTGAGCAAGGCCCTTTACCCTCTGTGCTCCAGGGGTGCTGTATCATAGCTAACCCTGCACTCTGACCCCGGATTCCTAACAAGCTGGGATATGTGAAGAAAATAGTTTTACTGTGCTGTAATGCATATGTGACAAATAAAGGCTCCTGCTTCCTTCTGTGTGATTCACTACAGCATCAAATTGGTTACAACTGACATATCATATTAAACACTACACAAAACAAATAAGAGTATAAGTAGGGTTTTCTGAAGTGGTGAAGTGGCAGGTACGAGTTGTGGACCACAGCATTTTTGTCTTATTAATGTCAAGAAAGAGAAGGGGGGGGAGAGGCTGGTGAGGGAACATCTGTTTATAGCTGCTATAACATAAGGGATAAGAGAAACTCACTTGTTTTGCCAACATGCCACAACTATAAACAGTTATATAAATCTATGTATAACAGTTTATTTATACTTTGTATAAAACTATAAACATAAAACATATGCTGTGCCATTCATTAGAAAATCTAAATTTGTATTTTTGGGCAAATATAAGATAAGAGGAATAAAACACTGCAGGACACGCTTTCATAGGAAAATAATCCTCTTTGCGTCAGGCCGCATCACAGCACCCTGTCAGTGATCACTTTCCCCAGCAGCACACAAGCCCCTTCATTTCTGACGCAGCTAGAAAACTCATCACAGCCGGGGTGTGACTGACAGGATGTGTATGATGGGTTGGGTGCATTTTGGTGTTTCAACACTTTGCTTGCTTTATTGTATGTGCTTATCGGTGAATTTTTGGTTCTTATTCTCAGTGAAGTTTTACCTAGCATGTTAACATTTTGATGGCTAGTGGCTAATTTCTGGTTTTGGTGTGTTACTCTGTACTTTATCACCTTTACAGTGTTTATTTTTGATGGATCTGTCTCTATTTTATTTCCGAGTCAGCTGATTATTCTCATAACACTTCTGCAAAACTGAGGGGCATGTCTCAAACAACATTCTACCCTACATAATAATATGTTAGTACAACAGTATCATTGCTATTTAGGCATCCTATTTAGAGTGTAGAATGTGATTTGGGACACAGCCTGTAATTCTCACTGAATGTGTAGTACTTGCAGCCATCATAAGCTATGTTTCCATCCATGTATTTTTATGCGAATTTTGGGATACTGCATTAAAAAAACCCCGCTGGATGGAAACAGCAGATACGAATAAAATCTCCAAAATGTACATAAAATAAACTTGTGTGCTCAATTGAAGCAGAAAATTTTTGTATTCAGTAAGAAGACATGCGCATATAGTATGATGGAAACACATTTACTGAATAAATTCCCATTAAAAGAGTCATGTGATTGGATAACCAGTGGACCAGTCTCATTGCACAGCATCTCGAATGTTGGTTTTGTCATTCTGAAGTGCCTGAGCCAAAGTCTGTCATCAAAATGATTTGGTATCATTACCTCCCAGAACTGTCTCACACCATTCCGCTCCCCAACATCAGGCATCCGCCTCCAATCGCAAGATAACATGAGGTTTGTTATAGAGTTTCGTCTGCGCGCTCTGAAGCGCAAGTAATTTATTAGATTGGAAAGAAGAGCCACAGTGGCTTCCCCGGTAGCAACAGCTTCCATTTGTATTGATGCTTTGCACCGGTTTCCCCGGAAGTGATGATTTTGTTCTCTTGAACACATGGGACGGAAACGGTGCTTTATTCGCAAATATTTTATGCCATATATTTCAATTTTTTGCTCAAGTTAAATTCGCAACTTGGATGGAAACATAGCTATAGTAAACCATACTAAATTGTGTTACAAAATATTCTTCCACACCTGGCACAGAGCAGCATTTTTCTATCAACATTCCAAAATCCTGGTTTTTGTGACATTTTTGAATGAAATTTGCTGGAGCTGCTCTTTAACTAATCTGCATTAGAAACCAGAATAGTGTCCTAAACCCTTTAATTTAATAACTTCCCTGAAAGGCTTCAAAAGAGGGAGCTACCACTTACCAAGAATGTGTTTACAAACAGCGAAAGGTGATTTGGACTTGCGAAAGGAGAGGAATATGTGCTCTGCGTGCTGCCTCTGTTCTGTGCTGACCATGGACGGTGGTGCCTGAGAACACACAAGACATGCATACGTGCGTAAACACACTGTCAATATTAAAACAAATACATAACTTCGGTTTTTTTTTGTAAAACTTATCTCTTTGAAAGCACTGTATGAAAGTGCAGTTTCACACTGTAGGAAAGACAAACATTTCATTCCCGATTATTGATAGATAGATAGATAGATAGATAGATAGATAGATAGATACTTTATTGATCCCGAGGGAAATTCTTGGTATCCAGCAGCAATAGACAGTAACAAAACAGAAAGGGAAAGGTAATAGATTAAAATAGCACCATAAGTCTGTACAGTCGGTACTAAGTATAAAGATACGACAGTGTAAATACCTTATGAATTTACTTACTTACAGTCATTATAAACTGGTTAGTGTATAGAGCTGACCAGAAGTTAGACAAGTTACATTATACAAGTTATACAAGCTGACCAGAAGTCAAAATAAGTTAAGTTATCCAGGTTATACAAATAGATGCGTGAATCATAGCAGTGCAACAATGATATGCAGTTAAGTGTGGCAGTATATAACAGTGCAACATAGTCTTTGTTGTGCAAATGCTCAAGTAATACAGCATACAGACTGAGAGGAGACCGGTGAAGAGAGGGTATTTTGCTTACATTTTAACAAGCGCACGTTTTACCTGTCCACTAAGGCCCGAGTTTTACATGCAGTGTGACCACACGGCAACACAGGCAGCATTATTCATCTACTTCCCTGTGCATCTTGTGTACATCTGGAGGATTAAAGGCAATATCTACTAGATGGCACATCAGAGCCAAACATCTCTGTCTGTCAGGTTTCCATGTTGATCTGTAAAATGTTTAGCAAATTCATGACATTTCTGGAACACTTTTTTTTTTTAATGAATGCAGGATACACACTGCAGCCATTTTGTACATGTGTAGTTAAAAGCAGGTTGAAACCCAAACTAAGTAGCCAAAAAAGGTAATAACCACACAACCATGTACCAAATTCACTCTGTACAAATCAGACATGACTATCTCAAAGTGCTTCGACCTCAATTCACACACTGACGGCGTATTAAGCTTAATCTAGCAGTACACGACTCCAGACACACACGCACCAAGCAGACACCAGTCAGCTACACTACTAAGCCTTAAATCATGTCAGTGATTGGATATCGTGATCATCAGATGGCACCTCTGCTATTCCTAAGTGTTTTTCCCACTCTCCATCAAGTTCTCTCCATCACACTGGAGAATTTCCACATTACAGATGGCCTTTAAGTTTCATACCACAGGCATCACACAGACAGATTCCTGAAAAGGCTTAAGCGAGAGAAGTGAAGCTGCAGTAATCTTATATTGCCTACTTTACTAAGTCATATTACAGATAAGGCATCATGAAAAAAGTACCGATGAGAAAGAAAACTATTTGATATACTGAGAAAAAAACAATAGATATTCCAATGCTGCAACGTACAGATACAGACTAAACAAATTCAGAAATATGAATTCACTCTACCATTAGAAGGGCTTAATTACAAGCGATTTAGCCTCTCTCATAACTTCATCCAAAAGTAAAAATAAAATATTTCATATACAATACACACCAACAGGTTAATCATACACTTATTGAGCAATTTATTAGGAACACCTGCACACCTACTCATTCGTGCAATTATCTAAACAGCCAATCGTGTGACAGCAGTGTGATGCAGAAAATCATGCAGATCTGGCCAGCAGCTTCGGGTAATGTTCACATCAACTATCAGAATGGGGGAAAATGTGACCTCAGTGATTATGACCGTGGCATGATTGCTGGTGCCAGATGGGCCGGTTTGAGTATTTCTATAACTGCTCATCTCCTGGGATTATAACACACTACAGTCTCTAGAGTTTACTCAGAAGGGTGCAATGAAGGAAAAAAAACATCCAGTGAGCGGCAGTTCTGCAGACAGAAACTGTGCCCTTGTTAATGAGCGAGGACAACGGAGAGTGGCCAGACTGGCTCGAGCTAACAGAAAGGCTACATACAGTAACTTGGATAACCACTCTGTACAGTTGTGGCGAGCAGAAAAGCATCTCAGAATATATAACACATCGGACCTTGAGGCGGATGGGCTACAACAGTAGAAGACCACGTTAGGTTCCACTCAGTTGATGACCAAAAAAACATAGCCTGGTCTGACGAATCTCGATTTCTCCCGAGGCACACAGATGGTAGGACAGAATTTGGTGCCAACAGCATGAATCCATGGACCCAACCTGCCTTGTGTCGACAGTCCAGGCTGGTGGAGGTGGTGTAATGGTGTGGGGAATGTTTTGCCACACTTTAGGCATGTTAATACCAATCAATCAATCGCTTGAATATCACAGCCTATTTGAGTATTGCTGCTGACCATGTGCATCCCTTCATGTCCACAATTTCCCCATCTTCTAATGGCTACTTCCAGCATCATAATGCACCAAGTCCTCTCATACTGGTTTCATGAACATGAACACTGAGTTCAGTGTTCTTCAGGACCACTGGACCAGAATCTCAAAGGAATGTTTCCAACATCTTGTGGAATCCATGCCACGAACATCTGAGGCTGTTTTGAGGGCAACGGGAGGTCCTGCCCATTATTAGTACAGTGTTCCTAATAAACTGTACAGTGAGTGAATATTCTAATGATAAAATTTAAAGAACTATCTAAAATATCATTTTAAAAGAACAAGCTTTTAGAGGATACTCTGATACATTACTAATTAAAACATTCATCTCCATGATAAATTTCCGAAATACCAAAAGCCAAAAAAAAGGCAGTAATCGATAGAATAGTCCTGCAAACAAACTAGGGCTGCGATCAAATGTTTGATTAATAAACATTCAAAAGTTTCCATGTGTTAGACTGGAGCTGCAGCAAAATACAGAACCTGAAAACAAATGTTTTTTGCTATATTTCATGTTTATTCAACTAGAGAACAATACCAATGGCTCACTCCTTTAAGCAAATACAGCTACTGTTTGCAAAGGGCAAAAAAGTCAAAAAATGAATTGCTTACAGCTACTCATTGCACAACTGCAAATAATTAGTGTATTCGCTCTCTTAGAAAATAATATATTACCAGCCCTAAGATATTGTGCAGCTCTGAAACAAACTCTGTTCTTTAATCAAACAAACAAACCTGATGCCAAAGCAACAACATAATCTCCTCCATGTTTCTGCCTGTAAAAGCGGTAAATGCAGACACACACTTGGTTAAGCCCAAAAGTGCCAAGTCTAAGTTGGAAAGGTGGGGAAATGTATAGTAACAGAGTATACATGTGATCGAATGACCTGTAGAAATAACCCCAGATAATATAGCTGACAACTGACAAGCTGGTAATGATTCTGCAATATTCTTTAGGACAATAGTTTTCGTGCTTTTTTTTTTTTTTCTTAAAAAATATGAGGGAACAAGCCTCAAAACAAGTGGTTACAATCAAGATCAAAGCAGAGGTTTGCACTGAAAACACAAAACGAACCTGGAAATGGTAAAAACAAAAACACAGAGGAATCCCATTGTGCGCTTCCATTCCTATACGCTTTTCCAGCACTAGCACCGTTCCCGAGTTGTTGACTTTGCCAAGAAGAAGCTGCTGGCGATCAGTATGCGATCTGACACACCCACACAGTTCTGCTCAGACAGAAAAGAGGAGGTTTTTGTAGTTTTTAGTTATAATTAAATTAAGGTGGTAAGGGAGGCATACTTCTCAAATTAAACCACAGTGCTGCTGAATTCTCAAATCCTGTTTAATCTTCTGCAACGGCACAGTTCTAACACTAGCTCCAGCTAAAACATAAACAATAGGTTTATATTAATGCGCTCGTTCTAAGGATGTGTCAGACACTTCAGACTCATAAACTAAGCCTAATGATAAATATTAACATTTTTAAAATTGGTTTAACAAAGAAAAGTGGCTAATAGTTGCTGAAGCTTTCTGTAAGTAGACTGTTTTTAATATTTAAAAGAAGAAGGTCTTGGGTGTCAACGCTTGGCAACACTCAGTAAGGTTTTCGCCATAGCAAAGTCTTTAAGACGCATCACTTTCCAGCTTCTGGGTAACATGACAAGCTGCGTTATTTAAAATACTGTTATATATAAAATAATCAACTTTGTGGTAGTAACGGCCCTCTGCTTTGCACTGGGCCGTATCACACCACCACCGCATGGATTATTTTCCTAGAACAGCACACCCAGTCATGTTTCAATCCTTACTTAAATGATAGACCCTTACGTGGTGGTATAAAGCGTACTGACCGTTTCCATGCTTGTAACACTGTTAGAGTCAGTAGAGAAAAGTGTGCGTACTGCCGAAATCATTAACCGCAATGAAAACATACGCATCTCTTACATTTGTCCCCGTCAGGCTTAACAAAGCATCTCATAAAGAATGTCTCGACTTCCTAAAAGCCTTCTTCTTTTTGGTCCCTAACCTCCTCATGATTTCTATTGTATGATTTTATTATCATCAATAATAATAATAATATCATCTTTTATGCATGTTGTACTAATCTAATTTGACTGATCAGCACTGACGTATTCCTCTCAGTCAAGATATGAGTGATATAGTGTGTATGTATGTGTATATATATATATATATATATATATATATATATATATATATATATACACACACACACACATACACACACACACACATATTTAAAATGAAGGGTGATATTGGGCATTATGTGCCTCACCTCGACTTTCAAACCATTAAAATTATCCAATACATAAATCAAGATCAACTAAACAGCTACTTAGTGGAGATGTAGCCTGGAGTTTCTTAAATGGCCTTTTTTGTTGTGATCGTATTGCAATTTCCTCTACTTCTGCAACAAAGGAAAATACTTCTGGCTTAAAAAAAAAAGAAGAAAAAAAAACTGTCAACTATTCACCCCCAAAGAAAGTTACACTAAAATCCTAAAGGATATAATATCCAGGCTGACTGGCCATGGCTGGGCCTAAAGTGATATGAACAACTCTGTGTGTAAAAGCAAACGCCAGCCCTCACGTGACTGCAGTGTTCCACAGAGAACAAGCTCGTGCATGACTGCTGCTACACGCAAGACGTGACTTACAGACGTGTTAAGTGGAAAGGGAAATGAACGGTCTGGCTTTAAGCTAGTGACTCATGCCACTTGTTTGGTTAACGTTAGCTACAAAACGCGCCTGAGAACTTTTTAGCCTGCTAGCTCTCTAACGTTAGATTAGCAGCCGGCTAGTTAGCGAATCAACAACCACACGACCAGGTTAGTGAGCTGATAAAGGCATCCGCTCAGACCGGAAGTTTGTCCTGGACTCGTTTGCACCTGGCTAGAGCAGGACCTGGAGCATCTCACCATCCCGGAGTGTATCACCAGCGTGCCGCTAGCCGCCGACACAAACTGCTCCACACACTTCAGCCCGAAGTCGCGTTCATTTCAAACTGCATGTGGACTCAACCGGGGCCACGCCACCTAGAGCACTGTGTTTTACTTTATCTATCTCTCAACAGGTAGTGAAACCCACTGGGTTGTTTGTTTTGTTTGTTTTTTTTTTTTGTTTTTTTTTGAGGAGACGACTGTTGATGTGAGAGCGGCATTTTTGCGGGATGGAGAGTGAAACACGCACGGCGCCACGCATCGCTCTGCGTTAGCCAGCCTCCCCTAAACATGACCGAGTCACGCAACACTTCCACCACTCATCCTCACACTCACTCTCAATCATATTAAAGCACACAGAGCAAAACAGCGCCGTAGTTCTCACCATTAAAACTTTGGCAGCGCTTTCCAGCTGTGAAATCACTTCTGGTGCACCAACCGCCGCCATCATGGTCTCTGTTCAATGACGCGCCACGCACTGCATTGTGGGATTGAGCTGTAGCGCAGGCCAATGGCTACGTCCAAACTTGCGTCCTACTTTACTGCATAGCATGGCAAAGTAGTACAGTACCTAGGCTGCTAAAAATATACTGCTATACTAGTTAGTACTGTAGTGTTCAATTTTGGACGTAGCCAATGGAGAGCTCCGATATTTCTAATAAGGAGCGTGCAAAGTTATGTAATATTGTATATTCTTTAAATGTTCGACTTGTGCGCCCTAACTATAATCTCTATATACACTCACTGTCCACTTTATTAGGAACACTTATACACCTGCTCATTCATGCAGTTATCCAATCAGCCAATCATGTGCCAGCAGCACAGTGCACAAAATCACAGAGATACAGGTCAAGAGCTTCAGGTAATGTTCACATCAAACACCAGAATGAAGAAAAAGTGTGATCGCTGTGACTTTAACCATGGCATGAATGTTGGTGCCGGATGGGCTGGTTTGTAGTATTTCAGAAGCTGCTGATCTCCTGGGATTTTCACACACAACAGCCTTTAGAGTTTACACAGACTGGTACGAAAAACATTAAGTGACAGTTCTGTGGGCGGAAACACCTGATAAGATGGGTCAGTTGACAAGTGAGGTCAGAGGAAAATGGACAGATTGGTTCAAGCTGCCAAGAATAATATAATAACTTAAATAATCACTCTTTACAGACTTGGTGAGCAGAAAAGCATCTCAGCATGCACAAACATCAAACCTTGAGGTGGATGGGCTACAACAGCAGAAGACCACATCAGGTTCCACTCCTGCCAGCCAAGAACAAGAATATGAGGCTGTCACGGGCACAGACTCACCCAAACTGGTCAGTTGAAGATTAGAAAAAAGTCACCTGGTCTTTTTCCAGTCTTCAGCTGTCCAGTTTTGGTGAGTCTGTGCTGTTGTAGCACATCCACCCCAAAGTTTGATGTGTTTTGCGTTCTGAGATGCTTTTCTGCTCACCACGGTTGTAAAGAGTACTTATTTGAGTTACTATAGACTTCCTGTCAGCTCAGGCCAGTCTGGTCATTCTCCTCTGATCTCTCTCATAAACAAGGTTTCAGCCATCTGCAAACAATATGTTTTTTGTTTTTTTTGCACCATATTGCACTATGTGTAAACTCTAGAGACTGCTGTGTTTGACAATCCCAGGAGATCAGCAGTTTCTGAAATCCTCAAACCAGTCCTAGCAACAACAACCATGCCACAATTACATCACAGAGATCACACTTTTTTCTTCATTCTGATGTTTGATGTGAACATTAATTGAAGCTTTTAACCTGTATCTGCATGATTTTATACTTTGTGCTGCTGCCACATGATTGGCTGATTAGATAATAGCATAAATGGCATAAACATTAAAGTGACTGGCAAGTGTATACACACATGCACACATATATAAGTGTCATGGAGGACCTGGAGCCTTTCCCAGGAACACTGGGTGTAAAGTAGGAATGGATTTGACTGGAACACCAATCCATCAATCCACCACAGGGCATCAAGCATAAGCACATTCAGACAGTCATTCATACCTAGGCTAATTTAGCTTAGCCAATTCACCTACTGGCATGTTTAAGGGAGGTGGGAGGAAATCAGTGAACTTGGAGGAAACCCATGCAGACACAAAGAGAATACTCAAACCTCCTCACAGGCAGTAAAATGAGCTGAGGATCAAACCGAAGACCCTGGAGCTGTGAGCCAGCAACGCACACATAAAAGTGCTAATTAAACTAATCTTCCCTGAAATTATTATAGAAGCATTTACAGATCATTCCAGAAAAAAAATCCATTTACAATGTTACTGATAAGCCCATATTTAGAAATAATGCAAACAATGGGATTCATTTATTTAATTTAATTTAGGAATATACATTTACACATGTGAGAACAGTGAAAGCATATTTAACAAATTCTTGGTTCATAAATGTATTTAAAAAGATATGAATCCAAATATTTACTGTCTGTAATACTGAAGACACAGAGGTTCAGAAGTTAGCTCAGAAAAATGAAAAATAATAAAGATACAAAAAATATGTATATCTGTATAAATTATATATATATATATATATATATATATATATATATATATATATATATATATATATATATATATATATATATTCATTCAATAGTAGCTGTATTACATAATACATTAAGGAAGATCACAGAAGTCAAAAAGTCCCACCCGACTCAAGCACTGAAATTTAAAAAAGACACACAAAAGTCCAATATCAGTTATTCTCAACCATAGATTGTCAGTCAGCACTTTCAAACGTGAAATACAGAAAATCAATCCAAAACAAAACACACTCACATGACACTCAGATAATTCTATAAGGCCTTTCTCCTGAAATTTTCACTGAGTGTTCCATCATGATGAATATGGGTCAGCAGAACATCTGCCACATTTACTGTTAAATCTCATTGGGATAAAAGGGTGTGATGTTAGTACTAACTCATGCAATACATTTTGTTATAAATGTTCATTATTCAGTTAAAAACTGATTGAATTTTAACTACTTATGAGACACCATAATGGACTGTAGATTTAATTAAGTTCTTCCAGTCAGGTGTTCTAAGTGATGGTTCAGTAAGTTCAAAACAACAGCTTGCAAAATTTATTAGTGATTGTCAATTAGCATCAAAGATAATGTTGGTTTTATACAGTTACTTATTGCAAATTCTTATCTTTACACAAATGTTAATTAAATGGACTCAACAATGCAATTCAATACAATTATTTAGACACATCATATTAATAAAAAAAAAAAAAACAGGTATATAAAATCCAATCAAATCCACTTTTTCTTCTTATGTCTTTAACAATTTAATAACTAATTTTCATTCCAATACTTTCTACTTCCTCACTTTCTACTAAACACCCTTTCCCAAACATTTAGGACCAGCCTGAGTGAAGGGGAAAAGCATGTTTCCATCTCCTTCTTAAATACTGATCAGCATGTGGTGGACACATCCACACATTCATTAGAAGGCACACAGTTTATCACATCTTGTGTCAATGACACCGTCAACCAACAGCATGCTTTTTTTTTTTTTTTTTTTTTAAAAAAAAAAAAAAAAAATGAAAGGCATATATGAAAGTATGATGATAATGTAACATCAATAACAAAGAGCAGCACTGGGTCAGGTATCTATATTGAGAAAAAAATTAAAACCAATATTTATTTACCTTTACATAGTGTATTTCAGTATTGATTTAAAAAGCTGTTCGTGTGATTATAAAATTATATAATATATATTCTGTATTGCACATAGTAATCCCATACAATTATTTTCTTCTGACACTCTTCACTAGTGTGTTATAAGATATTGTTTATATTTTAGTCAGAGACTTCATGTTAACACTGTACAGTGTATGTGTGTGCTGCAATAACTTTAAAAATTGCCAAATTTAAATATTCTTTTGGGGTACAAGTGTTGCCAGTGAATCTACATAAGGATGTTGTTTAAAAAAATAAGTCCCCTGATTGTTAAGACTCCTTGTTGAGCTGAACATAACTATTTCTATATATATATATATATATATATGAGTGAAATAGTAAATAACTGATGATAAACACTTAAATCGATATTCAGAATATGCCTAGGTGCTAATATTAAAGCAGTGGGGAAGGTCCAGATACCATGAGTAATGCTGGAAACTGGAGAGTAACTATTACTCCTAAAGAATTGTGGTGACACAAATTGTTAGCGATAGAGGACCAGCTAGTACAATAATGTCATAACTGTGAAAGCTCTGAGGTGCAGATAGTCAGAATATGTAACACGCATATGTTGCAAATAACTGTCTATAAAAATTATACTTTCCAGGTTGAGCTTTACGCCGTGTTTTTGAAATCACTAGGAGGCATTGTGAAATCACTCTCAAACCAAAATATTCTGTAATTTATACAGAAGTTTCCTTAACACAAGGAGGAAAACAACCTGAGCCATATCTTATCTTCACATAGGTGCATTTTCTCCTGGGACTAGCAGGCTCCAAATAGACATCTCTTTTTATTGTTTATTGTATAAACCCTTCAAGGCTTAAAATGAGTTGCTGATCTACCAGTCATCGCAGACTCACATGTGTGTCTCTACAGATACTTGCAGAAGGAACAACACATCTGAGTGTATTTGGGTCCACATACTATTAGGGTAGAAGGATTTTGATTAAATTGTGTGCTCACATGATGCACACAGTTAATAATCACCAAATAACACCAACCCTGGTTTAGCCCTGCACTGAGTCCAGTGACCACGGTCACAGTTACTTACTGGAATTAGGAATTGCTGTGTCACCTTCAGAGAACCTTGCAGAAAGACACAGCATCCTGTGTCACACTGAATCTGTCTCAGTCCACACTTATTGGTCCCAGACTGCAGTTTCCATTAGACGTACATATCCGTGAACAAGTAAAAGATTCTGCACGATAATATTCGAATAATAATATGCATTTCACATAGAATTATTTTTCTCTTTCCATGAACATCCCTCTTTAATTCCCTTCTCTCCTTTTCAATCAAACCTTAAACACACAGGACTGTCTGGTGTATTGTGTGTTATTTAATAAAAGCCACACTGGTGAAGGTGAATCAGCATGTGAACTCATTCCCCATGTCTCACACATATACAGGCTCACACCTCTCTCCTTGCTCTTCTTCTCCCCCCTCCACTTCTTCTTCATCCTCTTCCTCCTCGAGGCCCAAGCTACTAGCCCCACTACTGCTGGGGGGCCCTTGTGTTTCTTCAAGAGGCTTTGGGTAACGGAACGGACAGCCATTATCATCAAAGAACCTGCGAAAGGTGAACTCGTAGAAGGCGTGTTCAGGGTGTTTGCTATTTGGAGAGCAGAGGGTATCCCAAGCACGAGTGCTGTCTCCACTGTCACTCCATGCCCCTGGGCCACCCTCTTCTTCCACTGGATCAAAGTTGGAAGTGTCCATTGGGTGAGCAATCTTAGGTCGGTATGGAGCAGGCTGAGTGCGAAGGTTGCTTGAGAAGTCCACCTCGACAAAGAAAGGGTGGGCCTTTATCTCACCAGCACCATTTCCTCCCAGACGCTCCTCTGCTGAACAGCAGAGACGTCCTATGATGTCAATGGCCTCAGGGCTCAGCTTGACTTGTGGAGGCACCTGCAGTGTGTTCTCCCAGTTTATCACCTGAGAAAGGTAAGAGACCATGGCATGGTAAGTAAATTCCTATAGTCTAGGCTTTGACAAAGGTTTTATGAAAGTGGCAACAATCATCTTCAGCAGATTCACATTAACAACCAGTCAGTATGCTGTTGTTGTGTAAGGCCCATTGGGAACTGATGAAGCAGCACCACAGCTGCCCTGAGACTAGATTTATATTTATTAAGGATATTCTGTACATTTCACATTTTTGTTTGAGTACCTCTAGAGTGTGGTCTATCAAGCCAGAAATACAGAAACCTCAGAAATGTACTGAGATGAGGGAAGGAATGTAGTGTAGCAAATATGACGATCTCACATTATCTGCAGATAGTGCCACAATGCATGGCACATTTTCTGACATTTAATATTTAATAAAATGTTTTTGGACCAATTTGAAAATGGCAAAATAATTTAATTAAATTCTTTAAATCAAAATAACCACATATAGACGTATGTGTGAACATACTTTAGCAAGATCTTTTTAACTATCGCAATGGATTAAAACAAATTAATAAATAAAGAATGCAGGGGTCAAGGAAAAATAGGGTTTATAACTCACCTATAGTACAGAATGGGATATCTTTATTAAAAAAAAAAAAATTCATCAAACTGCAATCACAGAAACATTGCCTGACCTTGAGCTGTGTTTCTGTAGGGGTTGGCGCAAGGAATGGAGGCTGGCCCACTAGCATCTCAAATAGAATCACTCCCACACTCCACCAGTCACACAGTTGAGTGTATCCTGCACACAAATACCACGTTAAACAGATCATACTTTAAAAAATACTCTTAACAACAGTTAAGATGCCTTTTTTGTATAGGCCTTTTATATATTTTTGTAGTGATTCACACTTTACCTTTCCGCAGTAGCACTTCAGGGGCAATGTAGTTGGGAGTGCCCACTAGGGAGTGTGCAAGACAGCGCTGATGTTGACGGTTTGCCCGTTGTTCCAGTGTTATCAACCGGTCACCACAGTGACAGTTAGACACATCATCCCAGAAGTCACTGGGTTCCATACTATCCTGGCGGATATGGTTCCCTGTGGAAGTTATGTGTGAAAAAAAAAAAAAAGAATATAAATGATTGATGTAAACAGTCTAACTGTCTACAGATGTCTCTAGGAATCTAGCATGCATCACTGAAGTCTAAAATCTGCTCACCTTTCTGATAATACTTTGAGTTATGTGTCCAGCGGAACCCCGTGCACAAGCCAAAATCAGTAAGCTTGATGTGTCCATCCAGGTCAATGAGGATGTTATCAGGTTTGATATCTCTGTGGATAAAACCCATCTTATGCACACTCTCAATAGCAAGTGTCAGTTCTGCCACATAGAACCTGGCTAATGGCTCAGGGAAAACCCCCATACGAATTAGTAGGCTCATCATGTCTCCCCCAGGAATGTAGTCCATAACAAAATACAGGCTGTCCCGATCTTGAAATGAATAGTACAATCGGACTACCCATTCGTTATCAGCCTCTGATAGGATGTCCCGTTCTGCTTTAACATGAGCCACCTGGTTACGGTTCAGGACGTCTTTCTTTCGGAGGGTCTTCATGGCATACAGAGCTCCTGTGTCCACCTTACGGGTCAGACACACCTCTCCAAAGGCCCCAATTCCAAGTGTTTTAATTTTCACAAACATAGATTTTTCCATCTTGGCACGGCGCAGTCGGTTATAGTTGGACTCCTTCTGGTTCAACATCTTTCTCATCTGCTCCTGCTCTGCTTCTGACAGACCAGCCTTTGGGGAGGGGTGGGGGATCAGATTGAGGTTGTGGCAGAAGTTGGAAGAGAGGAGAAGAAAAAGGATGATTTTAAATTAGTTGCATAAAATTTGTCGTAAACTACTGCTTTATGGCTCAGCAAGTATAGAAACTCTCACCTTAGACATCTCTTGCTCCAGCTGCAGTCTACGATTTAGCTTCTGCTGGTAGGTCTTCATAACATTTTCTACATGCTGCTCCATGTAGAATTTAAAAGCGAAGGGAGAATAGCTCTTGATGCGCGACTCCCTTTTTTCTTCATCACGGGCATTCCTCCGCACTGGTACTGGTGAAGTTTGAATCTGCTTCTTATCCTTCACGATCTTCTCTCCTTTCCCTGGCTTTGCTTTGTCTTTGGTGGCACGCTCTTCTGGCTTTCCTGCTGGGGCACTTGGGACAGGCCTACCTGGGGCACTGTGGTCTGGAGCTCCAGCTGTGCCTCCAGCTTCCAAGGGTGCAGTTTCCTGTACACCTGTGGCTCCAGACATAAGCAGCGTTTTGGGGTATGGTGGTGGCGGACATCGGGGCTCCTGGGAGGATTCCAAAGTAAAACTTTCATCTGGCAAGTACCCATGAGTCTCAGGAGTATCCTGGGCCTGTGCAGCTAACCAGCCTGGGTGGCACGGTCCAACCGCAGTCTTTGGCTCTGGTCTCATTACTCTCATGCTCTTCACAGGCTGCTGTATTGGTGGAGAGGTCACTGCAGTGATGGTGTTGGGTGGCCCCATTCCAGCCTCCTGTTTGCTCGGTACATTGGTTGCAGGGGGCATTGCTTGTCTTACATTTACCTTTTGGTGGTTGTTAAAAGAATTTGTCCTGCTGGGGACTCGTACCTCCCCTCTGAAGGGCCCCTGTGGCTGCCTGGCTGGAGGTGCTGCCTCTGGGCCTTGAGCCCCAGCCCAGTGGTGGTCATATAGGTCAAGGTTGAGGCTGGCCCTGGAAGGGGTGAGAAGACCTTGAGGTATATCTGAGAACTCAGGACCCATAGCAGCTGCTCCTCCAGGGGAACGTGACATCATGTGGACTTGGTGTGAAGTTGGGCTGGCCTGGCGAGGGTGTGAGTGAGGAGGCAGGTAAAGGTTAGGAGGGTATCCACCACCATTTTGACCTATAGCCCCTTTGCCTTGAATATTGACATAGTTGTCTGGTGCCAGAGGGGGCATCTTGTTCTGAAAAGAAGCACTCCGTTTAACACTATAGCCAGAGGGCTCCATTATAGGGGGTCTGTAGTCATAATGAGAACCAGGGCCCCCTGGTGGCTGGGACTGGAGTTGCATGTGTGGCCCAGACACACTGTAGCCCATCATAGCCTGATCCATGCCCCCTGTGTATCCTTTCTGCTGAGCAGGACCAGAGGGGTAAATTGCGGTCCCTTGGGCATTCTGAGAAGTCATGGCTGGCGGATAGGCACCCATGCTGGGGGGCCGAGCCATGGGGTTCCCCATTGAAGGACCCTGTGCTGAGTTAGTAGGTGGCATCATGTAGTTCAAGACTGGTGGTGCACCCATATATGGACGTGCCATCTCTCCCTCTGACCCATAGCCAGCTCCCTCATATAGCGGTGGTCCCATGTGGTGGTAAGGGGGCATAGCACCTTCACCGGAAGTCTCCATTGCTGGCCTGTGATCTACTGAATTTGCAATGCCACCTTTGCCTTCAGAAGGTAGCAAATTTGATTTAGTTCAGAGGAAATTTATACACATATCATGCAACATTTTTTTCAGAGCCCTGTTTCATTTTATTTTATTTTTTTAAAAAAAGGTCTTGTCTGTAGCAAGGCATATACTTCACCAACCTGGAGAAGTCTGTTTGATGACACGTACAATCTGCTCATTGCGAGGGTCTAGGTAGCCCATCTTACTGATATACTCTAATGCTGCCTCGATGTTACGGCTGCCAGTTTGCTTCAATGCACGAATTGCCATTTCCTTTTATACAGTGGAAAAAAAAAAAACACAATTCAAGCATACAAATTTTAAAACAGCAAATAAGAAGGCCCATGTGTGAAAGCGAAATGTTTGAATGCTTATTTTCATTAAAATTTTTACAATAAAGGACATCCACAAGCACCAGGCACGTGTTTGGGCATCTATTTAATTAAGGGTAGTCATACATTTCCCATATTTCCCCACACACTCAAACAGGATCTCTCTCTCTCTTTCTCTCTCTCTCACACACACACACACACACACACACCCACCAGGTCATGGACCAGCCTCTTCCTGTGCCAGCATACAAACAAAAGCTGGCTCCTTATACAACATAGGAAGACGTCAGACAGGCATGCAACACTAAAGAGTAACCTACATTCAATGTCAATACATTGTATTCTGTTGGTAGCGGCATGGAACTCTGGATTCAAATGATGATTAAAAAAAAAAAAAAAAACACTATGCATTTTATGACCAGCCTATTTGCAGATGTGTATTTGCAGATAAATACACTCCAGACAATTGTACCAAGTTATAATTTGCAAGTTAAGTACTCTAAATAAAAATAACTGTACACAGCAACCCACACCTATATGAGGAAATCCCCCTGAATGGCATATGACCTCATTCAGAAGACATTCTGTCTAAAGCTCACTCTACAGGGACACAGCAAACTCTCTGTCTGACAATGCCTCTGGTGGTCAGAAATAATAATACACTTGATATGCCATAGCAGAAAAAAGTGACAAGGGGCTTCTCCTCTGTTGCTCAGTAATTATGTAATCTCTAAACAACACTAGAGTTCCAGCGGTCATGTAGTAGCTGGCACTGGGAGAAGAAAAGATGAAATGGGTGTAGAAATGAACGGTCAGTCAGAATAAGCATGGGTACACTGGGCACACAGTTTGAAATTATACATGTATGACAGCCACAACGCTGTAGACATTCCTTGAATGTGAAAGTTAGCATACCTTTTCTTTTTGTGTGTGTGTGTGTGTGTGTGTGTCTGTCTGTCTGTCTGTCTTCACCATACAGGCACATGTCCAAGTCACTCTCTCTCTCTCTCTCTCTGTCTCTCTCTCTCTCTCTCTCTCACACACACACACACACATGCAGGAAATAAAAAAGGAGCTGTGTGCATTGTTCTAAAAACTGCAGGGGTTATGTGTTAAATTCCAGTGTTGCTACTCAAAGAAGGTGTGCCTTTGACGCCAAGCACAGACGCGCACACGCACACACACACCACACACCCCAGTGGATTAAAGAGGGGTTAGATTTTGTTTGACCCAGTCCTGACCTCGACTGTCATGGCGACAGATGTTCAGGACATTCCACAAGCCAAGAAGGTAATATTCCAGTATGAGTGCAGTCTACTTACTACCTATGAATGAACCCCTCTTTATTTATTTTTGCTTTATTTTTTTGGGTTTCAAATCCCAGAACTGCTGTACTTCTCACAGTACATGACATTTGTTGTTCTGAAACGGATGTCTTGTCAGAGTAGAGGTATGCAAGGTCTGATCAAGCACAGATGAGACTCACACATTATACATTTAGGCCAGAACAGGAAATAAGAGAATACTAAATATATGGGAGAGATTTTTTTTTTTTTTGCATTTAGCATCAAATAAGAATTTGTTTTCTTCATCTCTTGAGGC
Organism: Pangasius djambal; assembly: GCA_022985145.1. NCBI lineage: Eukaryota > Metazoa > Chordata > Actinopteri > Siluriformes > Pangasiidae > Pangasius > Pangasius djambal. Next base: position 10,507,927 of record CM040979.1, on the reverse strand, counting down.
AGCACAAAACATGGAATAGCCTTATCATATTGTTTTGGTTGTTTTTTCCCCTGTTCTCTGAAGAAAATTTTCATCGGTGGATTATTGCTCTTCTTGCTACCTGTCAAATATGTGCGTACACTACCAGATTTGTTGCCAATAATTTCAGTATTGCGTGAAAATGCAGAGGTTACCAATCGGTTGTCACTGTTCCACAAAATTTGTCTTTGACAGATAAATCAGGGCAAACGTGGAGTGTGCGTTTGGCGATATTTTGGGCAGAGCCCATAAAGCCTTTCACATTTACATCCTGGTCATACTTGTCACCACTACATGTCTCAGCAGAACAACAGACAGTTAATCACTCATCTCAACACACACACATTCCTGACCAGGAAGAGCAAACCTCTAACTTGTGGGAATATTTATAAAAACAAACTGTCTCCATGGCTGGAGTGACATAACTATTGCTGGCTACAATGCAGTGAGTCAGTGTTAAAGTGTTTTATTTTTTTTTTTGTTAAGAGCTTTCACTTTGACCTAATGCTGAATCACATTCCTTCACAGACTGTGTAAATGAATGCCATATGGAGGACCCTTAGAGAAGGACACACAGAAAAATGGACATCATACGTCCTAAAGAGAAGTGAAACTACTTCAGATTTGTTAATGACTTGTATAGAAACTTTCACCACCTGTTTACTAGGTTTATATATTCTTGTACTTTGGAACATTAATAAAAAAATTTAAAAAAGACGGACAATTTCTACTGAAACCCATAACGACTAAACATAGCACACTGTGAATTACCGAAAAAAGTAAATAATTCTGGGAACTTCCTTACAAAAATGTGTTGTGGTTCTACCATGGTTAGATAATGATATCTGATGGTACCCTGTTATATACCATGGTATTCGTCATCACAATAAAAATGCATTATGTCATTGCCAAGATCTTTCCACAAATACCATTGTATGTCCAGGAGTGTAAATTTGTACCATCGGACATGGTACACAGTAAATCAGAACAGGACAAGGTACTACAGCAGAATGCCAGGAGTCAACCTGGATCCCCTGATTGATTCTGACATAGCCATACGCTGTAGTCATATCAGTATGAATGTGTACTAATGATTGCATGAGATGAGATTTTGTTTCATTGTTGCCAGGGATGTAAGGAATGCAAATCTGATCCGTACTAAAAAGAACAACAATATTAAAGTACATTCAGTGTTTTTTGTTTGCGTTTCTATGCCCAACATACTACATTTTAGAGTAATAATGATATGATTATGGTAGTATAATGATTGTAGCCAGAAATGCTATTAGCAAACCATGCAATTTATTAGCAAGTAAACCAATTTACTTTAGCTTTTGTTTTTCTGACCATGAATAACAACAACCACCACAATAATGCTAATTTCCACTAGTGTCCCTAGGGAATTTTCAGTGTTACATTTGCACCCATGTAAGAGTGTACATCTTCTACTAGAGGACAAAACAAAATGTGCCTGATAGACTTCTAAATATAATAAATGCTTCCAAGCATTAAAAAAAACAAATACTGTAACAGTCAAAATAAAGACGGGATTTAAAGTGTCCCTCAGCCCCTCCCTTTAGCCCCCTCCTCTTCCCCCAACAAAACATTTCCTTTTTAAAGGTGATTATATACGCAGCTGCTGCATCGCTGCGTAATTTGTGGAGTCTCGATAAGTATCAGGCAAAAGTAGCCCACTGAAGGACCCAGGCCAGCGAAGGCAGCCATTATTTTTTTGGAATGTGGTGGGGAAAAAAGGAACTGAGTGGCATAGGCTACAGTCAAAAGCTAAAAAAATACCAAGCCATATACAAAGGGTGAGGCATTATATAATAATGAGCATCAGTAATAATAATGAGGCTTACTGAAATGTATACTCTGCTGTAACAGAATGGTCGATAGGTCTGTAAATCAGGACATTGTCATTCACTGACTAAAGTAAAGACATAATAAACCAAGGAATGTGTATACTTATTCAACATATAAAATGCAACATGTAATGACTGCATGAAAACAGGAGCAATAAAAGAATTGGAGGGAAACAGATACATTAAGGGGCTCTGTGTAGTCCCAGGCGAATACGTCAGACCCCCTGGGAAAACTGTTCCACCCAGCTGCTATTGAATGGACACACTTCCTCTGCATGTTCACAATGGTTCAGTCTTACTGGTGTACCACCAATACACTGCAGTTAATATTGGGCATAAGGAATAAACCCATGTAAACCGGTGATCTGAGTTCCAGTCGGTGACCAGATAGCAAATGAGTGATGGCCCATTGCCTGTCCACACTCCATCTGAATGTGGATATGCCTAGGAATTATGATAACCAGAAATTGTTTTTGAGCCACTTCAAGCCCAAAATGAAATACAAGCACTGTATACAGATGGTTATCGTATACAAGTGGAAAGACACTGCTTAGCAGCTCCATTCAGCAGCCAGTTAAAAATTATGGGAATAAACAGTGATTAAACAAAAGATAATTGAGTCCTTTTTTAACCTTAGATAAATGTTGACTCTATCCATCATTGTCTTGACAGAAAGAGGTCAGTAATGCTTTTATAAAACGTTAAACAAAGATAGGCCACTGTTCCGTCTCACACGTCATACAATGTATCACAAACTGTCACTTTCACAAAAATGTGATTACAAACCTATTTCTATAATTCAAAATGCTGCAAACAATCTCACATAAGCTCTGACTCAAATCTGACTCAATGTTTCTTCAAAAATGACAATTTTCATTATAAAGTGGGATAAGGAGAGAAAATTCTGCATCAGGTCAAGGTTGTGGCTGGTACCTAAAAGAGTCATGAATATATCCAGACAAATTGATACAGACTACAGCCCATCTGATAACATGTTTCAGCTCCCAGATAGAAAAAAACAAAAACAAAAACAACAACAACAAAAAAACAGTTCCAGTCTGCATTTAGCCATGTCCTAAAGCCTGTGACAGAGGCAGTTCAGGCTCCCTCAGGCTAGGCCTCATAATTCCACTGTGCGGTGGTGGATTTCTCAGTGGTGTTGTGCATGGGCTTGAGCATAGCATTCCTCACATGCCTAACAATCACAGAGTTGCTCTCAGGCCTGTAGCTGAGGGTCTGTTTCAGATAGTGTGATATACAGCATAAAACAGAGTGTAAACTTCAGTGCAGAGGCCCAGGCTCTATGCTCACATTTACAAGCTTTATAAAAAAAAAAAAAAAAAAAAAAAAAAAAAAAAAATTAGAGGTCAGGTCCAGTGAAACGACCACTGCTACAGTCATATCATATGTAGTAGAGGTTCAACCATTACTGCTCATGTACTCAAATATCTATGAGTGTCTTTGCTTCTGGTGTGGAAATGTTATTGATTTTTCTTCCTATCAGACGTATTCCCTGACCTCCTCTTTTCTCTGTAGTTGACATGTTCCACAGGACTCTCAAAGACAAGGAATACCAGGTTGTGAAATGTATCTGCCATTTCAACGTCACTCTTTCAGATTTTACAGATATATTCTGTTTCATGTCCACTGCAAGACTACGGTAAAGATAATAGACATATGATAGGTACACCAGGCAATATAAAAGGACATATTCATCAAAAGACAATTACATTTGTTGCTTCTGGAACATCACTAGAGTTCACACACTGTGTGGATTATCATACTGAACAGCTTTCCAAATAGTATTTCTTACTAATGATAAATCTTTCTAATAACCTTATTACTTACCTAACTTGTTGCATAACCTGTTTTGTACCCACAGCACTGTAATCATTTTACACCCTATCAAAATGTTAACAATTTTCAAAATATGGAATGAAAAAGATAATGATAGGCATTATGTTTGATGATAAGTCAGTGAGATTGTAAAAGAGGTCAGTGTTTTCTTCTGCTGGCTATGGGTCAGTGTTTAACTATGCTGTTTATATGTCACTGCCCCTATGCAGGGAGCTGCATTCTTTCAGTCTTTACTGAAAACCTTTAGACATTTTTTTTTCTATTTCTGAGAAATGCTCACCACTACATTGCACTTTTCCTTGGATGCTGAAAACTACTGTACAGCAATTGTGCTACTATACCATTACAATACAGAAAAGCATGACTAATTCAGAATAAATATAGAATACATCCAGAATAACACATGAGAAACAGCTGCACTGTAAAGTCATTCTACAATATTACTATAGACACTATTCCTCTGCACTAAAGGCTGTGATTTTGTCATGAACTTTTTAAGATCCATAAATATGCATACATATTTTTAAGACCCATAAACATGTGAAATGTTATCTTATAGGAAGTAATTACATATTGAGGGAGAAATATGGTTTCAGGGTGTTAAACTGTCAGAATTGTCTTTTTGTTGTTTTCAAAACCCCTTTTGTCTTTGAGTGATATACAACTGCCACTGTAAAACACACACACACACACACACACACACACAGACACACAAACTCACAGAGAGAGAGAGAGAAAGAGAGAGGAAAAAACAAAAAAAAGACATTACCTGATCACACCCAGCTTTGACGAGCTCCTGAAGCATCTGCCTGTTTACGTCTCCGCCTGGGTGCGAGGAGCTGGATGCTGGACCAGACTCATTGGCAAAAGGCATGAGAGACTTGCGAATCTCTCGCAGGGCATTCTGGTAGTTGTTGAACTTCTGGGGTTGACGAAGTTGTTGCTGCCGACCAGCCTGGTCTTTCCCTTTGCAGTCTCCCCCTCTGCTTCCTTCTCCTCGGGCACTGCCTCCATGCAGCGCCTGGCTCACCAGCTTAGCTGGCTGTTTCAGTCCTTCCTTGATCTCCTGGAGCCGTTGGCGTGTGTTGCCCACATACGGGGCTGCAGGGAAAGTTTTCGGCCGCATGGGTAGACCCACCCTAACCTATGGTACACAGTCACAGACACCCCCACCCCTGCACGCTGGCAAGTTCACTCGCTTACTCACTTACACATACCAAGTCAATTGCAGAAGCAGAGAAAAAATAACAAAAATAAATTCACAGACCTTCTCACACACACACACACACACACACACACACACACACACACACACACACGCGCGCACACACACACACACCCAAGGCTGAGCTATGAATGGCAGCTAATGCCCCCACCCAGATGGACTCTTGTGTAAACTTAGTAGATCTTCGAGGTCCTACTGGAGCACATGGTCCTTTTAGGGGGCACAATCCCCCACGTCCCCTAACACAAAAGGGGTTATGCATGTGTGCTGCTTCCACTCCAGCCTGGTCTGCATCTTTGCCTGTGGAGACAGCGGGATGAGGTGAGATAGTTTAAGTTAGGCTATGGTTCAGTCTACAGTTTGACTCCTGCATCTCTACTCACTGTGAAATACCAGAGTCCGATCAGATATTAGCACCTTGATACTGGTTTATTTCAAACAACATTGTCTACATTCCAGCACTGTGCTGATACTCTCCTGAGGCGGTGGACAAGGAGAAGAGGAGAAGAAGCACATGTCTTACTGACGCAAGCAATGCCCCGTGTTAGAAACAGAGAATCTATTATCATTATTCATA
>CM040979.1:10479361-10502285 GCA_022985145.1 Pangasius djambal | reverse complement strand
ATAAGATTATTACTTGGCCATTCTTTTTTTTTTTTTTTTTTTTTTTTAAATCATCTCCAGATTATTCCAGCACCTCCTAAAATCAATAATATTGCTGCATATCTAGAAAAGAACATTTCTGGTAATGTGATCACAAAAATGAACAGAACTTTTAGCACTAACAGGTTTTTGATGTAAATAAATATAATGCTGATGCGTTGCTGCAGGATACAACTGCGCTCCAGAATCTTTAAACTAACCTCCCATCTCTAGAGTCTTTATACTAAGCTCTCATCTCTAGAATCTTTATTTTAAAGTCTCATCTCTAGAGTCCTTATACTGAGCTCTCATCTCTAAAATCTTCATCCTAAGCTCTCATCCCTAGAATCTTTATACTGAATGTTCATCTCTATAATCTTTATCCTAAACTCTCATTTCTGTGAAGCTTCCAGCATTCTGTTGCCTAAGTAAACACATGAATAGCTGTGCATCACAAGACCACCAACCCAGAATAAACCAATAAAATCAATACACATTAAAGTCTTACAGAAGAAAGTAAACAACCACAAACAAAGAATAAGCTGGCTGTTATGTTTTCACTTTCTGATGCTGTTTGTCACAGACTGTCAGCATGAAGTCGGACTCTATACTGAATCCTTTACGGCAGCAGTGAGTCTCTTCGTAAAGCGACAATTAAAGTCGACATTGAATGGACTGCTTGCAAAACAAGCTTTAAGGATACACTACGTTCAGTTACATAAGATTACTGAATGACGTTTCCGATGCATACACACTAAGCAAAAACTGAGTATATATTATATACAAGGTACCACTGGGCTAAAAGCCACCTCTGGTGAGTATAAAATAATATGATGCGTATGTCTCATATGCTGTAGAAACCTCATATTTCCACAAATAAAACTTTAGTCAATGGTCAGCGTGTGTATACAACATTTGTGCCTTAAACAGTTTTTACTAGCAACTTCTGTAACTTAGTAACTTCAGTCACACAAGTCCATGGGTGGTGGTGGTGGTGGGCTGCTTCACTGCAGTGACACACACAAGATAGTCTGATATTTTTTAATCAAAATTGTTGGATGTCTTCCATTAAGCTGCAGCTGGATGATTTAATTCATTATACAACACGTATGTACTTGTGAAACCTGCAATTATCATTTCAAAGTGCTGTCAAGGAACATTATTAAATGTATTCTAGGAAAACTATATCTCATATAATATACAGAGTCATATAATATACCGAGTTATAACAGAATGTTATATTCCACACAGCTTGAAGAAATGTATTTCAATGTTTAAGTGTCTTTCAAAGTTAGTATTCTCTCTTTTTATTTATTTTTGGTATATACCATAATACCGTAATATGGTATAAACATGTGTTTTCCCAGACTGCTCATAACATAGCTAGCTTCCAACAAGCCCTGGTTATCAAGTTCCTCAGTTGTCTTATACCAGTAGCATAACATAACATTAAATAACATAACATTAAATTTTTTTTTTTAATTCACTACAGATCGAGATGAATCCATGGATGCAAAGGTGAACAGGTAAGATACCAAATGACTCAATTATAAAACTGCATTATATAGTTACATTTGTACTGAATCTATTAATCCCATTTTTCTTTCAATAAAACAGTCATGACAAATTATTTGGCATACACTGTCCCTAGAGCATGTGCAATGCAGGGCATGAGATAAATAGGTTCTCGTTTCTTCAATCAGATAATGTTGTCCTACACTGAGCAGCTACCTACCTAGCAGTTATCATTTACTAAAATGCTGACATGTAGCAACAACTTAAAATTCCTTAAAAATCAGTAAACATCCTGCAGTTATCCTGAACACGTACAAAAGGCAAAACAAAACCAAGTAAAGCAACACTCTACACAACATACACAAACAACATGGACAAGAAGTGGAAGGGAATACATTAAAACCAGAAGCTCCTTCAGGCAAACTGCATGCAGTCTACAGTAGACTGAACACTAACCGAAGACTGGAGTCCAACCTGCTGCAACATGTGACTGTTACTTGCCACTTGAAGTGAACACTTTACATAAGTATTAAAGTATTTAAAATTGCCATATATCTCATAATACTGTTATAAAAACAATTTGGTCTTACAGGATATGTCCATGTTGAACATTATACTAGTACAGTTTTTTTTTTTTTTGCATGTGATAAGAGAATGGATGACAATAATAATAATAATAATAATAATAATAATTATAATAATAATAATCCATTTTCCATAGCGCTTATCTTACACAGGGCTGTGGGGAGCCTGGAGCCTATCCCAGGGAACTCGGGACACAAGGAGGGAGACATACCTGGATGGGGCGCCAACCCATCACACACTATGGACAATTTGGAGATGCCAATCACCCTACAACATGTCTTCGGACTGGGGGAGGAAAATGGAGTACCCTGAGGAAACCCCTGAAGCATGTCCTCCGGAGGTGTGAGGAAAACATTCTAACTACTAAGGAACAACAACAACAACAACAACAACAATAATAATAATTATTATAATAATAATAATAATAATAATAATAATAATTATTATTATTATTATTATTATTATCATCATCATTACAAAAAAATAAACAAAATGATAATAATAATAATAATTTATTATTATTATTATTATTATTATTATTATATTGCATAATAATAATATTGTTATTGTTATTAATAATAATAATATTGTTATCATAATTATTATCATTATTATTATGCAATATAATAATAACAGCAAAGACAACCATTTAATTAAAGACTCCCAAGAAACATTAATTTAGACATGATACATCATTTAAAATATTACAATAAAAGGAGGTAATAGATTGGCATAGGTTAGTCTGCTGCTGCTGCTGCCAAACTTCATTTACCGAGTAATGAGTTAAAAGAGGAAAGTAATGAATTCTTTTCATTCTCAGGCACATCTGCACTACAGCTCTCGGGTGGTGCTGTCCTTTACCGTTGCTCTGATACTGACAGTAGTTTTGCGGTGTAGGAGCAGAGAGGGAGGCTCAAGGCCTTTTCCTGCAGCCTTTCCTGAAGTTTAGAAGTGTTTGGAGGAGGAATGGAGCGACAGGAACGCAGCATTCCAGCGCACCGTCTCGCGCTTCAAACCGAACCGAACCTTCACCGGTCACTGTGTCCGAACCCCAGCGAGATACAAGCAGCACTTCACTAACACATTCACTAACACCATCACATTCACACACACACACACACATTCACACAGCCTTTTCCTTTCCGGACCCCTGAAAAAAAAAATGACCAAGCTTTCAGCCACTTACCATGTAAGAGAAGCGTTCAATCCCGCACTCAACAAGATGTGCGCGTTAACCCCCGCTCACTTCATTTAGCGACAGCTTGCCTCGTCCCGTTAAAACAAACACACTTTACATTGCGCGAGCCTGTCCTCCATTTTCTCGTTACTCACGGCACAAGTAGAAATGCAGTACAAAGTTGGACACTTACTGCATTGTTAACATTCCACAGGAGTCACGTGACGCACCAATGAACGTCAGCACTGCACATACTCCAGGGCGGGGCTTCCTCCATTTACAACACCATTCTTATTACACACCGCTAGGCCATGCGGGGATCAAATGATTTCAATGAACCTTTAGTACCTGAATTACCAACATTCTGTCTTTTATCCTACTGATCTAACATTCATTCTCAAGTTAAATAACACACACTGAATGTGCGGCAGCCTGGGAAAAGCCTTTCACATGATCTAATTTGGATATTTTATTTTGACACTATATTTTGTTCTGAAAACTCCAGTCTGTTTTTCTTTTGCATGCATCTCAACCAAAAGTAAAGTTGTAAAGATTAAAGATTCTGTTCCATCTCCAATGATCTCCACTGCCTACCTCTACATATAAACCACGCTTTATTATTACTATTATTATTATTAATTTTTTTTTTTTTTTTTTTTTACAAATTTGCTGCATTTGTTGAACTGACTCCTTACCCAACGTGAGCTTTCCAGGCAGACAACCACGCCAAGGTTATAAAGTAACCGAACAAAAAACATTTCCATGTGGTTTTATTCAAATATATTTACGTATTCTTAAAGCACGGACATTAAAGTATATTATTAGCAGAAAAACTTTCATCCTTTTTCACCATTTTTGACTGTTGTCCAGAATTCAGCTGTAGTGACTACTGACTAGTTTGTTTCTGGGCTGCCTCACAAACATATACCCTAAAACAAGTGAGACAGTTTCACCAGAGAACTGCATACTACATTATTCCATTTCTATCACCAGGAATATTTTTTCACCACGCTTGGGATAATTGGCCAGTAATTGTGTGATGGTGCTTAACTGAAAGAACTTAACAAAACTTGACAAAATGTTTCTTAATGTACAATTTCCATACTCATAACTTGCCTCTTAAACTAAGGTCTAGCAAAAAAGAAAACAGAGTCAGTCACAACGGTAAAGCACAACGTAAAAACAAAGAGAAATCAGCCGAATGATTTTGCTGCTAGTTACATTTACAGGGTATATTTAATGTGCAGGATGGTACATTAGGGTAGAGCAGTGTCTCCAACATAAAGTGAGGGAAGGAAAAAACAAATACTGCAAGTACCTTTGAAGTCTGAGACGACTAGTGGAAATGCTTCTATTTGGTATTTCCTGGGAAAAGTAGAATCTTAGAAATATTTATTGTCCCCTTTTTTCTTTAACAAGAGCATGCACTTGAGCTGACAATGACACCACAAGTTTGTGTAAAACCTGATCCATGTTACACCAAATCCATCAGAGTGTCGTCTGAAGTCATGCTTCAGTGGAAGGGATAAGACTCGCAGAAAATCTGACCTTTTGCACAAAGGTGTTAACAAGTTCAATATGACAAATATACACTGCCCGGCCAAACAAAAAGTCGCTGTTTAGATTTTAATAGGCAAATACATAAGAGTCTATGAATGGATCATTATTAGAGTGATTATAAATTGTAGCTTTTTAGTTCTTTACTAACCATGTAGAAAGACTTATCATGGCCATATTCCAGGATGACTCTGCCAAGATTCATCAGGGTTAAAATTGTGAAAGAATGGCTCAGAGAGCATAAAGAATCATTTTCACACATGAATGGGCACCTCTGAGTCCTGACCTTAACCTCAGTGAAAGTCTTTGGGATGTGCTGGAGGAGACTTTAAACAGTGCTCAGCTCTTTCATTATCAGTACAAGATCTTGACCAAAAATTAATGCACCTCTTGATGGAAATAACATCACAACATTTATTTCCATGAATGTATGCTGATGAATTGCCCTGATGAATCTTGGCAGTGTCATCCTGGAATATGGCCACGATACGTCTTTCTACATGGTTATTAAAGAACTAAAAAGCTACACACTTTATCTTTTAAGATTAAAAGAACTGTTGCCAAACATATAACATGCTAGAAACGTTATAATCACACTAATAATGATCCATTCATAGACTCTCATGTATTTGCCTATTAAAATCTAAACAGTGACTTTTTTTTTGGCCGGGCCGTGTGTTTAAATTTAAACAGTGGCCTAGAAATTTTGCAACATCTTGAATACTGGATGGCCAAGCTATTGAACATTTCCTTTTTTCCTTTTTTAAGATTCTAAACCTTTCTGTTTATTTCCAGTTTTAAATGAAAACAAATCCCAGGTTTTTTTTATGTGGTCTCAGACTTTTGGACTCCACTGTATATTTAGTGCAAAACCTATGAGCTACAAACACATACACATTAACTGTAAGCAATACTCGATTACAAAATCTGCACATCAGGATAAAATCTCTGAGTGCACCATAATTTTTTCCTAGCAGTCATACAAACAGAGCAAAATGCAGAGATGGGATTTAGGCATGGCAGAACACAAGGCAATGCTAATAATATGCAGCTAATACAGCTCATGGCTCTTAATGCCCAAACTGATCATATGCTGATGCACAATGCCTATAGACTATATCCAGCGTACATACTATAAAGTAGTGTATTAGTGCCTACATAAGGATTAACAATACAAATAAGAACCTATTATGCATCATTAACTTTGTTCTTACTGGTAACTTGGTGCTGAAGCAGAATGACAGCTTGACATGATCGTTAAAGTTTGATGACAATAGACTGTAACAGCCTGATGCAAAACCCTTTTTCCACAGATCATATCTATCCCACAACAAGCTGTTTTTCACTATACTGTATAGCCATTATAAAGCACGGGTTCTCAAACCTTTTGCAGTCAGAGACCTTTTTAGCTGTAAAATAAATTCCAGTGACCCCCTCAACACAGATTTATTTTATGAATGTAATCCAACCCTTCAATATGTACCATATCTAGGCTATTTATTGAAACCATAGAGCTTTTTATTCCTGAACTTTCCAATGAGAGACCACATTAGGTCCAAGTCAACATTATAGTCTTTCAGTTGTTTAATCCAAACCTCAGTAAGTTACTTAAACTATACTAACTATAATAAGTCAATGATAAATGTAATAGCACTGACAATAGTGGGTTGTCATTTCTGCCACTGTAAACAAACCAGACCCCACTTTGAGAACCACTGAGCTAAGGCACTAGTACATGAGAACAGCCATCTTTCCTGGCTATAGAGTCTACTCTAGACATACAGTTGGGATCATAAGTTTACCTATGCCTTACAGAATCCACAGAATGTTAATAATTTTGGAAAAAAAAAAAAAAAAGAAGAATCATAAAAATTGCATTTTATTTTTTAGTTAGTACTGCCCTGAATAAGCCATTTCATATAGCAGCTATATACATATAGATGACAAGACAAAAGGCAGTCGTGACCTAATGGTTAGAGAGTCGGCTTGTAACCTGAAGGTGAACCTGAAGGTTGTGGGTTTGAGTCTCAGGCCGGCAGGGATTGTAGGTGGGGGGAGTGAATGACCAGTGCTCTCTTCCACCCTCAATACCACGACTGAGGTGAGACCCTTGAGCAAGGCACCGAACCCCCAACTGCTCTGGGTGTGTGTTCACGGTGTGTGTATTCACTACTGTGTGTGTGTGCACTTGAATGGGTTAAAAGCAGAGCACAAATTCTGAGTATGGGTCACCATACTTGGCTACACGTCAGGTCACTTTACTTCAAATAACAGTAACAAAATAACCAGTTCAAAAGTTTATATACACTTGATTCTTCATACTGTGTGTTGTTACCTGGATGATCAACGACTGTTTTTATGTTTTGTGATAGTTGTTCTTGAGTCCCTTGTTTGTCCTGAGCAGTTAAACTGCCCAGTGTTCTTCAGAACAATCCTCCAGGTCCTGCACATTCTTTGCTTTTCCATCATCTTCTGCATATTTGTCCCCTTTCCAACAGCGGATATATGATGTTGAGATTCATCTTTTCACACTGAGGACAACTGAGGGACTCGTACACAACTATTGCAAAAGTTACAAACATTTACTGATGCTCAAGAAGGCAACACACTACATTAAGAGGCGGGGGGTGTTTAAATTTTTTAACAGGATGTTCGGTGTAAATTGTTATTATTTTGTCTTCTGGGAAGCATGAAAATACCTTATGCAGCTTCAGAAAGGCAGTACTAAATGAAAAAAAAGATCTTTAAACAAAATAACAATTTACACCGAACATCCTGTTCAAAAGTTTACACCCCCCTGGCTCTTAATATATCGTGTTGCCTTCTTGAGAATCAGTGAATGTTTGCACCTTTTGTAACAGTTGTGTACGAGTCCCTCAGCTGTCCTCAGTGTGAAAAGATGAATCTCAACATCATATATCCGCTGTTGGAAAGGGGACAAATATGCAGAAGATGATGGAAAAGCAAAGAATGTGCAGGACCTGGAGGATTGTGGGCAGTTTAGCTGCTCAGGACAAACAAGGGACTCAAGAACAACTATCACAAAACATAAAAACAGTCGTTGATCATCCAGGTAACAACACACAGTATGAAGAATCAGGTGTATGCAAACTTTTGAGCTGGTTCATTTGTGTAAATTCAGTTATTCTTTTGTCTTGTGGACTATATGTAAACATCTGTTATGTGAAATAGCTTATTCAGGGCAGTACTAAATAAAAATAAAAAAAAAAGCAATTTTTATGTTGTTGTTCTTCTGGCTGCACCTGTAACAGGTTTTACACGATTTGACACAGGTTTTACTCCGGATGCCCTTCCTGACGCAACCCTCCCCATTTATCGGTCTTGGGACCGGCACTGAGAGTGCACTAGCCTGTGCGCCCCCAGTGGCTGGGGTTGGCGCCCAGCGTGGGGCTCAAACCCACGATCCTGAGATTAAGAGTCCAATTAATCCCAGAGTCCAAATGCAATTTTTATGAACCCTCTTTTTAATCATTAACATTTTGCAGATTCTGCAATGGCTTATGTAAACTTCTGACCCCAACTGTATGGTGAGATACTTATTCAATAAAGGATCTCTCTGAACATTAGCATTCTATGCTTAAATCATACTGTACATAGAATGCTCAATCACACTGATGCTGACAAATCCCACTTGCAAGGCCTGAACTCAGTCCAGGATTATACTTAAGGGAGTGGCATTAAAATGTTTTGTCCTTGGGATGATTAAAATAATACAGTGCTGCACAAATCCTTGTAAGGAGCTAGGAATGAGTTGCATATATTTCACAAATAAATAACAAATAATTGCAAACAAATTCAGTGGTTGGATTTAATCTCAGGTGCACTTTGTTGCCAGAAACTGTAGGACAAGTTCTAGTTAGAGAATACATATTTTCACTGTGATCCATGTGCCAGCTGCTAAAGGTTCATAGTGGTTTAGATAGATGACAAGTTAGGCTTTACATGCAGTGTGCAGCCTTCACCCTCCCAAACTCATGTCACGTGATACAACTTGAGGCTCAATATGAACAGAAACAACTGAAATGGCTACAATATATTAATTGCGATCCCTTGAGTAATGTTATGTATCTTCCTGATGTTTATCATATTTTAGGATGCAAGTCAATCCAGTGGAACAGCAGAAATACACAGGTTATTTAAGGCACATGCAACCTGTACCATCTTGTCAAAAGTGGTCACATTGGTGCTACGATCTACGACGGTAAAAGCGCTCTCTACTGGGCCAGTCAGCATAGAATATCTCTTTTTGACCATTTGTATCACCCGTTCCACATGCCTATACACATTCATTCTTTCTGTAGCAGCCAGCGAAGCCTCGTCTCTTGGGTCCTGGTTACTCTGGTCAATCTCATGAAATTCACTACTAGTGATTGTGAGCTCAGCTCTGTAAGCTCCCACCAAGTCCTTAATTTCAAAATCACGTTCAGCCAGGACCACATCTCCAGGCAGGAGCTTATGAAGGAGACCGCAACTCTCGACCAGAGTCTTATCGCTAACGTTGCCAGGTGCTCCTCTGGAGACGAACATGACCGCCCCCTGGGGGGCAACACCAATCACGTATTTGAGCTCACTGATAAAAGCAGGCTGTGGTGATGAAGTGTTCACCTCTCTTGTTGCTCTTGCACCTTGATGATGATGTGTATTTATACTGACTGGATTTTCAAGGGATACCGTAAAGCAGTCTATAATCACAGCGCAGTCTGGATGCGTACACTTCACAGCCTCTGGCAAGTTTTTCCGGAGTTCCACTCTAGACGGCCAGAATACAGCAGTGGGTACCAGCGTGGTAAACATTATGTTGATGATTCGATGAACAGTCCTGGTTACTGTGGAAACTTTAACTCCAAAGCGGTAAGCCAAGTCCTGATTCCTAAGATCAAGCCTGAGTCTCATTAAAGTCAAAAGTAATTGTTGGAAGTTTGAAAGCTTTGCATTTTTGTCCCCTTTCATATGCGGCACAAGAAGCCACATTACTGTCTCGAAGACAAAATAGTTTGGTAATCCTGTGTAGAACTGAACCTTTTCTGGATCATTCTTAAAAGAGGCTTCAGTGAGAGACATCTTCTCTAAGGACTCCTTCAGTTTCATATTCTCTTTCCTCAGGGCATTTACTTTGGCCTCATAAATGACAGACTTTGTGAAACTGTTTTTGGGTGGCTCTTCTTCGTTGCTCTCGTTTTCACTTTCTGATACAATTTCTTCCGTCCCTTCAGTATCTTTTCTTTCATCATCACTGTTCAGACAAGACGATGTGCTTTCAGGCTCACCTTGACACTGGTTATGGCTATGGCCTTCATTAAAACGTCCCTGACCTTGTAGGAAAAGTAAGGCATTTGCAGCCTCAACTTGTGCTTCTTGTTTGTCATACGGCTCAAAAGCATTTGCTTCTTCAATGTTTGGGGATAGTGTAGCGGAGGTGAAAACTGAAGGGACGTAGTCTGGAGATCTAGGATTCTTCACTTGTTTACCTGTGATGCAACAAGGCAATGATCAGCAAACTCAGAGAAAATATATACAGAAATACACGTGCTGAGAAGACGTTTCGTTCTGTCACGTGAATTTACTTACACATGATCAGTTATGAAATGATGGATGACCTGTGATCACCTGTGGATTGAGCATATGTTAGATAACTTTCTTTCAATAGACTACCTGAAATGAAGTGGGTACTGCAGAGTCTGCTGCCCTCGTTTGGCACCCAGCCCTTACGGTTCACAGCAGCAATCCAGCGCTGCTTCCTCTCCGGATCGCGCGGAAACCTGTAGAAGGATAACGCGGTACCGGGAGTCCTCCTGTTCCGACACCCCGCCACCACGCACGTGTGAACCATATTAAACCCACCAAAAAGACCAAAACATATATTCTTACAGTGACAATATTTATATTCTGACTCCCAAAATGTCGGTGGGGGTACTACTGTAGGCGGAATGTCTAACGGCTCCTTATTCCCTACATACTGCACTACATACAGTAGGAATATAACAGATTCCTCTGGCTGAGTAGTGCACTACATGTCCACTACCCAGCCATTTCAAACTCAGCCATAAAAAAAACACAGATACTGCAGACGTCATCTGCTGGTGTCGTTTAGTAAATGGTGATTGGTCAGAAGACGTTCGAAAGAATGATGTCATCATAAAGCGTCCAGTGCTCAGCGGTAAGGATAGCGCTTGGACGCCATTAAAGCTATTTTTCATTCTTTTTTAGAGGAAAGGGGCTCGCTATGGCTGTGGAATCCAGAGTTACGCAAGAGGAAATCAAGAAAGAACCAGAGAAGCCGGTTGATAGAGAAAAGGTAAGCTGGAAAATACTTTGGATTTTGAATTAGCTTGTTAGCTAGATATGCTATCTGTGAGTGGTTGTTTGCAGGCTAGTTGCAAAATGGGCTAACACGCAAGCAAGCACACACCACATCACCGCCGCCTCAGTATGTGTGTATTAGTATGGTTTTTTTTAATTAAAAAAAAAAGTAATTTATTTCTCGTTGAGTAACTATAGGTGTATTGAGCTTTTTTAAAAATAGATAAATCGTTTTAACTTCCTTCCTCGTTTAGAGTAATTGCAGCTCCATATGCACTTAGCTGTAGATCAGTATGCTCCATAGAGCTGATGTCGTGAATGCTGATTGTGATTTGGTTTTTGTTGTTGTTGCTGCAGACATGCCCGCTTCTGCTCAGAGTTTTCACCACTAATAATGGAAGACACCATCGAATGGACGAGTTTGCCCGAGGAAATGTGCCATCAAGCGAGCTTCAGATTTACACTTGGTAGGGCAACACTTGGTTCTGTCTCTGAGATAAAAGTTACCATGACCAGCTTCTCCAAATATGCATTCTGTCTTCTTGAAATCCTGAACTGTAGTTGGTGGAAAAAAAACAATGCTGAAATGCTTTATTTTGACTATATATATATATATATATATGTATATGTTATTTCAACCTAATGTATAGATATTTAGACTTAATATCTAACACTCCACAATTTATCAGTAAGACTAATTTATTGAACATTGTCTTATAATCCCTTATGCTGTTTCCCAGTAAGCCAGAATTTGAGTTATGTGGATTCCAGTTGACACACGTACATTGGTAATTCACTTAAATGTTCAAGTATGGTCAGGAATCCCAACACTTAAACTGATATAATTCATAATTCATCATCATATTTTGAAATGAGAGAATTCATTATTTCAAGAAATTAAGTTGAGCTCAGTCAGTGACATAACACTTCAACACTTCAACACTTTTTCCACAACATGCAGTTCAGGGCATTCATACTAACGCATGTTATTTTGACATGACAGGATGGACGCCACCCTTAAAGAACTTACCAGCCTGGTGAAAGAGGTTTATCCCGAAGCTCGAAAGAAAGGCACACATTTTGCCTTCGCCATCGTATACCCAGACCCAAAACGGCAGATGTACAGGTAAATGAGACAGTCTGCTATTGGTATAACAGTCATTTACATTTACATTTACAGCATTTGGCAGACGCCCTTATCCAGAGCGACTTACAATAGTGAGTGCACAGTCATGTGCACGTGTGTACTCACCTTTTCTTATTTCATCTCGTGTTTGTTTTGCTGTAGAGTTAAGGAGATAGGTACCACAGTGTCGGGCCGGAAGGGGGCAGATGATTCCATGACCCTGCAGTCTCAGCGCTTTCAGATCGGGGACTACCTGGACATAGCCATCACACCTCCGAACCGCGCTCCTCCGCTGCAAGGGCGCATGAGACCATACTGATCTTCTTCTGCAGATGAATAGGCTCAAAGCTTTGTTTTTGTTGCATATTTTTTTGACATTTTATGCTTCCTATTTGTTGGTACCAGATTTACTCTGAACTTTTAAGATGTTAGTACCTTCATTTACCACCATGTACATTGTTTTGCTGAATAAATTTTTTTTTCCTACAAAACATTGTTTGCTTGGCCTATATAGATTTTTGAAATCTCCAACATAGACTATATTGTGTTTTAAAAAAAAAAAAAAAAAAAAAAAAAGAGAGAGAGAGAAACCATAGTTTGAGAGATGAGACTAGGGGTTGGTTTACCTGCAATTTCATTTCTGGCCTTTAGGGCAGGATATTTCAAATTCTACTCCCCTGTATTGCTTTTACTGTAATGTGAACATCTTTTTCTCTGCTGTATATTTATATGCCAGTGTTGATACCAGGAATATCAGAAAACCTCTTACTTGGTAGGCTCATTACAATGTGACATAGGGATATAACAGTTATGAAATGGTTTACAAATTCCTGTATAACCATTAGTTAGAAGTCACCACTGTGTCTTCATCACAGGTGATTGCTTTAAGATTACACGGGAAGCCTTGCTTCCCCTAAAATTTCATTAAAGTGCGGCAATGAAATTACTAAAGTGTCTGTACCGTGGGGTCCTATTTGAGGGACAAAAGTAATTGGACAAACTAACATAACATAAAATTAAATTGTCATTTTAAATACTTGGTTGTAAATCCACTTTAGGACTCTAAACAAAAGGATTAAGTAGTCAAGAATTTTCAAAAGGTTTTAGTGGTTTTGAAATCACCTGCTCTCACTGTTAACTTTGTGCCCTTTGTCTGTAGACATGACTAAATATCATCCTGTAAATTAATTTGCAGATGCAGTCAGAGAAAAAAGGCTCTTTTATTTTGGCTGTGTTAACACTGACTGTTGCTGGACTTTAGACACCCCTGGCCTATGCTTTAATGGAATTCAATATCTTAGTGAACCAAATGATCAAATAGCTAACTGAAATATTGCGCTGTTCATTCATTTAACACAAACTGTTTTCGGTGGGCAGCGCAGCCTGCATAAAAATCTCCTTTGAAGCCACTGACACAGAGCTAAAAGTGAAGCCCGAGCATCTCTTGCTGTTTATTACAAATTTGTGTACACAGTGTTTCAATGGGACAAAAAAAAAAAAACATTCATCAGACAACAGGCTTTTAACACTTTATTTCACTTCACTTCACACATCATTTTGAGTTCCGCCCAGACTCAAGGGCTTTAATGGGAGTGAATGGAGTGTGGGCAGCTGTGTTTTTGCAGAGATAAAAACATCTGAACTTTTATTGAATTCATTTGTCCTGCCTGGATGCACAGCTTCTCCTTATGGTGATTGGTAGACTCTCAAAGGGGCCAATCACTGAAACGGCAATGAGCATGACTGACATCTCAAACTTAAACATATCACCAGTGGGACTCGCTTTGAGCCTGCAGTGGTGGTGTAATTGGTAAATATTGCAAATAAACTGTAAGTATAAAGTTCTGTTTGATTATTTGTATTCATTTCTAAAATTTGTTGTTTATAAGTCTAGCTAGCTGTCACTTCCTTCTTTACTTAGCAACTTAGCTACTTTTGACACTGCTAATGTTACCCTGACTTTAGAAAAGTCTTTTGATGCTCATACTTTTGAAGAGAGACAGAATTAAACAAGAAGGCAGACCAACGGCAAGGATTTTAATTCAAAAGACAGTAAAATTGATTGGCTGTGTTTATTAGTCTTAGATCATGTGGAGCATCCACCCTAAAAATCCCTGTGAATGAGTTGTTACTATAGAAATGAGAACATATCACAAGCACATTAATATAAACCTATCGTTCATGTTAATAAGTCCTTCTAAAATATTTAGAGATTAAATATGTTCATAAAAACATAAGGGGAGCCAAAAATATACACACAATTATATTTTAATATCAGCATAGTAAACATTTGCTACAAAATATACTTCAAATAATTAAAAACTACAACATCTGGTACTGAAGCAGAAAAGCACTTGGATGGGGTGTCAAGGTATGAGAATTCTGCATCATATATTGCTTACGTGGCAAAGCATGTTACCAATGCAAGCCCTTCCTGTGTGCATCTTCCAGCAAAAAAAAATCTGTATGTATGTACAGAAACATCTTAAATTGTCTTCAATTGTCTTTTTATGCCTTGGTTAAGATCTTAAAACTTGCATTTCTTCCAAATCCCTGCACATTCTCCAACCTTTTCAGCTCAACAAGACACAAGATGTACATGGGAGCCTGAGGCCCCACATCCAATATCTTCCTCAAGTCTTCCATATGAAATTCTTCAGAGTTTGGCTCACCGTCTATCAGAGAAGATGCATTAAAAAATATTTAACACATTGCAAGAGATTGAAACTAAAACTTCGTGATGGGCCATGGCAGTAGTAAACTGTGAAGATAAGGCTGAGTGTCCACTAACCTGTGCGCCGCTTCTCAAGTACTTGGTTGATTTTGTTGAGTGCGAAGTTGAGACTGGCGAGGGGGATCTGTTTCATGTAAGATGCCAGTCCATGAAACTCTTTCTCAGATACTTGAGCAACACTCTGAGTTCTGTCAGGACAGTTCAAGCGGAAGAGGAGTTGAGTAGGTTATCTGCATCTAATCAAAATCTCACAGACAAGCCAGTGATCAGAAGAGATGTGTAGGTTGTCTCAATCGATTTAAAGTCTACAAAATTAAGGAGACTAGATAGTGATCAGGAGGTTGCAAGTTTAATGAGTACTACTGCAGGACCCTTGATTAAAGGACATCAAACTCATAATCTACAAAGCTGTCACGGAAAAAAAAAAAGAAAGAAAAAGAAAAACAGTCCTACCTGTTCTCCTTCCCAGGGGCCAGTGTGTTCATACTAGCCTTTGAGCTTGTGTGTAGTGATGTAGTTGTGGTTTGTTTATTATTAGCCTGAGCCACAAGCTACAAGAGTAAATAAAGTACATTAGTTTACATGCAGGCAAGATCCACTGACGTTCAGTCAGCAACGTTTAAAATTCTTTTATCTATGCTTATGTTTAATTGCATGAACATAGCCACGATCACTTTCAGATTCACTACACATTCACTATTAAATATTTTAACATTAGCAAGTTGTGTGCAAAATCTTTAAAACTATTTCAAATTATGGATGAAGCACAGTTCAACTAGATCAAATCATGTGATTTGTGGCTGAAATACTCATTTGCATTGAATCTATTTTTAGGACAAATGTGGCGGTTTAGAGTAATCCAAGATTTGTAGACAATTTATTCGGTAACAGCTCACTTTAAAGATATCCTGTGTGATGGAGCTCATATCAGGCATCTCAGGTGTGCGTGGCTCAACATCGAACTCCATGCGGATGCGTGGTGTGGCTAGACACCAATCCTGAGTGTGTTCATCAGCTTGCAGCAGAGGACCTGGAGGCTCAGTCACCGCTGGCCGATTACCCGCCCCTATCTTAAGTCCGTACAGTCACAAAGCAAGCATGGGGTATATCAGACTGTCTTTATTTTAGGCGTCGATGGTGCTGAGCAAAAATTCTTAAACAGATGGGTATCTACTTACACAAGGTAAAGTGCTGCTAAAAAAGGACTGCAGTCTTGGCATTTCGGGTGTGGTCTCCTCCATCTGAGAAAGGCTGACTGGCATTTGTGGCATCTCAGATGAGGGAGCTCTGACAGATGGGCCTTCAGCAGGGTAGGATGTGCTCTTCAGTGAGCCTGTGAGACCCTCCCCTTCATTCTGTTTGGGCTCCTGAGAGGTACAGTGGTCAGTGGATTTACTATCTGTATGATGCAATATTGTGTTTAATACAAAAAGATAAACACAAGCAAATTCATCCAGAGGCTACAGTTATTAGTTAGCATGTACAACTTGTACAGCACCCTTCGATCCCATTGATCAGGCATCAAATCTTTAAATCCATGGCACATACCTTTCTGGCACTGATGAGCTTGCTGATGTAAGGGGTCTCAAACGTAGGGAGTTCAGGTGTAGCAGTGGCCGCACTCGTCCGAGAGGGGGAATCAGGATCACTCACTCCATTTGGCAGAGAACATGACTGACCCAGTTGTTTATTCATCTTAATCTCCAGAGTAGAAAACACAGGCACCTCTGGGGACTCCATACTGTCTGTCCAACCAAAAACAGGAATAATTAGGAGTCAACTATGCTACTTGTTGATTCTGCCTAAAAACAATCACATACAGGATGAATAAGTCTAAGTCATCTAATCTTTGAACTTCCACAATAGAAAAAAAAGTATGAAATAAAACTATTAAAAATTACAATTTAGAATACTACTCTCCTTAAAACAGTTCAATCATGGCTGCGAGAAGAGGAGCAGCACATTGGGGTAAATCTCAAAGTTGAACTGACACGTAAAACTGCATCATGAGAATGTTTTTCATTCCCACAAAATGCAGGTACGTATATCAAGTTAAAAAGTACAATGTCGAAAAAATTAATTGATTTAATCAAGTAGAAAATCATGTCAAAAAGATGAAAGGCACAAGAATAACATCTTTACCACCAGAAAGCCTCCCAAGAGAGACACAGGATGGAGCTGTAGGCAGGCTGTGTGGTGGTCTCTGAGTGATCTCTTGGGTTGTGCTTGGAAAGATACAACACACACATCAGTGTCAGGCATATTGTACTTAATTATATTTATTTATTTAAAAAAAAAAAAAAAAAAAAAAAAAAAAAAAAAAAAGCATTCAGAGTTCACATAGTCTACCTGTTAGTCTGCCTGTCTTTTGGTGGTTTCTTGCGAAACAGGTCCATAGTGAAATCATTATTAAAACACATTGTGCTTTCTGTGATACCAAAGTCTTCCAGTCGAGGGGTCAGGGCCTCCTCGTCCATACGCAGAGAGCACTTGGGTGTCTTCGGCTGGGATTCCTGCATTGTCATGGTAAGCGATGGTGGCGTGACAGCCACAGCAGGAACAGGAGCTACATCTTGAGACATTTCTGGATCGCCAAGCACCATCTGCAGGTGAAGCGCAGACAGGCCGAAATCTGAGAGCTGTGGAGTGCGCATTGGGTCAACAGCTGGAGGTGGCATCTTCTCAGGTGTTTCACACTCTGGAGCTTCACCCGGCTCCTCTTCGTCTCCTGCTGTCTCCTCAGATGGCTCTTCCTCAGGCTCATCATCTGCAGAAGACTTTGCATCTGCCTCACCTTTGCTATTCACTTCTAGAAAACAAGATCCAATACAGACATGCAAGCATTATACACTTGGTTGCCAGTGTAATAAGTGCACCTCCACAGAGTGGCAATTTTATCAAGTAGGTCCACCATATAGTGCATTTTGCGGGTGCCCCCCATAAGTATTGGCACCCTTCATGAAAATGAGCCAAAAAGAATAGCACATGCAATATTTTACATTTTGAATTCAAACATAGAGGGACATTCAAATAGAAAAACAATGGACGTGTGTTTCTTTAACCATTTCTGCGTTAATTTGGAAGTATGTTTGGCTCATCCTCTTATTGAAAGTTCTATCTATGGCCAAGTCGAAACCACTTTTGGGCTGAAATATTCTGGTATCTAACAGAATCCATTATGGCATCAACCTTCACAAGAACCTCTGAACCACCAGCCACAAAACTGCCTCAAAGCATCAATGACCCACTGCCATATTTTACAGTGGGTATCAGGTTCTTTTCCTTTTATGCAGTTCCCCTATTTTGTCTAAACATGTTGATGGTGTACAGACCAAAAACGATTGATTCTGGTCCCATCTGACCACAACACAGGATGCCAACTGTAGTTCTAATGCTGCTTGGTTAAAGGTAAAAGCAAAATGAAAAAATAAGTCTGCCAAGATTGATAACTTATTTGCATTTTTTAAAGCATTCCTTACTACATCTATTTCTGAGAGAAAATACTATAATTAGATAAACAGTTTCTCCTGTTTTTTAATATTTACTTATGCAATCAGACTGCTCCTTTTAATGAAGAATGCCAAAAATTCTGGAAACTCTAATTACCGACTATAGCCCGTCGGATTCTATGCAGTTTGTCTGCTCCATTTTTCTGATAGAAATAGGAAGGGATCACCATGGTACTATCACTGGCCAGATATTATAATTGTAGTGGACAATTCTCAGCCATGCCACAGACATGGTAATAATGTGTGTGTGTGTGTGTGTGTGTGTGTGTGTGTGTGTGTGTGTGTGTGTTTGTTGCAGGCACCCACATACATCAGTGCAGCATTGCTGGGATTTTTAAAAACCTGAGCTGCTGGGATGATAAACAGTCCATCAAAAAAATATCCAGCTAAAAGTAATCCTAGGATCTATAATCAGAACCTGATCATCAGTAAACAGCTAGAGGAAAGTTAATACAATTTATGCACTGCTGTGCCTGATACACACCACAAACACTACCACATCAACACCTAAACTATATATTCTCAGTGTGTTCCTTTTCTATTGCTGGACAGGGTTGATGTGCTGCTAAAATGTGCACAGCAACAGATCAACAGGACTATTTAACTGAGAGAGGATCATAATGAATAATACAAAAAGATTTTCACTTAAAGGTTAAGATCATAGTCATTATACTGAAAATACTACAATGTGTTAAATGCTCACCTGGCTTCAGGGAGGCTTTCTGGGGTTTGTAGCCATATTTTTCATAGTGTCTCTGAATTCTGTCAATGTCCTCTGTAGTCCGCTGTTTCAGCACCATGCAGGCTTTAATGAAGCTCCTCAGCTCAGTACTCCCATCCTCCTGGGATACCACTTGGCCTTGGACCTGTTTCTGCAAATGTTTTCATCGTATCAGTCACTGACAGAGCCAGAACCCTGAGCAGGCTAAAATATAACCCGTAAGACTCAGCTACTTACCTTAAGTCCTCTAACTTCAGAATGGAGCTCATGTAGGGCTTGGACTGCACCACTTTCTGTATCATCTACACAAGTCAGCAAATCAAAAACATCCAATGATAATAAGGCACATCAAGACATTCGAATAAAAAAACTAATAGTCTACATCACAGGTTCCCAACCCTGGTCCTGGAGTACCCCTGTCATGCACATTTGAGTCTTTTCAACTCATTAAGGGCTGATAATTATCTGAATCATTGGATCACGTGTGTTAGAAGCAGGAAAACACAAAAATGTGTAGGGTGGGAGTGTACTCCAGAACCTGAAGTCTATATAAAGCACCTAAAGGAGGACCAATAAGAGGTACCATCATCCTCGTCCAGGTTTTGGCTCGCAGCTTGTTCCAGATTGGCTCTTTCTGTGTCTAAGAGCACAGCCAGACTCCGCAACTTGGCGAAAAAGCGGCTCGACGTGTCCATGTGAACTGTTCTGCCTGGCTACACTCAGAGAAGCTAGTATGGAAAGAAATACATAGCAACTAAAACTCTCATTCAGTAAACACAATACAACATTCCAGTCATCTACATTAGCGGCTAATTAGCACCAGTGTCTCTTCTAGCAAACGCTATCAAAACAAAACAACTTAGGTTGCTATTTAATATATAATAGCACACAAAGGTTCATTTAATTAAGTTACACGTTTCACATTATATTACATTTGTTTTAAAAAAGCAGCGCAGAGTTACATAAGTGTGAAATAACTAAACATGCACTGAACAGAAGAAATACAATAAATGAACGAACCAAACTACCGCCATACAGTTTTCAAATTTGACTCCTCCTTCCGGCTGCTGGCGGAAACGCAAACTGCAAATAAAGGTCTCACAGATGTCAAGCGATAACCATCTATAAGTCAATCTACCCAGCTAAAACTTATTTAATATAGTTTCAGAAAAGCATTAATATAAACTCTACTCTTTGTTAATGAATGTCCAGTGACTGTTGTACATTTATTTTGGTATTACCCACTTTTCTGGCAAACACTTTGTGCTTTTATCCCTGGAAATATTGATGAGTATTTTAGTTTATTATGGAAACATGTATTGGTTGGTTTCCTAAAAAATTCCTAAAGATATGTACACAGATGCATATACACTATATGGCCGAAAGTATGTGGACACCTGACCATCACACTCATATGTGGTTGTTTTCACTTGTTCCAAATCCATGGGCACTAATATAGTGTTGGTACCTCCAGTGTTGCTATAACAGCCTCCACTCTTCAGGGAGGTTAGTGAGGTTGGGGGCTGATGTTGATGATGATGCTGTTGGGTGCTGATGTGGGGTGAGGAGGCCTGGCATGCAGCTGGCATTCTACTTCATCCCAAAGGTGTTCAGTGGGGTTGAGGTCAGGGCTCTGTGCAGGACACTCAAGTTCTTCCACTCCAACTTTGGCAAACCATGTCTTCACGGAGCTCACTTTGTGCACAGCGGCATTGTCATGATGGAACAGGTTTGGAACTTTTAGTTCCATTGAAGGGAAATTGTAAAGCTACAGCATACGAGGACAGTCTACACATTTGTGTGCTTCCAACTTTGTGGCAACAGTTTGGGGAAGAACCACATATGGGTGTGATGGTCAGGTGTCCACAAACATTTGGTCATATAGCGTATAATTAATCATAAAGTAATAATCACTACATTTCATATCCATAAATAGAATTTTTTAGGTAAAATACAATGTTTTATTTCTTTAAAAGGTAGATGACACATTACATTGAGTCAGTCCAGCCCTGTACAGCCCTTCTTAAAACAAAAAGCAATTAAAACTATGAAGATCTTTAATTTAGTGTAATTTTGTATGAAATTGTGCACCCCCTAACATTCAGGAAACTAGGTTTGGTTGGATTCAGAAAATGTTTATATATATATATATATATATATATATATATATATATATATATATATATATATATATATATATATATATATATAAACAAATCAGGACGTAAATAATTAAAACAAGAAACAAGATTTTTCATTGTCATTAGCGATATTGAGCCAAACAGATTAACAATTTTTTTTTTTGAGAAAACTGTTTTCAGTTAAAACTGATTATTTTTTATTTGAACAAGAACATAAAAAAATAACTGTACATAAAAGGATCTGCCAAGGTTTTTTTTTTTTTAGTAACGTCACAAGACTTTTATTTTGACGAAAGGTTTTATATCACCTTTCATACCGGATGTTTTACTGAGTAGCGTGCTACACCGGCGTCCATACTAGCATACTAAACAGTATGCCAAAACCTGTACTGCCGCACTACTTTGGCATGCTATGTAGTACGGTAGTATGCGGTTTGGACGCAACTTGTGTCCCTCCCACTAGTCACCAGCACGCTGTATAAGGAAGGGCGCATACATATAACCACTAAAGGCTGGTATGTAAGTTACCATTGGCTTAATTCTTTGCTTTGATAACTCTTAATAATCGCACATTTGATTTTATTAAGCAGATCAATTGCTAGAGCTCAGAAACGGAAGTAGTCCGTGTAACTTGTTATTTTCTAAACAGTTGCCAGCTAACTATCATTAATAGCATTAGAGGTTAGCTAACATAATTATTTTAAAATTCATATGTGGAGTGCTCACTAAAAGTTGATTAACTATAGATAAACGTGCTTGCTTACTGTTTGAGGAATAGAAAAGCATCATGGTACTAATGTTATGAACTAATGTTAGCACAGTTGACCTTTAGTGTAATTAAGGGTCACGCACATGCGCACTTGGCCAATATGGCCATGCGTACATTTATTTATGAGTGAATGAACTGACTGATTGAATGATTGATTCTTTGACTGATTATGTGGCTGGGCTGATTTTACTGTGAATGTACAACGCTTGCAGATACATAACATCAGTAATAGTTTTGTTCTGCTGTTACAGCAGATCTTAAAGGACAATGTCGAGCATAGCTGCTGCTAGTGTGGAGCCCACAGCTGCTGAGGAGAAGAAGCCACTGAAGCCGTGTTGTGCATGCCCTGAAACTAAAAAAGCAAGGGATGCCTGGTAAAGAGAGCTGGCACATTAACATCAACATTTCACATTATTCCATTAAGGCCTGGTCATTGAGTCAGAGGACAAAATACCCTGTATTACATGACATTCATCCTAGCACCCTTGTTAGTCACCCTAACAATCCTGTGTAAAAGTCGTCTTCTTCTTCTTTCAGTTTTTCCCTTCAGGGGTCGCCACAGCGAATCATCACTCTCCACCTATCCCTATCTTCTGCATCCTCAACACTTGCACCCAATAGCTTCATATCCTCATTTATTACCTCCATATACCTCCTCTTTGGCCTTCCTCTTCGCCTCCTGCCTGGCAGCTCCATGTCCAACATTCTCCTACCAATATACTCACTCTCCCTCCTCTGAACATGTCCAAAC
>CM040979.1:10450820-10470410 GCA_022985145.1 Pangasius djambal | reverse complement strand
ATTTTTTATAATGGGCAAAGGGAGTAAGGAAGTGGCTAAGAAGGCAAAGGGGAACATTTTGTAACTTCATATTTGAGTTTATATTCTCTGTGAAGACTTTGGCTTCACTAAAAAAAGGAAGATTTATGACAAAACAAAAAAGCACAGTCCTCTAAAGACTCCTCCTGGACTCTGAAGAAATCTCTTTCACGTGGATGTTGTGAGAGTAGAACATGAGCAGCACCAACTTTAGCTTCGATACAATAATCTATGGTCATTCACTATGTACAGAATGGACCAACAGCACAGAGGGTGCCATCTACCATCTGGGTAACACCATCCTCTTTTTAGGGTACATGGGTGGCAGTGGAACTTATGGAGCACTATACATCTTCAGTTTCCTGGCTCCTGCTTTCCTGTGTTTGGCATTGTGGGGCTGGCTATCAGTGTGTGGCCTCGATGTCTTTGTCTGGAACCTGCTGCTGATGCTGCAGTGCCTAGCCCAGGTGTGCCACCTGATATTTCGGCTGATGCAGGATGGTCTGGCCAATGCGGAGCTTTCTGCCCTCTACTCTGCAGTCTATCTGCCACTGGATGTTCCTGTGCAGGTGTTCAAAGTGATCACTGCTGCCTGTGAGAACAAGATGCTCGCTCTCAAGGCTGAGGAGACTTATGCTATAGAGGGAAAAACACCTATTGACCAGCTTTCCTTTCTACTCTCTGGAAGGTTAGTAAGAACATTCGGGATTAGTGTTTTACAATGGAAACTTTGATTAATGGCCTTTATTCATTAAAGTTGCATAGAAACAAGCATATATTTGAGCGCAAGAAATATGTGTAAGGCACACCCCACTTTACCCTTATATACATATATAATATATATAAAAATGCAGTAATTGTTGCAGGTGGTTTAATAGTGAGCCAATGAAAGGAACGCATTCAGAAAGCTACAGTTATCCAAGATAGGAGGAAAGGAATAAATAGAGAAAAAAAAATAATAGAAAAAATAATAACATTTCATTGCAGCTAAAGATGTTCTTTTTGGTATCTCCAAAAACAGAATAAAAAGTAAAAACACTGTTTCAGTGGATAGTCCAATACGACTAATATAAATCACACTACCAAATTATGTAATAATCTTTAAAAAAAATGCATCTTTGTACACCCTGTCTGTCCAAAAGGTGTATATAAAATCTCCTATTACATTACTTAAATAAATGAATAATGAGCTGATTAAGATCCAGATCTGCATATTTTAATACACAGTTATAAGTTAGGCATTGCCACTATACCTACATTTTTTAGTATAAGGTGTGTTCAGGTGTGTTCTGTGTGTTCAAATGGTATCATGTTTTATATTGTTAGTACTTAGTGTCTATGACTCTACTTACTGTAGAGCCCTAATTATTAATGACGGTGATAGTGATTTTGATTATTTGCCTGCAAATCAACCATTTTTTTTCCTCACCAGACATGAGTTTAATTTTAAAGATAGGTCCAACCTAAGATGAAATTGATAAATGAGCTCATTTTACAATCAGATTGGACTGTTGCATCTCCAATCAATAAGGAATCTTGATCTTGACCATCATCTTGATCTTAATTTACAATTTTTTTTAAAGAGGATCGACTGATCAACTCAACTGTACTTAAATCAATGGTATTTGATTAGGCATTGTGTTTAGTAAAATAACTATGGTTATTTATGATTTGTAGGCATACACATTTGTACATAGGACTCGATTTGTTTTGAACGGCATAACACTTCTTCAATATTTAGTGATATTTAGTTTGGCTATAGACCCCACCCATTGCTCTCTTTTTCTATAATTCATAGGATTCGAGTGTCTTTAGAAGGTCAGTTCCTTCACTACATATTCCCTCACCAGTTCCTGGATTCTCCGGAATGGGAATCCCTCAGACCAACAGAGGAGGGAAATTTCCAGGTGCCATAACAAATGCTTTTAGAGTCCCTAAGCTCTAATGCATGCATGCACCATGCATTGCAATCTCATCTTTGATGTAGAATAGCCAATATCTTTAAATACCTACTTCATATCCAACATTTAACTGACATCTCTTGAACACTCGGATCTCCCCATCCTCAGGTGACACTGACAGCAGAGACGGATTGCCACTACATCTCCTGGCGCCGCCGACGTCTTTATCTGCTTCTGGCCAAAGATCGCTACATTGCTCGTCTCTTCTCTGTTATGCTTGGCAGTGACATTGCAGACAAACTCTACTCTCTTAATGACAAATTGTTTGCCAAGAGTGGAGTACACCTTGACATCCGTCTGCCCAGCCTCTACCATGTTCTTGCCCCATCGCCACCAAGTAGCGAGGGGGGCAGTGGCAGTTCCCCACCCAGGGGAAGCCAAGGGAATCAGACAGCCGTGCCAATAGACCCATTACCTAGCACCCAGTATGTAGGTGCAGCAAGCTCTCAACAAGGACAGAGGAAGGACCCACTTCTCAAAGGTCAGCCCTCCCAGCGACACTCTTCCTGGGCCACGGATCCTGAGATGCCTTCGGGTGAGGACTCAACCAGCCTAGTCCTCGAGGACTTTGCTGACATGATAGGCTCTCTAGTGGACTATGGGAGTGAAAGGGATTATTTGAAGTAGAAAATAGGGTGCTGAAGCTAACACACTGGGCCACTTTTTAAGTTACATGTAAGTACACACAAATAGGTTAGGACTGGTAATGTGGGGAGAAGCGTGTGTTGTGCAGTGTGTTTTGAAGTGGCACCGTTGCACTCATTTGGCATCAAGCACTTGACTAACTTCAGAGAATGCAGGAGAGGAATGTGCTTTGCAGTGAATGTGCAATTAACATCTAACTCTTCCATGATTGTTATTGTATGCATGAAAAAGATTAAAATAGACTCATTCTATGCAGCAAAACAGAACTGACATTTTGCAAGTTGTGCTGTAAATAACTGTTTCTTTGAATGTATCGGTGTGTTTGTGTCTACGTGGTCTGGTGTGAGTCAAAGTAGAGAGAAGGCATGGGGCTCTTTCCTTGCCACATATATAACAAATTAATACAGTACACATTTTAATATAAGTGGAAAATGCAAATATAATTAGTGAATATGAGTCAGTTAAGATTTTTCTTTGCCAAATGTCTCCTCATTCTGCATATTTGTTTGTTTAATAGCTGGAAAGTCATGAGCAATCCAGTGATCCAAAACTGTAGGCTCCATTAATCCACCTCTTGCTTCTTTTGAAATTCATGCTTGCACCAGCTGCAGGTGATATTGCGTTTCATGAGGGGGTGGAAAGGGTGGTATTGGATGGCATGCAGGACAGCTGATGGGAGGAAATGGGCTCCACTGTCATTGAAATGCTGACCTTGTGCACAAGGCCTGTGGAGGAATGAGAGATATGGGTTGGGCTATGTGGACAGATAGGCTACAACATGCTTTAGAGTGGGAATTGTAGTGAGTCAGTACGGATTCAAAACAACCTTAATAATAAGTTACTATAGAAGCACTTCTATAATGGTAAGCTATTGCCATAAGATTGCAAATGACTACTTGTTGATTTTCTTCATAAATTTGACAGAGGGTGATACTCCTGGAAGGTTTCGATATCAAAGAGGACGTGCTCCACTGGCTCCCACGGATACCCCAAGGCTCTAAAAATAATCTAATCCATAAACAAAGCCAAGAGTGGAACCAGGGCCTCAGCAGGCTCACTACATGCTTCTCATTTCCTCTGCTGTCATAGGTTATGTTTCTATAGTACAGAGACCTACAGTAAATTGGACATCTTAAAGAGGTTTTAGAAAGGATTTATCTATACTATTAATGCAGTAATAATCACTTCCACTGGCCTTGATCAACAAAGCTAAAATAGTTTTGTGTTCCATGTTAATACCATTATAGTATAACTTTAATTTTTTTTTGCTTTAATGTTGTTTTTAAGCCTGTAGTGTTAGTATTTTTGTAGATCTTAATGTAAGTAAAAGTTCTGCTTCACTTTTCACTTCATTTCCTAACGTCACATTGTGTTTCTTCTTCTTCTTTTTTTTTAAACACAGGATAAATTATGAGTACAGGGAAAACATTCAACCAGTATATGCTACTTTATGTGAGTCTTTATTTCACCATAAGGAATCAATGTATTTTCATGGGGCCAATTCTTCCTTAATAAAACCTCAGTGAAAATTCAGTGCATAGCGGATATTGATCCCAGTCTACAATTTGCCTATTAACGATTAAGCGTTATGCTACATTTTAATTACCAAATGTTGTACATAAATTTGTCTGAACATTATTATTATTATTAGTTTCACAGTTAATTTCTACATTAAATAATAGCCAGACTGCCAAGCTACTGTATATCACAAAAGTCAAACATATAATTTAATCTGATAAGACACACGAGATGCCAACATGAAGGATTTTCATCTCTACAGTATTCCATTATTTGATATTAGGAGGAAAGAAATCATCAAACTGAACTCCAGTAATTGACCAGTGTTAAAAGGCATAATTGTATAATTGCTCTGTAATATCTGACTGAATATCCTGAATAATGTTACTGAATAACGCATTTGTAAATGGTATTTTTTTTACCCTATACATGCAATATGTGTGCTTTAATGGAACACTTTAATAAATGCTGTTGTCTTTACATCTGCAGTTCTAATGTGTCTTCTTTGTGCATCGGTGCATTTGTAAGATGCATCTTCCAATTTTTTCCATTGTGGGGAGCTTGCTCTCTCCCTCCTAATGTTCAGCACACCTGGATAAAGTCATGTGACCATGGTGTACTCCTGCCAATCATTATGTTCTCCACACACAATGTGTCCATCCTCCTAAGCACAGAACAGAAACAGTAACACACACAGTTCACACTCATATTAACAGTATGCACTGCCAAATACATATGTTTCATACTTTATGGACTCTGTTGATTTTTACCTCATTTTAGGGATCTTGGAGATACAGATGTATTCAAAGTGGATGTTCCCCTGTCTGTATAATAATGTTCCAGTATTCTTCAGATGGATGGACTCAATCTTGCATAGATGCTCCGGGTGCCCGACCACATTTTTATAAACGGTTTTGTCGGTCTGTCTGGAATATGTATACAGAAAACCATTCTGACTATATGACACAGATTTGGTTATTTTGTGCAAACAGTAACACATTCTTCACACAAGTATACCACTAACATGTTGAAATAAGGGACTTTTATGTGCAATACAAATTTATTATGACTGCCTATTTATTAATACTAAGATTAGTGTGCAATACTTACTATATAACTAACTGTACTTAATTACCGTTACCACACTGGACTTATCATACTCAACATTTGTCATTCCATTGCACGTCAATTAACTTCACACCTGATCTAAACTGTCATCTTCACTCGTATAGTTCTACATCATTATGGGTATGTTTCCTTATTCATTCATTTTTTAATTTATTGATTTACTTTTTCATTTTTGTATATATATTTACTGTATAGGTATATATTTCTTTTCTTTTCTTTCTTTCTTTCTTGAGAGCAATTGTAACATGGCAAAGCAATTTCCCCCTGGGATTAATAAAGTTCTTTGAATCTTGAATCTTGAAATACACCTTCACATGTTTTACAAGTGACCAGACATTACTCACATAATCACATGTGAAAAATGTATGATCACATGTGAAATGTATGTGACTGTTTCCCATAAGGGCTTTAGTTGTAGTTGGTGCTAATAGTGGATAAACTGGAAAGAGGTTATACACACAGATGGAATTTCTGCTTTGTCTTGATGTCTTGCATGGAGACCAGGGTGACCTGCACCACTGCACTCTTTATCAGTGGGGACACTTTCAGCTCAATCATTATGTGATGGACTGTGAAGAAAGACAAAGCACAGATGAACTCAACAGGAATATGTATTTCTTATGCAAGGTGGGTTTTCATATGTTAGTTCAAAACTGTGGAAGACTAATAAGAGGAAAAAAAGTTCACTAATCTGCATCCACATAAAGTATACTTATTAATCTTCATCTCAGCTGAAACATGATGATATGTTAGAAAAACAGCCCCACCACAAAAGGGAACTTCAGATGTTGTCAGGAGGTAGACTTTCCCATGTATGGGTAATGGCGACACTGTTATCCCACTGTTCTTCAGCAAGCCTAAGACACAAACACACAGATGAACAGGGAGTTCAATGGGAGTTCAAACTGAGTTTATTTAACTGTCTTTAAAAAAAAAAGCAATAGCACATATTAAAGTACATAATATACAATTGTCTTTTTTCAGTTTTAGGATGGTGTTCATAAGGCTACACAATGACTGCATAAGTCCACCATGACAACCGGCCTAAACCTACATTCTATAAGACAAACTGTTTTCATCAGACTTGAGTTAAGTAACATGTGGAAGGAATGCAAGTCCATCGCATGCACCATGCACACACATTCACACTCATTCACACCTGGGGGCATTTTTCTGGGAGGTGGATGGAAAAAGGAGAACCCAGAGGAAACCCATGTGGACATGGAGAGAACTTTCCACATGGAGAAACCTCTCCACCGACTTGCGATACGTCATTAAGTTATGCAAACTTGAAATTGAAGAAAGCCATTCATGTCACTTGGTGCTTAATAAAATAAGCCTTAATAAATGTTTATGAAGGTGTATGCAATTAAAAGTTCATGAAGGTGGCATGTTGCCCTATAAACACTAAGCTTTAGTAAAATGTTATCCTTTTTTCATATGATAAAAAGCATATACTTATCAAACCTTTTTACAGAAACTGCAGAGATTGTCTATTGTTATGTATTATCGGATCAGTTATCAGAAGTATTATTTTACCTATCTGTGGGCAAATGTTGTTGAAGGGGCCATCACAACTGGTACATTGGCCGGCCAGGAAATCCTCATAACTGGAGCAAGGGAAGCCGGTGAGCGCACAGGAGCCCTTTAGTGCACTCATGTACACATACAGCGCCCTCATATGGTCACAGATTACATAGCCATATACTGGAAAATAAATAAAAACTGACAACAAATCAGGATTCTCAGCTACTGCTGCTTTATTTTCCTTTTAAGCCTGTATAACCTTCACCTTCATAGCTAAGTGCAATTATATTTATGGTTTATGGTAATTACTCAATAAACTGTTATGATTCCTTATTATGAAGGCCCAATCTAGATTTGCTGAAACACTATATTTTTATACACAATATAAACACAAATGGCATATGTGTCTGCAGAAAATGTACATAAAGCAAGATTTTCTGGTTTTTATCCCTGTTGTTGTAACTGAGTCAGAGACCCACGAAGAGTTCCTGAACTTTGTTCACATACTTGATGTGTCCACATACTTGATGTAAAACTTGACCGTACACATCCAGTTTGGTCCAGGCCACCATTTACGAAAAAGTCCACATGTCCAACAGGAATAGAAATGCCAAAATCTGCCAAATGTAAGTGAAATAATTAAAGCATGATTGAGTTACCTGAGAGTAGAACTGGTAGCATGATAAGCAGCAGTGTATGATGCAAGGCAATACAATAGCAGAATGAAAATGAGGCTCTGTGTGAGCAGTTCAGCAGAAAAGAGGAGAATTGGCTGTTATTATCCTCACTTTACAGCAGGCTTAAAGTTATATGAGGCTTTGTTGAATTCTCACAGTCAGAGTCGGTGTGTATAGCCTCAACAAACATGGCGTCCGAGGGATCCAGGCGGTCAGACGGGTCAGCATTTTTGAACATGGGCCCTGCTGGGTCCAGACCTGTGGAAACATGGTGGAAAAGAGGACAGAACTTACTCCAAAAGTAAAATTACCATGAAAGTGAAAAATAGACTCACAGTGTTAGGTGTTGCGAAAGAATTACAAAAGCTTGAGGGTTTCCTTAGTTTTAACTGATGATTCTGAAGAATGTAATACTTACTGGGAAACATGAGAAGAAAATCTAAGATGTCAACAAAAGATCATTTGTCACAGAAAAGTAGTGCTTTCTCTCAATATGGTGGAAAGTTTAATAAAAGTGTGAATGTGCATACGATTTTTGTTTGCTCCATAATAATTTCTGCATCCTGGAATTTCTTCAGAAATAACAAATAAAAGTATACACAGCTACAAGGCTGATATTTCCATTATGCTTTAAAAATCTCACATGTTTAAGGAATCACTTAGTCCTGGAGCATTTCTCAAACAAGTAAGTACAACCCATTATACAGGCACAGACATCTTGCTTTTGCTTGGTTTGTAGTCTGATATGTAACTTATTTTAGCTGATGTTAACACAGAGAGTGGTTCCTCACCTGTAATTCGTCCCAGTTTGCCTGCAAACAGAGTTCCCACAAATCCTGCTACATGAGCTCCCAGGCTTATGCCAATGAGATGGAATGATTCCAGATTAATACCACTGGTCTGCATCAGAAACGCAAAAGAGCACTGTTACACATCTCAGATGACACACACTGATGAATGTTTGTCCACTATCTTGCAAGTGCTTGAAGGGGAAATAATATATTATACTAATATAACACACTTACCGTAAGCTGATTTATAAGAATCGATATCTGCACAGCCACCTCCTTGTAATTATACACAACCTGGTTGTAGGAGTAAGAGGCTCCACAGAGCCAGTCTACCACCAGGATGTTCGCATCCTCCATCTCTAACAAAGCCTGGGCTAAGCCCTTCACCCAGGAGGGCTTCCTGCCTAGAGCCCTACAAGAGAAGGCATTATATTACAGATTTATCCTGGTGAAACAAAGGGTGCAAATTAACATTAACAATGATCAGAGTGCAAAATGTATACCTATATCCATGAATAATGACTTTAGTGGGAAGTGTACTGTTAAAGTGTGCAGTATGTTTCTGTGTATGGTTGAGACAGTCTTGGGTGAAGAGACTAGCGCAGTCTGCATTCCTTCGTGTTAGGAGCAGGTACTGGACGTGTACACCTTCCGTTTGTCTGTATTTTTGCAACGATGTGTTGTTGAAGTCTGCACAGTTTGCTCTGGGTTCTTCATCACTAACTGCGAGCATGTCGAGACATAGAGGTATTGGGTGAGAACAGCTGATGCACTTTAACAGTACATTTTAGATGCTCACTGATAGTATCAATATCGGAGTTTCATTTTTAGTCATATCTGCCAGGATTAGCAAACAATACACTATGAAATGACAGTGGTGATGAGACATCTTCCCAAAAATCAACACAAACTGCTGATGTCATTTTTCAGAGCTTTTCGATAAGCTTTTATAACCTTTGAAACCAATCGACTTATAACCAGACTTTATATTATCCCTCTTGTAACTACGTATAGTTCCTATTTGTTTAACAGTAGCTACTGAATAAATCATAGCAATTACTGAATAATATGCTTTAAAATGAATAGACTTCATAAACTAATCCAGGAGTGTTTGGGTTTAAGAAGAAAACTAAGAAGTGAAATGTCATCTTAAACCGACCTTAGACGTTGCAGTAATGTTTAGAAGAGCCACACAAATCATCAACCATTAATTTAAGTGTTTCTTTTATACTTTTTGTGTGTATATGAAATGTAATAGCTATCTAATAGCTGTATAGTATCATAGAATATCATATAGATGATACTATGGTGCTTCAGTACATGGGTTTATTAACCGCAGGGAGGCAAACTGTTTGTTTTTCTTTTTTATGCGATTCCCTGAACAGTTGATTGACAGTAAACTAGGTCACATACAAGCAGTTTCACTTTATCTTTTTAACAGTGCCATCAGATTGTAAGTTGAATTTCTTGGCATCTTATAAAACAGCAGTTTACTTACCTACCACTGATGTAATGCAGAGTGATAAAAGAGTGCAGATTATGGTTATACATTTCCAGGTCATTTTTCCACAGAATGAAGACCTGCCTGAAGGACGTGCCACTCAGAGACTTTACACTGCTTTTATGATTGATGTGATTTCTTCTTGTCAAATAAACATTTCTGTTCATATATCTTGCCAAACCTGATCCATTCTTTGATCTGTTCTTCTTATTCTGTAGCCGGTACTCCTGAGAAATCCTGAGAAAAAAAATCCTTGAAAAACTGAATTTTTTTTTTTTTAAAACATCAAGTGAGATGAGGGAGATTTCGGCAAACTCTTCCCTTCAATCCTGTTTTTATAATCTACAGCAACAGTTAGGAATGTGTGGGATTAACTCGCACCATCCATCTTGTGAATCAGAGGCAGCAGAAGTTGCAGCTGGTGAAGAAACATCAAACTCAAGTAATGTGAAACAAATGTCTTGTGTTCATTGTGCTACAGCTGGCTGTGAATGCATGACCTCACTGGGCTTAAATGCTTGTTTGTGTGTGCTGCTGGACTCTGCCCTTTGGCACTGGTCACTGGTACATCTGAGAGTTATTTTAGCTTAGGTTTGAAGAGCTGTAAGACAATGGTTTAAACACTTCATTCAAATCTTATCTTGGTGTAGGCACTGTAAATTACTCCAATTAAAATGGACTGATGTGTGTAGATATACTCAAGTCTGAGCTTAAAAAGTGCAGTGTTGCAATGTTTATCTTTTATTGATTTTGTTTTTGCATTGAGTATATTATGTCAAATAACATGATGTTTACACATATTACATAGTCCACATTCTGGATCAATATTAAACATAGTCATGGCAAAAAAAAAAAAAAAGAGAAATAAACAATAAGGCAAAACAAAAACACTCTTTAACGAACTAATTTAGCTTTATTTAGCTTAATTAAAGGTTTCCTGACATGACGTGAAGAATTATTTTCTGCGAATAGTATGTTCTCTAACGCCTAAGAGGAATAAGTTGTTCTTTTTAAAACCTCACATTTGAAAGATTTTAGGTTTTTGCATGTAGAAAGAGATTTAACTATTTAAAGCAGCCAAATTCTATTTGAAACTGAGCAAAACAAAAAGTACACCATTGCGGGTTTTTATTTCATATTGATTCGTCGTCTTTCCCTGGGCAAGACAGATGCTAGCCAATCAGTAGTCCGTTTACGTGCCTCTTCCCAGTTATAACGAGGAGTGTATCCCAGATCTTGGTGGGCCTTTTGATAAGAGAAGGTAAAAGGTGTGTTCAGCATTATCAAAAGCTGCCTATTCAGTGGTGGAGTAAAGCGTAGAAGGGGACGGAGCACGACTTGGACCACCTCCATGAGGAAGCAGATGAGGTACAGAATGGGGAAAGGTAGGAAGGGTCTGTCCTGTATGCCAAAGCCAAGTGGTAACAGAACAGCGTGGTTGAAGTCAGAATAGCTGACAGGTGGAGTGTCATCTGAGACGTAGTAAAAGTTTCCACCAACCGCAGCTCTCCTCTCTGGATCCCTCAGGGCTCGTGCAGCCTGCAGATGTGCAAGAGTCGCATTCCCCACGTACACAGGATTGACTTTGGCTTCACGTCTTGAAGTCCTCAGTAACACATCACCATTCTGGATTCCATCCCTCATATGGCCTAAAGTAAACCGGCAGCCCTCTCCATATATATACATTGGCCTGAGGACACAGGTAGCCAGCCAGCCTCCATTTTGAAGTATTTCACCCTGGGCATTAAGGCAAATCTGTTCAGCTTCCTTTTTGGTCTGGCTGTAGGGAAACTTTAAGCAAGAGTTGTACACTGTGTCCTCACTGCCATTGATGATAGGGTCACCGCGATGATTTGGACCAGCAACCTCAATGCTACTGGTGTATATGAAGGAAGCAACGTTCTCCTGGATGCATGCCTCTAGAAGCAATTTGGTACCTAGAACAAAAGAAACTGATGTTTTGTTGAATTCAATATCTTAATCCTCTGTTGCCTCTATATTAGGGGTGAAACGCAATAAGATTATTTGTATCAATTTCTGGATCTGCTTCAAATATTTTTATCCTTATATCTGTATCTCTATTAAGATTTAAACCTGAAGTGAACTGGAATGTTTTTTTTTTATGTCTGTCTATCTTTATATCTATTTATTTTTCTTTCTAAAATTAAATATGAACCCTACCATTATGTCCACAGAAACACTAGGTAAACAAGTAGAACTTGATGCCACTGCCACCAACAAATCTAGTCCTTCTGGAAATGCCCTTGAACATGTGCGTCTAACATGAAGGAAGCTATTGAAGAAAGATCTCTCAGACATTTGACCTTGCTTCATATAAATCCTACAATCATTCAACCGCTCGTTCTTGAGATATTGCACTAACAATAATCTCTGACTGACGGACACACAGACAACTCAAAAACATAATGCCTCTAATGCGCTGACAGTTCCTAAACCCCAGCTACATCACTCAAATTCATAATTGGTCTCAACTAGAGATGTGTGTAGGACTGTTTTTAATCTGCTCGTGGAGGTGTTTTTTTTTTTTGTTTTTTTTTTACCTGCCTGCAATATTTTCTAACAAATTGAACTGGATCTATTTTCCAAGCTCCTAAACACTGTGACCCAGACTAGGCAGTTATTAAGAATGAATGATTACCTACTCAACATGCATGGTCATTCAGCATTTAATTATTCATTCTTAGTGACTATCTGGTCAGGGTCATAGAGATTTAGGTTTTGGTCGATAGAATCTTCCAGAATAATGTATTTGTATTTGGTTGGTTATGTCTCTAATTTGAATATGTTAATTATTACGTTTAATGTGTTGTATCCACGTTTTCTTTCCGTCATGTGCTTAACTTTACCTGTGGCAACAGATCAATAGGATTCAAACATCATTCAATAGGATTCCCGATGGGATTCAAGATTTGTTGATTGCATCATCTTACAGGTATAAAAAGAACACAAGTGTATGCCCTTAGGTTTATGTTCATAATAAATTTATGGATAAATACAGGCTATAGAAAACACGTGGCAGCTCAGCAAACAACCCCTCACCTTTCACATTTACTTCATACAGTTCACTGTAGTTAATAGCTCCAGTGACATCGATGAGAGAGGCAGTGTGGAAAACGATGGATGCTCCTTTACACACTTTCTTCAGCAGGTCACTGTCCCTGATGTCACCTTCAAACGTACTCAATTTTGTCTCACCCTGGCAATCTAATAACCACAACCATTAAACATGTTAAAAATTATTGTTAAATGTTCTGCTGTTTGTTCTCTAAAGATTTTATCCAAAGCTAAAAACAAAATTACAGGTACGTGTGATTTATCTTGTAAATCTCATTTTATTGAACAATACTTCACATACTGTCATAACTACATGACTGTTGAGAATGTTTAAAAAAAAAAAAAAAACAGCACAACACGGGTTTGTCAGTGAATTAAGAGAAAGGTTAAAAAGTCAAGAATGACATTTACCTTCTAGTGACTGTATGAGTTCAGGTCGAATACATCTGTCTAACAGACGAATCTCTGCAAGATTCTCTTCCTCCAGTAGTAGCTTAACTAGCTTTCCCCCAAGAAAGCCACACGCTCCTGTTACCACACACACATCTCCCGTAAAAGACATAGCTACACTTTCTGCTGCCTAGAATGTTCCAGAGACAAAGAGAAAAGGACTGCCTAGACACTCAGGGATTAGAAGGAAAATGCCGATGTCCGAAAGCTCGACGAGTGACGAGAAGGGAGACGTGTTTTTAAACTTTCTGCCAAGGACAAATCCAATGCCACTTATAAGATTAGAATCCTGGGAGAAAAGCATGCTGCGGGAACTAAACTGTCAAGGTTATAATAGTCAGAGGTCTGCACTTTCACAGTCAAAAAGTCTGCTTGAAGGATCTATCACCATGTCTTATTTTAAATACTATATGACAAATGAAAAAGAAAAAAACCCAACATGAATCATAGTAAGGTGTTGGGCCACCATGAGACACTAGAACAGCTTCAGTGCATCTTGGCATAGATTCCACACATCTCTGGAACAGTACTGGTGTGATGAGCACCATTCTCACAGAAGGTTATTCCCTCAACTCATGTTTTCATGACGGTGTGCGCATGGTGCCCTACGATGGACTGGCATCCCATCCAGGGTATTCTCGCCTCACACCCAGTGTTCTTGGAATAGGCTATTGCTATTGAAACATTTAAGCAATGGAACACATTATACATTTATCATCATCATGGCTTCAGCCAGTTCTGTAGATCATCACAGCCATGATCTTATTTGCAATAACACCCCAGATGAAATGCACATTTGAGGCTGTAATTTGGTTCATTTGGCCAAGATATGTCATGGGTAAATCAACCTAAGCTAAATGTGAACCATAAATATACAATATGTAATAGATAACATAGTTATCATCTTTGGTCCAGATGATTATATTCTTTGAAAATTGCATTACTTAAACACATTTTTCCAACTTCTGTGGAAAGTGCATTTAATCGTCCAATCTTTGTACTTTCCTGCACCACCGAAAAACTTGCCGGAAAGTGAACTGGCAACTCAAAATTGCCCAGTGTCTCTCGTAAATTGTATGGCATCTTACTCTTCTTCTGCATCTGACCAAAGTAAGCTATAAGGTGTAAAGCTATATGTTATTTCTTCTACTACTTCTTTTCTGATTTCGTCGATTAATGATTCTTAACAGATTGACGTATTTATGTAACAGCTTGAAAGCCATTGCTGCTACAGTACAATCTGTGGTCAGCAGAATGATGAACATTTGGTGAAGAAGCCATGCTTTTATCAGATATAGCATTATCTGTAGAATGTTTTTCAACTCATCTGAATTGCTATATTTGAGATATGAGTTATTTATTCCATTATAGTTTACTAAAATATAGTTCTGAAAGAGATTGTACAAAAAAGCAGCTCTTGATTTGTTAATGGTAAGAAAAGAGTAAAAAAAAAAAAAAAAGGAACTTAATTAATACACACGATGCACATAAACAATATTCACAGTTTCAAGCTTGTTCCTCAAAACGCATTGTCCATATTGTACTCCTGATCAGTAGTAGGTACAAAAGCAAGTGTCCATATAAACAAAAGTCAACATGAATCAAATAAGCTGGGGTTCATTTCACAGAGCCACATTATGTAAGTAAGCATTATGTAACATTATGTAAGTAAGCATTATGCAACATTATGTAAGTAAGCATTATGCATATATCATATGCTGTTTATTCCATTCAAATTTAAAACAAATATATATATACTATTGTTGTGTATGACTCAGACATGTAAAAACATTTTTCCTCTGTTCCTCAGCTCTTAGTTGTTTGGAGCGGACATTCCTGTAACTGCACTTCATCTACAGACCCACTTGGACGATGTACAGTCATGGTGCAAGCACGTATACCCCCTAAAGGCTCCAACACATTAAAGACCCTCTCCCACTCATCCTTTTCAGGGTCATAACACTGCACAATGTCCACCATACAACGACTGTTCCAAGAGTAGCCTCCTACCACATAAATTCTGCCTTTAAACACGGCCACGCCAACGTCACTCTGACCTCGGGGCATTGGAGCCACCACTGTCCACTGGTCAGTAGCAGGAGTGTAGTATTCACAAGTGAGGACATCATCATAGTCATTTGTTCCA
Source organism: Pangasius djambal (assembly GCA_022985145.1). Classification (NCBI taxonomy): domain Eukaryota; kingdom Metazoa; phylum Chordata; class Actinopteri; order Siluriformes; family Pangasiidae; genus Pangasius; species Pangasius djambal. The sequence goes on along the minus strand of CM040979.1, from coordinate 10,454,973 downwards.
CGGAAGTGATTTCCACCCATAACGTAGAGTCGGTCTCCTACAGTGCACATGCAGTGGAGTCCACGGAGCTCCATCATGTCTGCACGACGACTCCACAAGTCTGTGTCTGGGTCATAACAAGACAACTCTTTCTGGAAAGCATCTCTCGTTATTCCCCCTAATGAAGGAAGATAAATATTGGCATATTTAATTTCTTTATCTAAAAAAAACCTTTGTCGTATTAACATTGAGGTTTCACCGGTATACTGACTTTTTACTTATTCACTGGGTTGTTGAGACTCTGCAAGTTTGTAATAGTGTCAGCAGGAAGGATGTGGTTAGTGGAGTGCAAACTAAATGACCTCACCCAATTACCAAAACCCCCCATCCACCCAGGCTTTCAGGCTAGTCATAACTCGCAGGTATCTGAATAAAGGTCAGTATTTTAGAAAGGAAACCAGCAACAAATATATTCATGTGAAATGAAAGGCATTGAGTTTTTAACATTCTCATTCTAGGAGAAAGGGTTTCATGAATAGAGTTGCTAGGAGCTGTTATTACTGTACCCTGAAGGTTGTGTAAAGAACTTGTGTGGGATCCTCTTTTAAACATTTTATTAAAGAACTTGGTCACACTGAAGAAAGTCAAGAAAATACACTTCATGAGCCTAATTTATTTAGATAATGAACCCCCTTTATCTCCCCACTACTGTATTTTTTTTTCTCTCTGGACTGGACGTTAACTTGATTTTTGGCTTTTAACCAGACAGTGATGTACAATTAGTAATCTTTTAGAAAACTTTGGTAACTTACCTGACACATACATTAGTCCTCCATGTACCGTACCAGCATGGCCATAATGAGGCTCACTCATGGGCGCAACAAAGGTCCACTCATTCTTGCTCAGGTTATAACACTCCACCGTGTCTTTAGGGAAGATTTTAGTAGAAAGTTATACAATTTGTAGCATTCCCAAGACATTTGTACAAGTAGACACTGATGTGGCATTTATCATGATAGTGTGAAGCTAGAGTTTTAAGTCCTTAAAGTCCCAACTTATCATTCAGTTATTCATATTAAAACATACACTATATGGCCAAAAGTATGTGGACACCTGACCATCACACTCATATGTGCCTATTCCAGAACGGTGGGCATTGATATGGAGTTGATTCCCATTGGCTGCTATAAAAGCCTCTTCTGGGAAGGCTTCCCACTAGATTCTGGAACATAGTTGTGTGGGGATTTGTGCTCATTCAGCCGCAAGAGCATTAGGGAGGTCTGACACTGATGTCAAGTGAGGAGGCCTGGTGCAGTCAGTGTTCTAATACATCCCAAAGGTATTCAGTGAGGTTGAGGTCAGGGCTCTGCCCACTCGAGTTCTTCCACATCAACCTTGGCAAGCCATATCTTTATGGACCTTGATTAGTGCACAGGGGCACTGTAATGATGAAGCAGGCTTGGGCCCTTTAGTTCCAGTGAAGGGAAATCTTAATGCTGCAGCATACAAGCACATTCTACATTCTACAACTGTGCGATTACAAATTTGTGGTAACAGTTTGTGGAAGAGCTGCATATGGGCGTGATGGTCATGTGTCCTCAAACCTTTGGCCATATAGTGTATTATTTAGATTATTTATAAGCGTGAGAAATGTAAGCCTGGACATGACAACTGACCACTCTTAAACTGGGTGTTTAAGAGGTTATTGAGTGGTAAGCGTTTACGAATTTCCATATCCATATCACACAACATCAAATCATATCACACCATATCACACTGAGAAGTGGAATCCTGCTTAAGCGTTTTTGGAAGCATTTTAAATCATGTACCCAAGCCACCTGCCATACAGCCAGTGAGAGTCAGTTCTAGAGATCTATCTTATCTAAATCCCTGAAACTTACCAATCTCGCCAGTGGCGTTTCTCCCCCCAGCAGCGTAGAGCTTCCCCTTCAGGGCGCTCAGATGGAAGAATGTTCGCTTCTCATTGAGGGAGGCCACCTGCAACCAGCGGTCAAAACGAGGGTCGTACCTGTACGCACTGTCCACTGCTGTCTTACCCTTTGTGTCATAAGTGCTCTGCCCTCCTACAATGTAAAGGAAGCCCCCTAAAAGAGCCACTCCATGCTGGTAGCGAGGCACTTCCATTGGCTGGAGGGCCCTCCAGGTGCCGCCTCCTTCTTCATCATACAGCCTAAGCTCCCTGCTCACCACCAACTGTTGCCTCATCACCCCGCCCAGAGCCAGAAGGTGTGTTGTGTCTGAACGAATGCGAGTCCTCTCGGTCTGGAGTGATGGCTGAAGGAACGGCAGCATCTGGTAGTTGCTAGCCTCCAAGAGTAGGTTCACGCAAGCTGTGTCAGAACGCATGAATGGCTCCTTGCCTTCCTTTTCCTCATCACTTGCCTCATCAATCTGGTCCTCCTGAGATATCTGTAGGAGCTCAGCAGGGCTCATCAGGGGGAAGCGAATGTGGCGCATCAAGAAGTAGGCTGCAGGCCGGCGTTCGCTGGGTTTATGTGCCAGCCAAGCACGGGCAGTGCGATAGAGCTCCATCTCTGAGAATCCTTTCAGTGAATCACTTGACAGGGCATACGCTATGCTGGCCTCAGAAAGCTGCAGAAAACGACCACTCTGCACTAGAGCTGAGAAATTCTCACAGACAAAGTTGTGTATGTGGGTCTGGACATCCGCCAGGAGAAGATCATTAGCAATGCGCTCAACTTCTGTGCAGTTTTCTATTGTGACCTGCCATATGAAGGGAAAAAAAACAAGTTGTTCTTTCAAAACAATACACTCCATACCTGTGGTATATGTGATTTTGATCCAGCAATTTCAGAAGTATAAAAACTCTATGTAAAAGCCATATACCTCACTGCTAAGTAGCTGATTGCAGAAGTTGAGAACTGGAAGCACCTGGAGGAAACTGGCAGCCTCCAGAGTGTCCTGGAGGGTGACTAAATTCAGACTTAGCTGAGAGCTATAAATAAACTCAATAATGTTCTTCAGGCCTGTGCTGCTCACACCATGTAGTTTAATTTCAGCCAGCTCCTGTTCTTTCATTCCACCTGCCAGACAGAGGGACATTTGTGAAATGGACAGTTTGGGTTAGAATCTTAAAAATCTGAGCCATTTATTTGAGCACTAAGAACATGTCAACATCGTTTAATTCTTTTTATGTTCAGGATTCACCTGTGAACATGGCCTTGAAGTAGTCACTGGCTGAAGCCATGATCACTCTGTGAACTGGAAAGGTTTCAGCGCTATCGCCAGGCACCAGAGTGACGTCACACAAGGTTCTGTCACAGCGGAAATTATCCAGACCCTGACAAAACATTACACTTGTGCTTAGAAAGATCTTATGAGCATATTGTTCTATTCTACCCTAATAAAAATATGGCAACAACAATTGAATCCTCCTTTGTTTCATGCTTTCATTAAGCAAAAAAGTATTCTTTACCTTGAGTATGGCATTTCCATGCTCTGTGCTATTGAACACCTGTATGTGAGGTTTGGGAGGAATACTTGGCTTTAAGCTGGGGTCAGGGGGCTTTGGAGAGACCATTTGCTGTTTGGGAACAGGCTCTAAAGGTTTTGCAGCCACCTCTGGAGGTTTTGGAGCAGGTTCAGGTTGTCTGGGTGGGGTGGCAGGTGGAGGCCTTTCCGCTTGAGGTGGAGGTCTTGGTGGTTCTCTCTGACCCCTGCTCCCTATGCGAGACAGTTTTCTGTGCAATTTTCCCTCCTCTCCACTGTTTCTGAAAGAAAGCAGATTGGGTCATTGGAAGCGGAAACCATTTTGATTTCCTTATTTCCTGTACTGGAAACCATTCACACACACCCCATTCCTGTGGTTGACCAGTCTTATATGACAGATATGACACAATAAGTAATTGTTTATTTAAGGGTTTAATGAGCCGAGTAAGTGCTTATGTGTTATTGAAAACACAAAAACGCAATGCTATGCACTGGACACCTAGACTGTGATTGAGAACCTGTCTAGGTGATTGAAAAAAATAATTATGTGCATGCATTAAATAGTCACCAGGAGCCGTGTTTGTGTTATAATTCAAATATTTCTACAGAAACCTCTCAAAGAATATTTTACTATAAAGAAAAGATACATTACATATTCACAATTTTATCCTTGCTTAACGTTTAGGGACAGTTTGGTCCATGT
>CM040979.1:10393461-10450720 GCA_022985145.1 Pangasius djambal | reverse complement strand
AAAAAAAAAAAAAAAAAACACGCCAGCTTACCACAAAAGATGAATGCAAAAAGGAGGCAAAGCAGATGCCCATTGTGTGGTATGGGATGACATCAGAGGGCTTGGTATATTTCAGGAAATTTCAAAGAAACTCTAGCTGCTTCTAGGGTAAAACTGGGTTATCAGAGGATCTAAAAGACAGTGGGCAGTGGTGGCTCAACAGTTAAGGCTCTGGTCTACTGATTGTACGTTCCTTTAAACAAAAGCCTTTAAGCAAAGCCTGTAACCCATAACATCTGCCCAGCTCAACTGTAAGTGCATTGGATAAAATCTGCCAAATGAGTAGTGATTTAAAACACTCCACAAGTCCCAAACTATATCCAAACTGACTCATTATCCACAAAGTCAAATAAATGTCTGCACACTCAGCACCTCAGTGGTGATCTACAGAAGTGAGTCTACAAGCAAGGATTATTTAGACAGCAGCATCTGGAGATATTCTACATGGTCTCAGGTTGTGCACACACGTGAATACTCAACATTGTCATCTTAGCAAAGTGTCCAAAGAGCTACATTCAGCAACGTCACATTAATTTACTTTGCGTTTCTCTAAGGAATCGTATCTTAGTCCGTCTATATAATCTATACAACAGCATTTGCGTTGAGCAGTTGCCATTTATATATGGATGCTAATCAGTATGAAGGCACTGTATTTGCAACGCAGAGTGAAAACCTCAATAACATTCCATTAATTTATGCCAATCCCTTCAAAGCTTTCCTGTCAAAATATCTAATGTGATGTTTTGTGATGAACAAAAAATGAAAAGAAACAAATCTTACCCCATGTTTGCAAAGTTAAAATAATTCAGTCACTTCTCACGGTATTCGTGACAGGCAAAAGAATGTTTAAATGTTGTTCTGGGATCACACTGAAAACACTTGCACAGAGCTGAGTGTCTAAAAAGGAAGTGAAAGGAGGTTAGCAAGACCTTGTATGCACCCTACATACAGAAACCACCAGAACAGGTGTAACATGGCAAGACACAAAGTAGATGTCCAAAACTTTCACATTACTGTCATTTACTTGACTACATAAACACATCATTTACACTGAAATGTGAAATGTCTTTGGCATAGTTCATAATTAAATGCCCCCCAAATACATACGTCATATAGCAAAAAGTTTATATAGCAAAAAGAATTAAAAATGTTCATAATATCATAGCATTTCCTTAGAGAATGCAAGAAAAGGGTTTCCTTTACAGGAACTTACCGAACACTGATATGTTCTGTCAAGGTTCAAGGTCTGAACATCACAGCACTAAGCATCTCCCTGCTACTGCTATGAGCTGTTTACCACAAGCCACTCGACTTCCTGTGTCACTTCTCTTTTCTTAGTTTTTGTCTCTATGTTTCTCTCTCGCACAGACACATGCAATATTTTTTCTTCCTCTTTTTAACGTTGTATTTCTCAAGAGGTCACTTTTAGCAGTTCTCTATACTGACCTTAAGGGGTAAATTCATACACAGTGATGAAGCAGGAAGAGCGATCCTGTATATACTATCCATTTGTGTGTGCGTATGTGTGTGTTTATAACTCCAGTCTCATCATCTAATTCCTTTGTCTCGTACCTTATAGTGGTGTTTCCCTATTCTTTGATCTCTTGCCTTTAGTGCTGAAGTGAATCTTTTTTAACGGTGCAAAGAGTGGCAGACCACACCAAAGTCTACAGTTTACTTTAAATAGCTGTGTAAGAAGAACGGTGTCATGCACCGCATTTATATGAGCTATACCTATACGCATAATACCATCACGGGTTTGACATGATAGAAATAAATTAGAGCTTATGCACTGGTTTTGCAGAATGCTTTGTTAAGTAATAACTTTTATCCTTAACATAACCATTTATTTGACTTTTAATTCTTAAAACAGATGTCCTCAAGACAAGACATTAAATAATCAACCGGAGCCGGCTCTGCAATAAAGTTTATTAATCAGTGTTACTGATATTGTGTTTCAGGTATTCAATTATTGCAATTAAATGCAGGTACTGCATAACCCTGTGTCACAAGACATTATTTTATCCTTCTTTATAATGACCTTCCAAACCCTTTTTTGTCACCAGACCTCTCCATCTACTCATAATACACTGCACAACTAGATATAAAGTGTATTATTGGTCTGCACCACAAACAATCCTTAAAACCCACCTTCACTTACCAAACATTATGATCTCCTGCTACCAGACCATCCAACTTGGCCCTCAGGTGTCATATATTTACACACGTCATGGATAAATCACTAGTAGTCATATCTGCAGTTTGTGTTAGCTAGCTAATGAGCCTTGATTAACTTACAAACACATGAAATGCCTCTTCAATCATATTAAATCATTTTTAGTGTTAAGGATTTTTGCTGCCCATGTACATAGTTTATTTGAATGAATAATTATAGTGTGAACCATTTTACTACATCCATTCTGTGCTCATGAGCCTTTGAGAGACAAGATAGCCATTAAAGATGTCTTATAGACAATGCTGAACTGAAGCTTATCTTGATCTTGCCCTTATTTGCTTCTATTTGGTCAGAGTTTCGAAATCTGAATGAGGTTCCTGTTGATCTCAGCCACATTTCTGCAACCTGAGCAGACAAGAGAGACGTTAATGAGGAAAATGAACTGTGACGTACAAACATTCATCGTTTAACTGAGAATGCAGACACATTCAGAGTTCACATTCACGTTGCGACACAGTGAACATGTTGAGTCTTAGAAGTACCAGATAAGGCCATGGATAGACGGAACTCTTCATTTAGAATTTGCAGAACTTCTTTCACACCCTCTTCACCCTACCCAAAACAGACATGAGCATCACTGCTGACAGACTGGGCAAAAATTCAAAACTAAACTGCCTTTAGTCATATTCATAGCTACATTTGTGGTGTTAACTCCAACATGGACACACACACACACTCCCTCACAGTTACCTTGTAAGCAAGGCCCCAGATTGCAGGTCTTCCAATAAACACACACTTGGCTCCCAGAGCCAAGGCCTTCAGCACGTCACTGCCTGTGCGAATCCCTCCATCCATGTACACCTCGATCCGGCCTTGCACTGTGTCTACTATCTCAGACAAACAGTCAATCTGTTTGCAGGAGCAGGGGACAAGGACAGATGGAAGAAAGGAGTAAAAGAGGAAGGGAAAGAGAACTTGTTAGAACTTGTTAAAGAAGTGGTTAAAAAGATGCATTGTAGAGTAGAAGTTATATATGCTATGAAACCACTAAAACCAATGCCGTTTCTCACTGTTGCTGGTCCCCCATCCAGCTGTCGGCCTCCATGGTTGGATACGATGATCCCTTGGACACCATGTTCCACAGCCAGCTCTGCATCCTCTTTAGTCAGGATACCTTTAATGATAATGGGAAGGCGGGTGAGAGACTGCAGCCAGTGTATGTCTTTCCAGCTTATGGATGGATCCAACGTGTTGGACGGAACGCCATACTCTTCAGGATCGGCAGTGTCCTGTACGAGGAAGCATTCGGGCTTAACAATAAACATAACACACAGACCCACACATGAACATCAAAACAACAAAAAAAATGAATAGGTCAACACCAGTCAATCACATTTGACAAAATTTAAACATAGCTTAGACATAAAACAGCGTGTGGGAAAAAAGTAGTTCTAGTGTATGTATATCATTACTTGAAACATGCCATCAAAGTTCTTCACTTTCAGGTGAGGGGGAAGCTTAAACTGGTTGCGGATGTCATCACGACGTTTGCCAGTGTATGGCACGTCGACTGTGAGCACCAAGGCCTTGTAGCCAAGTGCCTCCACTCTGTGCACGAGCTGCTCCGATAGTTTGCGGTCACGGTACACATAGAGCTGGAACCAGCGGTAGCCATTTGGAGCTGCTGCACAAATCTCCTCCACCGAGCATGTGGAGTAAGTGCTGGTAATGTAACAGGTGTTCACAGCTTCTGTGGCTGCAGGAGCAGATTAAAACCAGGATGAAGACAGTGGAAAATACTGCATCAACTCAAGAAAATGGCACCATATCCCAGTCTAGTGTTGGTTGTTCTTATATAATAGGAAAAAGCCCTACAAAAAACAAACACTGTTATATCAACTCTTACGTGAAATCAGATTAATCAGTATGTATCAATCTACACTGTGAGTCTGTATTTTCACACGTACCCCTGGCGGTGGCTAGCTCTCCCTCAGGCCAGGCCAGACAGTGGAAAGCAGTGGGTGCAATACCTACAGGAAAGCTGATCTCGGTACCCAAAACGGTAGTTCGTGTGTCACTCACTGACACGTCCCGCAAGATCCGTGGCCTTAAACGGATCCTGGTGGTGATTTCAAGCAAGAAAATAAGAAGAGTTTTTGGATTATTTATTTCTGAAATATTAGGTAAGATGGATGGTCCATTAATAGTAGGTAGTCTCTTACATTTGCATTTGTGAACACACGTTCATCATTGCGAGGGATTAACATAAAGGGAAACAGATCAAATACCTTTTGTAGGCCTGTAGGTTGTCATCTCTGGTGCAGCACTCATCTGCTCCAGCTGCGTAATAATCCCAGGTGGTTTTGGCGAGATGCTGTTTGGCATACTCCTCAAAATCAGTCAGACACACCTTAGCCATAGTGTTCATCCTGATACAAAACAGAACACAATTGTCCAGGTTGGGTGTGACAACATTTAATAACATATATACAGTATGTTCACAGCCACTTAAATCAAACATGGAAATGTCATCATAAATTGTGTGGAATGTTTGTGGAAAGAATTTTAAGGGCGTCAATGATAAAGCAACTGTTATGGTTTAACATTTCACAATACTGCCAGTTTGTAACTTACATCACTTTCTATGCACATATCAATGAGGAAATGGCTGAAAAGAACTGATTACTAATATATACTGTACATTTTCAGCATGTACTGAAGCATGTGGAATTGCTCTTGAATATATTTACGAGTGCTCAAGATTTATGGACCGTAGTAAACAGATCTACCGAATACACACGAGTGCCATCTACTATGCTGTGGGCAGCAGCATCAGTGTCATAGATGCCGGCAGGATCAAAAAACTCATTCGCAAGGCCGAAACTATCACTGGACAAAACCTGGAGACGTTTGAGTCAGTGAAGAGTAGGAGGTCACTGAACAAACTGCTCTCCATCATGGACAATCCATCTCACCTCCTTCATGACACACTACAAAGACAGCAGAGCTCATTTTCCAATAGAATTATTTGGCTTCGCTGCCGTGAAGAACGTTTTAGGAAATCATTTCTGTGTGATAGGTGAACACACTACTGCACATGCACAACCATCTATGCATACTGTTTATGTCATACATATGTTGTATATATTATTCGCTGCCATTTTTGCACACCTGTTTTTATTGCTCCTTTATTCATTTCTTTATTAATATTACTCTTTTTGATGTACATATCTTTGTTTAAAATTCAGTGTGCTTTTGTAGATCTGCAATTCTGCTTTTATTTTTATTCCTTATGCTGTAACATAATTTCCCTTGTGGTATCGATAAAGTTCAATAAAGTATATCTATCTATATATATACATCTATCTATATAACAGTAAACAAGTCTCTCTCTCTATCTATGTGTGTGTGTGATAGTAAACAAGTCTCTCTCTCTCTCTCTCTCTCTCTCTCTCTATGGCGCACAGATGCTGTTCCTTATATTGGCCACTAGATGGCGCAAAGAGCGCATATTACGAACAACTCAGCAAGGGAGTTTTTTTTTTTTTTACAAACTAATGAAAAAGAAAAAAGAAAAAAAAAAAAAACAATCCGCTGTAGCGTTATGCACTACTACAACAGCACCAGTTCTACAAGAACGGCTAAATGACTTTATTAATCAGAAAGCAATACTGAACACTGAACAAATGCGAGAAGTCAAAAAGTGTCCACGCGCATTAAAGTACGCATAATGGCCACTTCAGTAAAAGGAGACACGATTAAAACTGATTAAATGTTATCTATGAGTACTGGCATAGCTTCTGAACACCTACGCTGATGAAAACGCGCAATCTGAAAGAATAAAGAACTTATCGAGAAAAATGCTCAGTCCAGCTCAAACACCAAGCACGGCAACGACAGTAGTGACCCCTGACAGGAAACAGTACTCTGCACTATGAACTCTGATTAGAGAGCGTTGTTACACAACAGTTAGTTCCGGCCCACTCATTTGATTGGTCGAGCGGCTTTCCAGTAGTGCTTATATTTAACCACTCTGACATTTCACTGTGTGTATCACTCCGCTTGCCTGTGTTCTGACTGTTCGCTATGTAAAATTCCACCATATTGTATCCTGAATATCAGTTATTCTGTATTACTTTCTTGTTCATAGAACTGTTGTATGAAAGCAATATTGCACCCACATTGCGGTTATGCTGAATTAGCCAAGGCACTCGGCCTGTAGCTTTGTGCTTATGCGGAATCACAGCTGTGTCGTTATTCCGGTATAACCTATTGCTTGTGCGATATTGCTTAAATATATTAGCTCTACCTTATGCGAAATACCCATCTAGTCACAAAAAAAAGATCAGTATTCACTAAGAAAACGGAAATATCATCCACACCTAGGTTGTAGCAGCACTCCCTGGTCATTTCATTTCTATTCGTAGATATACATTTACTGAGTTTATCCCATCTGATGCTATGCACACTCTTAGACCCTATACACCGTCTATCAACGAATAGAAACCACCATAGGACCACCACTGGCCAGATGTTATATGGGTAGACACTTTGCATCACAGCAGTGACATTGACATGTTGAGGCCGGTAGCAGGTGTTGTACTGTTAGGAGGGTCATCTGTGTCAAATCAGGCAGAATCCTGATTCCCAGATTTTCTTCATTAAGTTTTTTATTTGCTGGTTGTGACATAACACCAAGGTCTGCAAAGTATTTTGGCTGAATTCTAACATTACCACATATTTTCACTCCCCTGAAAGATATAATATTTTCTAATTAAAAAATGTCTTATCTGGGAAGAGCTGTTTACAATTTAATATCTCCAGAAATATTAATCCCAGTCCCATGAATTTTGGCAGACATATAGACAAACATGTTTTCTATCTGTGTAAAAGCTCAAAAGTCACCACAGAAGGCCAGTTTTTTCATACAGCATTCCCAAAATGGAAAAAATGCAAAATTCCAAACTTGAGTGATACTGGGGGCCTATAGACCCCACTTTAATAGACACAGATAGTAAAAGTCACAGTTTGTGGTCAAACTACAATATTTCATTGACTTTGTATCGAAATCATAGGTCTAGACAGCCAACCCAATTCAAGATATTGAGAAAATTACAAGATAAGCTTTAAAATTTGCACTATTTTACACTATGTTGACTCATTAGTAGAATCATGAAAAATGTTTGAAATATCTTTCAAGTATTGTATTGTTATGTTCCAAGTTGCAAGGTCTTTCCATGTTGTCTTCATATTTAGATATATTCAGATATGAACCTTACTTTTGCCTAATCGACCATACATATACACTCACTGAGCACTTTATTAGGAACAACTGTACACCTACTCATTCATGCAATTATCTAATCAGCCAATCATGTGACAGCAGTGCAATGCAAAAAATGAGGCAGATACGGGCCAGCGGCTTCGGGTAATGTTCACATCAACCATTTGAATGAGGCAAAAATGTGATCTCAGTGATTTTGACCATGACATGATTTTGGTGCCAGCCGGGCTGGTTTGAGTATTTCTGTAACTGCTGATCTCCTGGGATTTTCACGCAAAGCAGTCTCTAGAGTTTACTGAGAGTGGTGCAATAAAGAATAAACATCTAGTGAGCGGCAGTTCTGAGGATAGAAACACGTTGTTGATGAGAGAAGTCAACAGAGAATGGCCAGACTGGTTTGAGCTGACAGAAAGGCATTTCAAACCAGTAACCACTCTGTACAATTGTGGTGAGCAGAAAATCATATCAGAATGCACAACACGTCAAACCTTGAGGCAGATGGGCTACAGCAGCAGAAGACCACGCTGGGTACCACTTCTGTCAGCCAAGAACAGAAAGCTGAGGCTGCAGTGGGCACAGACTCACCAAAATTGGACATCTGAAGACTGGAAAAACATAGCCTGGTCTGATGAATCTCGATTTCTGCCGAGGCACACAGATGGTAGGGTCAGAATTTGGCACCAACAGCATGAATCCATGGACCCAACCTGCCTTATAAACAGTCCAGGCTGGTGGAGGTGGTGTAATGTGGGGAATGTTTTCTTGCCACACTTTGGGCCCATTAATACCATTCAATCATTGCTTGAATGCCACAGTTTATTTGAGTATTGTTGCTGACCATGTGCATCCCATTATGTCCACCATGTGTATCCCATTATGTCCACAATTTCCCCATCTTCTAATGGCTACTTCCAGCATGATAATGCACCAAGTCACAAAGCAAAAGTCGTCTCATACTGGTCTCATGAACATGACAATGAGTTCAGTGTTCTTCAGTGGCCTTTCCAGTCACCGTATCTGAATCCAATACAACACCTTTGGGATGTAGGAGAATGAAGAATTCATGCCATGAAGATTTGAGGCTGTTTTGACAGCAAAGGAAGGCCCTACCCAGTATTAGTATAGTGTTCCTAATAACGTGTATAAGGCCAGTTGTTTGACTGGATCACAGACTTTACTGTAATATTGTAAGCCAAACACCACAAACACTTTTTCTGGGGTAATAAAGGTATTAACCAAAAGAACAAGTTGTAAAAAATACTGTAGTACTGCATGCTCCATGGCTGTATAAAGAAACATGCTATAGTATAGTCTTCAGTCTTCAGCAGTTAAAAGGGGATATAAAAGCCTGCCTAGAAAGTCCATCTCCATTTTGAATCGAGCTCTCCATTCTGAATCAAATTACAACTCACGGCTTCTTTGCCACCTTGTACTGTAGCTATTCTTCAGCAATTACATCATGAGTGCCACAATTTGCTGTTCAGCCCAGAACACCATACTGGGAGAATTATGAGAAGAGAAACATGAACTTTTGCAGCACAGACTGTGTGATAGCAGCTGATGGGTTGGCTACACATTGGAGAAGGAGCAGGAAGATGTTAAGATCAAGTGAAGTGAAGTGAAGTGAAGTGACGTGACGTGTGGCCAAGTATGGTGACCCACACTTGGAATTTGTGCTCTGCATTTAACCCATCCAAGTGCACACACACAGTAGTGAACACACACCCGGAGCAGTGGGCAGCCATTTTAGCAGTTGGGGGATCATTGCCTTGCTCAAGGGTCTCACCTCAGTCGTGGTATTGAGGGTGGCAGAGAGCGCTGGTAGGGGGGCACCTACAATCCCTGCCAGACCCGAGACTCGAACCCACGACCTTCGGGTTCACCTTCGGGTTACAAGGCTGACTCTCAGACCATTAGGCCACGACTGCCCCCAAATGTATGCTCCCAAATGTATGCTCCCAAATGTATGCTCCCAAGTGGACTAGCATTTTCCTTCGAGTGGCCTGCATCTGAGGGCATCTGCTGGGTGCCTTTGGTTCATGTTTTGTGTGCCATACCTGCCCCAGCCACTACCAGGAGAGGACAGCAGCACACACTGGACAAGAAGATTAGCACAGAAATCGGACTAACATTTGAGGATTTCCTTGCAAACGATCAGTGACAGTCATAAACACTCCACGTGGCACATACCAGCAGTATTAATTTCTAATGTTTGAGAACAGTGCTAATAGTCTAACACGTACACTGAAGACATTTGTGTTAGAGATCAAAAGATGAATATGAGACAATAGATCAGAATTTCAGCTTTCATTTCCTGATATTTACATCTAGATGTGTTAAACAACTTAGAGCATGGCACCTTTGGTGGCAGACCACCCAATTTTTAGGTGAGCAAAATTATAGGAACAGATAGTCTTAACGTAAATTAAAGTAAGCAACGCTTAATATTTGGTTGCATATCCCTTGCTTGCAATAAGTGCATCAAACCTTCTTTCAGTTGTTGTTTGTTTTGGGGGTTTCTCCCTTCAGTCTCCTCTTCAGGAGTTGAAATGCATGCTCATTTGGGTTAAGGTCTGGTGATTGACTCAGCCAGTCTCAAACTTTCCTCTTTTTTTCCCCCTGATGAAGTCCTTTGTTGTGTTGGCAGTATGTTTTGTGTGTTACAGGAGCATCCAAGCCACCACCACCATAAACATAAAGGTTTCGATTTAATTTATGTAGCAACTTATAAAGTCATACGTATTCTATGTAAATGGGTACAGGCTGGTATCTTGTTAAGTTTTAATATGAAGACAACATGGAAGGACCTTGCAACTTGAACCATAATAATATCATACCTTATTCATACTCATCCTTATTCATACATGATTCTACTAATGAGTCAACATCACCATCTGGGCATATCAAAATAGCACAAATTTTAAAACTTATGTTGCAGTTTTGTCAATATCTTGAATTAAGTTGGTTGTTCAGACCTCCGTCTCAGACTTTGACACAAAGTCAATGAAATATTGTAGTTTGACCACAATCTGTGAATTTTACTATCTGTGTCTATTAAAGTAGGGTCTGTAAGCCCCCAGTATCCCTCACTTTTGGAAATTTTTCACCTTTTCTATTTTGGGAAACCTGTAAGAGAAAAGAGCAAAACTGTCATGAGGCTGAGATTAATATTTCTGAAGATAGTAAATCGTAAACATGGCTTCACAGATTTATTTTATTATTATTATATTTATTTATTTATTTTTTTAATTATGTGACAGTGTTAGAATTCAAGCAAAATACTTTACAGACCTTGGCTATTGGTCACGAGCAACAAAATAAAAAAAAAAAAAGGATGAACAAAATCTGAAACATGCAGCAAAAACCCTATTCGAATTGACACGGAATGACCCAGGGGTGTATCAGACACTACATCTTTGCTGAGGTTTTTGAACACTGTACATTGATTGGCCACTTTTTTTTGACCTGCCTACCTTCTTAGTCCAACTTGTCAGTGTACAGATACTATAAGCTATAAGCTATGATCTTTTTTCATGCACAGTGTACCAGCCATATTCCAGTCAACCTGCTTACAGTCATTTTACACTCTGTTTTTTGAGGCAATTCAAAGGGTTTATCCAACATGAACACAATAAGCAACTAGGTTCTTTACAAGAAATTCGAAAGCCTTTTTTAAGGAATCAAACAAAAGGCACAATACAACAACACAAACAATGACCATGTGACTGACAATGCATTTGAAAACTGTTTGCTCCTGCTGAGTGGCAGTCTAACGTCCATACTGCTTCCCGTATAAAAGAGCCCGACCTGCCTTAGGTGACAATGCTAGGGGTTGATGTTAAGGCAAGTACTGATAACAGGTAAGTAGTTCTATGGATAAACAGGTAAGTGCTCAAGGAAGTAAATCTATCTTATGTATAATAATAAATAAAACAATATTACAATAATGAAATTAAATATTTTAAAATGGCTTCAACACGCAGTGTGTTAAGTGTCCCTTTGACCCTTTGTCATTGTTAGTTTTTGACCACAGCATCACTGTTGATTGAGTTTTTTGTGATACTGAGGTGTTTAAAAATACCAACCTGATATACAGTATGTCAGTGTAACTGCTGTGAGACAGTGATGGTCCTTTCCATTAACAGAGGGGGTTGAGGGCGTGACAAATCGTCAGCAGTGGACTGTGTAGCCTATTGATTGGATTCTCTTTCTCTTTCGCTTTCTATTGGAGTTCGTTTCCATTCTGCCAAGTGTAGCCTACAGGATGTATAGGCCTATTCAGTATGTTTGCATGAGTGTCATATTACCAACTGAGTCAGTATGTTAGTGTAGTACATAACATAGTACATAGTTTATTAAGTCTACACAATGCATCATATACAGTGCCTCCAGAAAGTAATTACCCCCATGATTATTTATCTTTTGCTGTATTGCAACATCAAATTTAAATATATTAGAATGGGATTTTTAGAATTTGTATATTTAGTATATTAGAATTGCTCCTTTTGAAGTGACTCTATAAAAATAAAATTAAATAAAGTATTTAGATGTCCAACATTGAAATTTATCAGTTAAGCAGTTTTTTTTTTTTGAAAATTAAAAAAAAATCTAAAAAGTGCTTAATTGATAAGTTTTCACCTCCTCATTGTGAATTCTCCTTTTGCAGCAATTACAGGTTTGACTCAGCCATTCTAAAACACAAACCTTCTTTCCTTTGTAGTTTTTGCCCAGTACTGCGGATTATTGTCCTGTTGATACATATTTTTTCCCCTCAATGCATACAGTATGTCTAACCGACTGTAAGAGCTCCATCCATGTTGCCTGTGATGGCAACAAGTTTTCCAGTTCCTCCTGCTGAACGGCTACCCTTGAACGTATTGCTTGATCACAGGAATGATGTTACCTGAGTGTTGGGCTGTATTTGGTTTGTGCCAATCTTTATGCTTTGGCTTTAGATCCAATGGCTCAACTTTAGTCTCATCACACCACAAAATCTTTTTCCAAAAGACACTTCTCTGACAATTGCGCTTCTTGCCCAAGCTTGGCCTGATCTTGGTAGTTTCTGGGTTGTAACATATTTTTCTGTTTTGTTATAACGGATTTCACAGTGCTCCTAAGAAGGTTCAAAGATTTGCCGATGTTTTAATAACCTTCTTCATCCTTTTTCCTCCTAACAACTTCATCTCAAAGTTTTACTTTTGCTGCTGTGTCAACTTCCCCTACGGGGGATCAATAAAGGTACATCTTATCTTATTTTATGGGCAGTTTCTTAGTCTTTATGATAGCAGGTCATTTGCCATTTTAGCTGTGAGACCTCCCAAAGTCAGAGACATGCATTGTGCACGCATACAACTGGAGACAAGCGGATTTAAAATGAACACGTTTGCCCTATTTAACATATTTAGTGTGAGCTCTTGAAAACTTAGATTGCTAAAAGAAAGAAGGGTGAAGGGGGGGTGTAAATACTTTCTGGAGGCATAGTATGTATCAGACACTAGGCCTCATAGCTCACTTCAGAAACTGTACATTTAAAAACGTGTTAATTAAAATGACACCATCATTGTCCTTTAGATAATATAAAAAATAATATAAAAAGTAGATAATTCTAAACAGAAATGTTTACTTCATAGTTTCAGTGAGTTGTATAGACTTAGGAACAGCTGATGAGCTTTACCCTCTTTAACTACATAACCGTGCTTCATCATAAATTGGACATTTCCCTCAGTGCATATGCAGGGTACTTGAAGCATACACAGTCATTTAAAAATGGCAGGTTTAAAACTGAAAAAGGAAGCTTTACTTTTGTTACCCATATGCCTGAAGAAAGATAAGATCACAACTATTTAACTTGCTTATCTGTTGATACATGGATTAGAAAATAAGTAGCAGATGGTGATTCATTAGTGCTGGGCATTCTCAGTCCTTTCGAGGATTGTGTTTGGATCTGTTTGGGTTGTTCTCCCGTTTTGACTTCTTAACTCAGCTTTTCTATAAATACAAAAGACCAAATATTTCTGTACATGTTTATCCACCAGATTTACTTAACAAATGAAAGTAAACATCTGCAAATGTGTGACTCTGAGTCAAGTAGTCTTGTCAGAGATACACAAGGTTATGTCATATTGTGTTTTAAGCGATTTAATTGTTTCACAAGATGCTTAAGATGATCTCCCTGTGTCCACAGGTCTGAAAGCAACAGTGGACAGTATTATTTTGTAATCAGGTCACATAAATACATTTTTCTGTATCTCCAGGAGATATTCAACATGAATTGATATGTCTTGGATTGAATATTAAAACATCCACACAGATCTTTGAGCACTAGAAACACTGGGTGGCGGTAGTGTAAGCAAAAACAGGCAGTTTATATACAGACAATTTAAAGGAAAAAACAGCATAAAGTGTGCTAGTAAACTGATGGGCCACCACAAACCACCAGAACAGCTTCAGTGTGCATTTGCATAAAGTCTCTGGAACTTTACGGGCGGGATGAACACCTGTGATGGATGAACAATGTGTCATCTGTGTGTATATTTCAGTATATTACATAGTGTTTACAGAAAAAAGGGCTTTTTGGACCAAAGTTATATAATATATATGTAGGTACATATCTATTCATGTAAGAAATAAAACAATGAGGCATGCTCTTATAGGAAAATAGATGGTGTGATTTCATTACCTAGAAGTGTTTTCCAATAACAGCCTGTCCCAAAGTGGTTTATTCCGTTTGTACCACAGAATTTTGGAAGCGCCATTAATTTAATCTAATAAAAAAAAAAAACTTCATACTTTTTATGCTCTGACTGATAAAAAGAGCCGACACTGGAGAATCCATCAAAAATCACACACACTTTTAAATCTGTTTATGTGGAGCACCCTCCTTAAAATCCCTCCATTAGTTGTATTTGAAAGCGCACATTAATATAAACCTGTGATCCGTTTTATAGAAATTTAATGAACACCTTCTGACAAAGCAGAATCAAGAACTCAACAGCAATGCTGTGATTATAAATATCTATATAAAAACTGTCAGTCAAAAGTGTGTGATGTATATTTTAGCATTTTAGTGTGTGTATGTATATATATATATTTACATACACACACACATATGTGATGTGCTACAAGTGCCTACTTAGAATGCTAAAGATTTTGAACTGAAACAATATGAAAGGATATGAAATACCTTTAATATTTTGCATTATTATATGCATTAAAATACCTGCTGTTATAGAATATTCAGTTGAGTCTTATACAGAATGAAATGTTTGTACTGTACTTTAGTAAACTTGACTTCATGAGCAGTCAGCAATTTGTGAATGGAGAGGGCATCTAACTACAACGCACTACACACGTGCCATTTAGCTGCATTCACACAATTTTAAAGGCACATTGTTGAAGTACATTTCTAGAAACAAGACAATTTTTTCTTCTTTTTTCCTGTTTACAAATTATTTACCAATTTAAGAGCAAATTAAGAAAAAATACATGTACAATACTAACCAAAAAATAATAAAAAAAAACCCAACTTAATATTGATAACTCATGTTAGAGGAAACTTAATTATGTCTTGATATTAACTGAAATTACTTAGTGTTAAGATAATTTCTTAACACTCCATTATTTAATATTTTATATGTTTAAGTAATCCCTGTCAACTCACAGTGTTAGAGAGAATAAATGTCACTGGCAGACATATAAAATAAGTTGGTCCTACCTTGATTTAAGCTCTTGCTTTGCCCTTTTCCTGCTACACGTGTGTAGTTAGGGTTATGACACAGTAGTCCAACCCACACACACACACACACACACACACACGCACACACACACACACACACACACACACAGAGCTAAGCTCCACTGTCAGCATTGTGGGCCCAATCCTCACATTGTATATGGCTGAAAAGGGGTCAATGGGACTGTTTTGTTTCAGTTGTGTTTAAATCCCTGGCATGACACCCAAGTGTTTTTTTTGGTAAATTTTTTGCCACAACTTTTAGTTTCAGATGTTTTCAATAATGTGCAATTCTTTAAGAATGCTGTGTAATCCTATATAGTACCAGGCAATGTTGAGCTGGTCTGTTGCATCAGAAAAGTCACATTTGTTTCAGAATAATGAAAATAAAGAATACTTTAATTCTGTATGAAGATCATGTCAAGAGCACACAGTATATTAGTAACAGACTATCACTATCAGCAAGACTATTATTCAGGGTTAGGAAATAAATTCAAATAATACCTTTTGGTTGCTGGCTGATATGTAAGATACACTTCATCTTGACTCTGATTTGGTGTGGGTTGGTATGAAAGTGAAAAACTTTGATCGTTGGCTTTTCGCATGTGTTGTGTGTGAGGATATTGCTGAATGTAAACATTGTTGTAACAAAACCTTAAGCATAGTGGTTCTGCCAAAGCTAAATTCGATTTTCTTTTCTATTTCATTATAGTTTTTATCCTATTTATTCAGCTTAATCAGTTTACATTTGATCACCTCAGTGACCCACAGGATTCCAAAATGGTGTTATTTTGATTTGCAGTTGGTTTGAGAGAGGGTGGGTACTGCGTTCAGGTTCAGAGGAAACTCTTTGATGGCCTTCTCAGAGGAACACATGGAAGTGTTGACGGACCTGCTTTTACTGAGGTGGAAATTGGGTTAATCCACAGCTGGTTCTAATGTTGATCATATCTTCCATTCTCTCTGTCTCTGTCTCCTTCTCCCACCCTTTTTATATACACACACACACACACACACACATACATATATAGACACATAGAGCATTTCTCATCTTTGATCACCCCTACTTGGTTCACATTGCCTCTCTCTTTTATTCTTGTTGGAAAGGCTTTTTTTTCCCCCTCAAGCTGCTGTTGCTGCCTTTGCCTTCAGGCTACAACACCATCAGGCCACAACATGTGTCTTGGATTGTGATATGTGATATAGATTTCTACTGACCTGGTCACAATCTCTCTGTCTTTACCTCAACCCCAAACCCCCCACATACACATAACAACAGTACTGAAACTAGATTTAGTTCACTTCGTATAGTTGAATGTTTTTCACTTTATCCTTTTCGATCCACATCACCCTGAGCCAAAATACCATTGGCTGCTGCTCAATAATATATGTGCTTGATCATGAACACTAGCCTCTTATCATATAAAATTGGATTCCTTTATTATTACCCTTTCTGTTGTGTGGTGTGCATGTGTCTTTGAAAAACCTAGGTCAAAGGTCTTTTTCGAGCTCTTAGAATTATTTGACTATATTATTAAACATTATTTAACAAACATTTTTATAGTTATTTTGTATAGAGATAAATATAATGGTAGGACTTTCACAGATTGCTCTTTCAAAGAACACAGTCACATGCTCAACATCCAACATTTTATAAAACTTCAGAGGTTCAGAAGACAAACTTGTTGTCTTAGCGCAACGGTGGCATCCTAATTTTCACTGTGCTTTCACATTGTCTAAAAAGTTTGAGTCTGTCAGACAAAACTCACTAATAAATGCTCTCCCAATCTTGTTATACTGTCACTGTCTCTAATCATAGATCTGGGGCTGAAACAGACTGATGGTTCTTTGATGTTGTGCCTATGGGTAGAAATTCACTCATCACAGCCTACACTAGTACTCATGCCTTATTTAATCTCACGTGCATTTTATGATGCTGTCTATCAGCAATATCGGCTTAGCCAGCTCATCTATTAACAACTATTAGCATTGTCACAGAGCTAGAAAGGGAAATAACTGATAAAACTTGATAAAAGTCCCAGTTCTGGCTGAAGAAAAACAGCCCTAAAGCATGATGCTGCCACCACCATGCTTCACCCTGGGCACGGTGTTCTTTTGGTGATGTGCTTTTTCTGCACCAAACAAACTTTTTGGAATTAAACACCATAATTAAAGTTCAGTAATTGAAACTGAATAATGACACTGTGTTTGTGTGATCCATTCTGACTCTTAGCGGTATATAATGAAATAAAAGTTTAAAACAAAAGTGCATTACAATGAAACATTGCTAGCTTTCACTGATGTGACTCACACGGTGGCACATCTGAAGCACACTGCTTTTCCTTGTCCTCTGTTAGCTAGTGGTGCTATCAGAGTGGCACAGCTCTCTGTAGCCTGTGATGTGCTTTTAAATCTTGCATTCTCCACCACTGAATATGAGTTCTTTTGCTGGCATGCATGTATACGCATACACATGCTGTATAGTCATATGCTAACATATTAGCACCAGTATATTGTACATATATTTGGGGGATTCAGCACACTGCAACGCTTTGATCCACCACTCACTGGCCATCAGTGTTGTAACTTAATGGAAAACTGAAGTGCTCCCAAAAACCAGACCTTAAATATTTGGTAGAATCTTCCAGTTCCTGCTTGCTGCTGGTGTAGAATCTAGTACGCTAGCATATTTATGCTTGGAAAAACATCATGCTTCACAGAAGTGTTTTTTGATCAAATTCCGAGATAAAGAAGAAGCTACCTTTTCAGAGGAGGGAGTTTGATTAAGTTTAAATGTTTATTACACCTCATGTAATATAAGCAGTATTTTAGATGAATAGCCTGCTTTATTATGCAGAGTGTTGAATGTATTGTTTGATACACAGACATATTGAATTGAGAGCTTCGTTTTAAATGATATGATACGTCATATCTTTATGGCCCTAGTAGCTCAGTGATAGCGACTGAAAGGTCCTAGTGAATCTAAATCACAGTATTGCCAGAGTGCAATGTTGGGCCCTAGAGCAAAACAGTTAATGTTCAGCTGCTTAGTTAAATGCTTGGATTGTTTTCTACCACACTTGGATAAAAATATCTAGTAATGAATAGAATTACATGTAGCTCTATATAAAATCTGTTAGTGTTTATTCAATCTAGGCACTCTTGCCCATCAGTAGTGAAAATTGCAATGCATCATTTTGGTAGCATACCAGCATTGTCTCATGTCTCACAACAGTTTCCTTAATTTGTATGAAAAGGTTATAAAGATTAGGGATATTGGCATATTTAGCATTCTTTTCATACAGCTTTATTTGTATGAAATCTAAATCCATCTAAATTCACCTATGTGAATTTATGCAAATCTTAAGATGAGATCAGGTTCCAGCACATTCACAGCTTTTGTCTAGGCGGTACTTGAGTCTGTGCTACTGTGCTGTATTTATTTTTGCAGATAATTTAACCTAGTTTCTTTATTGACTTTTTAAAAATAAGTTTAATGTCATTGATAATGGTTCAGCACTCTGGACAGCTCTAAAGTGTTACTCCACTATATTAGTGTTTCCTGTATTTAATATTTCGAGTTAGTAGAAAAAATACACTTGCATTATCATTAATTAAAAAGCAACAGGGTAGATATAACAGCAAGCTTGAGTCATGAGTGTCAAATGCTCTTATGTAGGTAATTATGTTGTAATATCCAGAGGTGGAAAGTACTGTAAGTAATGTACTGTATGTAGTGTATGTAATTGTAAGGAATGTACTGTAAATAATTGTACTTTGTTTTTGTTTTTTTTACTTTATGAGAATATGAATTACAACTAATACTGATTATATTTTTGTATCTATATAACGACTCACACAGAACAGCTATCACATTGGCACATGACAGTAAATTGATATTACAGTGCAATGATTGTCCAGATTGTTAGAAAGAATAAGTATTGCAAAGTAAATAAATATATTGCACATGGTATTGGCATTGCACATGAGTATGATATTGCACAAAAAAAGGGAAAAGAGGTGTAGTGTAAATGCTAAAAATCGAGTATGAATTGAGGTTTATGGGAGGGTGTTTATAATCTTTGTAGCTGTCAGGGAAAAAACTTTTCCGGTGTCTGGAAGTTCTTGTCCTGATTAGTCTGTAGCACCTGCCAGAGGGTAGGAGTCTGAACAGGCTATGTGTGGGTTGTGAGGGGTCCCGTACGGTTCTCCCAGACCATTTCCTGACACGGGATGTGTACAGGTCCTGGAGAGAGGACGATGATGCGCCTTGCTGATCTTACTACCCTTTGAAGTCTGCGCTTGTCCAGTTGGGTGGCAGAGCTGAACCACACGGTAACTGATGAGCACAGTATGGACTCAATGGTAGCCCTGTAGCATTGGCACATCAGCTCCTTGGGCAGGTTGTGCTTCTTCAGTTGGTGGAGAAAATACATCCTCTGCTGTTCTTTCTTGGTGATGGCAGCAATGTTCCTCTTCAACTTCAAGTCCTTGCAGATAGTAGTGCCAAGGAACTTGAAGGATTCAGTGCTGGACACAGTGTAGCCATGGATCATGAGTGGAGCTGGAGGAGTAGGGTCTTTTTTGTCATCTCCACTGTCTTGCTGGTGTTTAGTTCCAGGTTGTTGTGTCTACACCACAGGGATAGCCGGTTCACCTCCTGCCTGTATGCGGACTCATCACTGTCCTGAATAAGGCCAATGACTATGGTGTCATCAGCAAATTTCAGGATCTTGACAAATGAGTCACCAGAAGTGCAGTCATTTGTGTAGATGGAGAAGAGCAGAGGCGAGAACAGGCACCCCTGGTTGGCACCGGTGCTGAGGGTGCAAGTGCCGGATGTGATTTCCCCCAGTTTCTCCTGCTGCTCTCAGTTGGTGAGGAAGCTTGTGATCCAGTTGCAGGTGGGTGTTGATATGGAGAGCTGGCTGAGTTTGTGGTGAATGGTGGATGTCTGGAATGATCGTATTAAATGCTGAGCTGAAGTCCACAAAAAGGATTTGTGCATAGGTCCCTGGGGAGTCAAGGTGCTCAGGATGTAGTGTAGCCCCTTGTTGA
This sequence comes from Pangasius djambal, assembly GCA_022985145.1. NCBI lineage: Eukaryota > Metazoa > Chordata > Actinopteri > Siluriformes > Pangasiidae > Pangasius > Pangasius djambal. The sequence continues at coordinate 10,430,431 of CM040979.1, read as the reverse complement.
CTGCATATTCCACAGACCTATTTGATCTGTAGGCAAGCTGGAAGGGATCCAGCAGTGAGCCTGTGATGTCCTTCAGGTATGCCAGCACCAGCCTCTCAAAGCACTTCATTACTACAGATGTCAGGGCAACTGGTCTGTAGTCATTCACTCCTGAGATGTACATTAAAAGTACTTTAATAAAAAGAAAGCTCTCATAAAAAAATACATGAATTCAAAGGGAAAACTGTAATGTTTTTGAATTTCACTTGTTTAATAGTGCGAGACCATGTTGGGAAAAAATCTTGATATGATTTCTAATCATTTACTTTTTATTTACTACTGCTTGAGTACATTTAAATGTGGATACTTTTAAACATTTACTCAAGTAAATGTTTGTGTATATGTGATTGCTATTATATTTAATGTGACTAAACTTGGCTAAAATACATGCCTGGATGTATGAGGAAATATACTGTGCTGGCAATAAAAAAAAATCTTTTAAAAAACCCTACATTTTCTTTAGATATAAAAAAAATAGTGTTAAAACACCAATGCTGAGATATGGAAACTGGCGTTTCAATTACACTGGTGAATGCAGTCTTTCTAACTCAGCATGCCTAACTGGAAACGTGTATGATAGAGCGTAATGGCTGCTTTTGCTGTCTGCTTTCTGTATGTTTGATTAAGGTTTCCCCTGGAGAATAAACTGTATAAGACACTGGGTAATAATGGTGATTTGGAGCAGTCTTGTAAATGGTGCCTACCAAAGGTTTAAATGATCAGCATTTTAAGTAGGCAGTTTAGATTATTTTCCCATCAAATGAGTAAATCTCTCATGCCCATCTGACTTCAGCACTCACATCTCTGCTTGCATAAGGTTCGTGGTTGTTTTTTTTTCTTTGTTAGAAAGGCAAGGGTCCAATTCAAAGTCATTCATCCAAGAAACCAGGTGTTTCTTTTCTGTATGATTAACACTGATGTTTAAGAAGTGAACTAATACTTTTTTTTCTGATCAGAAGACAGAAAACTGGAGTGAAAATCTAAGTAGTGGGGAAAATGAACTAACATCTCTCTTTGATTAAAAAAAAATTGTACTACATCTGGAATAATTGGGAAAGGATCATTGGATTGGATTGGATCATTCATGTTTCAGTGAAATTTGTGAATGAGAATGAGCTCATTTGTGTTTGTTTTTGTGTGTGTGTGTGTGTGTGTGTGTGTGTGTGTGTGTGTGTGTGTGTGCGCGCCCTTCCATGTTCCTGATTTTGACCTGAGTAATTTGGGAGACTGCAGAGGAAATCAATCAGTGCAGACTACAACGCCCATATCTAATGAAGCAGAAGCATTCCGTTACACTTATACAACCTGACGGAGATCCTGTCCAGGAAAAGCCATAAAAGATGTGTGTGCTTGTGTGTACTTAGGATCATGAAAGAAAACCTTGAGAGAGAATTCTTTTGTGCCCTACAGTGTTCAAGAGCTAACCACAGACCCAACTGTGTGTGTGCTACAGAGTGTGAGAGATGGAGACAGAGAGCCCCAGCTGAGTCTGGCATGTTTGCATGTTTGATGGCAGAGGGCTTTAGTGCTAGACTTCCCGTTTTCGTGCTGATCCAAATTCATCTCAGCTTTTCAGCTCTCTTCCTCCCACTCAGTCACACTCAAGAGAACTGTTAAGTCATTTATTATCTACACACAGATTAGGGCTTTGGTGTGACTTCACGAGGATTTCCCAGTTGCCTTGTCTTGCTCCTGTTTGTAAATGTTTGTTTGATTCTTTTCCTTTTTTCTGCAGGGATTTTAACTGACTGGTGGTTTCGTTGCATCCATCTCAAATGTGTCAATGATATGTGATCGTAATGCAGTGCAGAGCTTAGACAGCACCACTGATCAAAATCAGACACTTGATTTATTACAGCTGCACATAAGGAGACAGAAATGACATTTTTTAGGACCTCGATCACTCAGACATCTTTTTCTTTATATGTATTGTGCAAAGAATAGAGTGGAGCAAAGGCACTGCTTTTACTTGGCTTTGCTTTTTAATGAAGCAGAGCAGATGTGTGTAATGTGTGTGAGTGTGAGTGTGTGGAGTGTAAAAGAAAAGAGAGCATGAGAAAAGGGATTATTCCCACTGAATCTGGCTTTTAACGAGGTGTAACTTTTCAGTAAGGACAGCCAGTTGTTGTAGTTTGCTGTTTCTATGATAAAACAATGTTGCAAAAAAAAAAAAAAAAACCAAACAAACAGAATAACATTATCATCATTGAGTTGGTATCTAAGTGAAGACAGCCAAGTCCTTCAACAGTCTGAGGAAGTGCCTTATTCTAAACATACGGATTGATTACAACTAACTGTTAATATCAAAGCCAGGCAGTGATTAGTCCATGTGTGTACATGTACACATACATTTCCATTTTGTACATACATGTGGTGTCAAGAAGACATCAGTTATCCAGTCAGCTTTAATTTTTAAGGATAGATATCCACTTATATACTTATGTCCACTTATAAGACACATGCTGTATGCACACGAACTATGATTTATTTTCCCCTGCACTCATGCACACTGCAGTAGCAATGCTAATTATACAACTACATTTTTAACAGACATCAGCTGAATGAACAGTGCAGCCACAATAGCTTTAAATGGGTTCTATTAAAGAAAACATGCAGTACCCTATCAGATAGTAAATGAGACACAGGAGCAATCATGGTGCTCAGAGGAAAAGGCTTTCAGCAGGGCACAATGTTTCTATAGAGTGTGTGAGTTAAATACAGCTATACCATTTAAGAACTGCAACGAGAGACAGGAATAAAGATATACCTGTAATAAAGCTAGAGTAATGTTACAGTAAACTACAAAACCGAATTAAGAAAAACTTAGTAAATAATGAGAGCAGCTCTACAGCTCTGATTAAGAAAACTGGAGGGATAAGCAAAATAGGAGAGAGATAGATAGATAAGAGATTCCTGATTTTAACAGTACACAAAGCATTAGCTGACCTAACTATCTAAATTAGTACTAAATTAGTAGTTCTCTTATCTAATTATTAACTAGAATGGAGACTGGTAATATCCTGTAACAATAATGGTGGAAAAATTGCTGGCTTTAATTCAGTTCATGAGCATAAACATATCGACATAAACATATTTAATTACTGAAATAGTCACTACACTACAAATGCATCATCTGTTCTCTCTCAGTTTAATTCTTTTCGTTAGCTTTACTGACATGAACATATCACAGTATTGCTGAAGCATCATTGGAGTGGCAACTAACGTACTGAGACATTCTGGCAGTTTCAATTTCAAAAAGATTTGAGGTGAACGATCTTGATTGGGAACAGTAATATAAAGAAATGGATTGAGGAGAGAAAATGGAACTACACATGGCCAAGTGATCAATTGTGTGTTTCTCACTCATCCTCAATCTCACCTTCATTCTCTTGTACATGCACACCACAGGGTATCAGCACAGTGAGAGTGTAGACGCAGGTGACATATGACTTCCTTTGGTGCTTACAGAATCAGACTTTTCTCCTTGCATGTGTGTCAGAATGTGTTTTCTTAAACCCCAGGGGTGCTCTGCACCTGTTTTCTGTTAACAGCAGGAGATTTCTACTACAAAGATGTGAGCGAAGTTGTAATGAACAGAATATCAGTTTTCCCGGCCTTTATTATGTATGATTATAGTGTTTTGCTTTAAGGCTTAGCTCCTTCATCAGCTGCTCAGGATTGTATCACTTTGTGATCCCTTCCTCTCCCTCGGTGCATGCCTGCACAGGCGAGAGATTTGAATGAAGCTTTTTAAAGCCTTCTGGGAAACAAAGATAACCCAACCATTGTTTCCAGGCTGTCAAAGCCTGCTCTCAGCTTATGCAATTGCCATTGAAGTTGGAGAACTAAACTGGTCAAATATGCAGTTTTTAATCTATAACTCCATTATATAGAGTTGTCATGTTATAATATACAAATAGACATCCCTGCAAACAAGCAAACAGATAGATAGATAGATAGATAGATAGATAGATAGATAGAAAACAAACGAATAAATTTTGCAGTAATATTAGTATACGTTTGCATTCTTAGTAGTGTAATGTAAGGAACATAGAAAAGTTTTATATAATCACTCTGTCTAAAGGGTTCTTGTTCTGTGCATGATATGTGCAGTTTGTATGTTCTGTGCCCTCTGAAGAGCTCATCTGCAGCCACAGCACAAAATTCACTCATGTGTTGACCAGATCTGCCTCTGTGAGGATGGAGACCTTTTTATTCACTGATTTGGTATTTATGAGAGGAAGGAAAAGGCCTTTGATAAACTAACTGTGCTCTGGCCTTCTCGATCACTTGTATTCATGTACGCAGCCTTATTGTTTCTGTTTGCCTCTATCTTCAAGCTCCTGTAGCCAATTTCTCAATATGGACTATGAGTGCATGTTACTGGAGAAATGGAGCTAAGGGGACATGGCAAAGTCTCTGATTTCCATTGCCCAATACTGTTATCCACAAGACTATTAGCCACTGCTGAATCATAAACCACTTTGCCACACTTTCAAAATGTCTTGTGATGTCCATTACAGGTTTAAATAGTGTCCTACCCATCCTCATTAAACAGGTAATTCCACCTTGATTCCAAATTGCTCATATTACTCTGTGTGTGCAGTATCAAACATTTGCCATCTGCTTTAAGCATAGTACAACTGAAATGCAAAAGATGGCTTGCAAATAACCAAAAAACCAAAACAGTATTTTAAAACTAAAACTGTGGGGGTTTTTTTCTGTAGAGAGACACAGAGAGGCTCCTTGGAAAGAAAGGAGCGATGACAAAGACTGTATCATGTCTACATCATGTTAATACTAGCATTAACCTTAGGATCAAGCCTTACAGATATAATGTTGAGTGCCTAAGTGATTTACCCTGAGTAATTTATAAACAGGGTGGGGTTAAGAAATTATCTGGCAACACCCCAGTTTATTGGTTTTGTGTCTTTTTCGCAAACCTTTTGTATTCTATAATAGGCTAATTTGTGCTACAACATTTTCACTTTATCTTGGATAAGTCCTTCCTGCATGAACAGCCCTGGTGTGTGAATATCTGTTTCACTAGAATAATTCTCATGTTTTCATTTAAATGTAACTTTAGTCCTCCATGTGAGATTTCTATATGACAATGGCAATGAAACATGCAGCATGTTTATTGTCTACAGTTCATATCTAAATCTATAGTAGATAAGAAAAAAACGTGAACAGCATCACTGACTCAGTAGATATAAAACTGTTAACAACGTTTTGTTGATATACATGTTACTGTCAACATATTTTAAGAATCATATTCATTTTTCATGTTCATTTGCACATGAAAAATGATAGCTTACGCCGGCATTTTTTGAAAAAGAGCAGGGACGCATAGCACACAATGATGGCTTACACTAAGGCTTGCACGTCATACATTTGAAACATTTTAATTGAAACCATTTTAATAACACGACAACAGAAGAGAAAATAAAGGGATGGTAATGGAAGGACTGAAAAATACAATATTATTGAGACGGAACTGTACAGACAGCATAACATGCATATGTATAGGAGTGATTGTAGTACCCAGATTGACTATTCAAAAGCATTTATAATGTACAGACTCTTATATGTGGCACATTTTATTTGCTTTATTGTATACCATCATTCTTTCAGAGAGATTTGTATAAAGGTCTTCTTGAAGCGATAACTTTGTCCTCCTCTCATTCTCAGTCTCTTTCCAAGCTCTTTATAGCAAACCTCGCAAACCTGTCAGCTCAGCCAGTTAAAGCATGCTGTCGCTTTTATCTCTTTAAATGCTCTTAGATAAAAATGTGAACACCACTTATAGCGGGATTCTAAATCAGCTCCACATCTGCGCTACAGATTGCACAGAGCGTATAGGTACTTTTTAATGGATGGACAATAGTCTGAAAGACATTACTGAACATACTTGGAGGAATGCGCACTTTCCACACTGTAGCCTGTGGTGTCTACAGATGGACAGGACTTAAGCTATGCTACCAGCATATGAACATCTGGCAGGTATTTGTGTTTATGTGTATGTTTCATTATATTATTATTATTATTATTATTATTATTATTATTACAATCATAACGCATGGTTGCAGGACACTGTACTCTCTGAATGCATTTATGTACACTTCTTTTAAAGTTTGAGAATATTATTGAAACGTTGTATTTAGCTCCTTCCCTTGCCTTTATGAAAGAAAGTCAGATTAACAAGTCAGCACATAACTCAAGAAAGGACTAATCTTGCCCCATTTAGACAGGCGTGTGGAGAAACATCAACGTGAGATCCCCCTCCCTTTCTTCCCCCACTGTCCCCCAGCAAAGCATGACTCCAAAAGAAGGGAAGAGAAATTGGGGATATTGGACTTGGCACCTCACACTCGGGGAGCGCCAGTGGAGGGGGCCAAGCCCCAGGCGCTCTCAACACAGCCACCATGAGGAATCACAGAGGAAAGCTGACCTGGCAGGCCCACTTCCTCTTGGCTTTGTAAAGGATCCCTAATTAGTGCAGGCTATCCCTTTCACTTTGTGTCTCCCTTTCTCCTCTTACATTCTCTTGATCTCTGTCTGATCTTCTGCTTCTCTCTAATTTTTTTTCCTCTTTTTGCTTTGCTTCATTCTTCTTAGTACTAGCATGGAAGAGTCCCAGTGGTAGAAGGCTGACAACTTAGAGAAATCAGTGCCAGATGAATGGCAAGACAGCAGAGAGGGAAAAGAAAAAAAAAAACACTTTATGAGATTATGATCACAAATTCACATCATACCTTCATCCTCATTAGACCAACTAATTTGACCCAGCAATCTGCGTAAGCAGTCTCAGCTGTTAGGATGGCACTGCATTCACTCTCAAAGGAAATATGACTAGTTTGATCTGCCTCTGGATGTGCAGAAGCTGACCACTGATTGAATATGACTTCTGAGACCATGTGGATTTAGCCACTCTCCATCGATCACTCTCTTATCACTCCTCCTTGCTCACATGTCAGCATGTCGGTGTTGCTCCTGACTTCTCTCTGATCCTTGAGCCCATCACCTGGTCTTTATTGACTCAGATGTGTGCAAAGACTATGACAGGCAACACCATTCCAAGAACACTGGCTTTCTATAGCAGAAAATTACCTTCAGCATATGGAATAGAATCCATATACACTCAGAATTTTTCTCATGACTAGCAAGAGCAGTGTTTTCTCAAGTGGGCAACAGATCAGTGAACACAGTATGGGATGGTTTCAAAGGCTTGTTTTATGTGTGTGTTTGGCATGTGTCATTGCCTGTGTGTGACAAAAAAAAAAAAAAGAATTTTCAAACACATATGGGCAGAAGTGTGCTTTTGGGTCTGGACTTAAAATGGGTTTTTAATCGATGCAATTTAATCAGTGCAAACATTTTGCTCATTTTTAATTGTCACATTTCTCTGAACAGGGTAGTGTTGCTGCCTCACAGCTCCAGCTTCCCTGGTTCGATCCTGAGCTCAGTTTACTGTCTCTGTGGAGTTTATCATTCTTCCCTGGTGTTCGAGTGTGTCGTTTTCTCTGGGTTGTTTCCTCCCACCTTCCAAAAACATTCTGTTAGGTGGATTGGTTAAGATAAATTGCCCCTAGGTGTGAATGTGTGTCTGCATAGAACCCTGTGATGGACTGGTGTCTCATCTGTGGTGTATTCCCACCTCAGACCAGTGTTCCTGGAATAGGCTCTGGATCCACTGCAACCTTGACCAGGTTAAACTGGATACTGAAGATGCATTGTACACACATTGTTGTGGTTAACTGTCTGAATTACAGGAGCAGAAAACTAGTGTTATCAGGAAGCATGATGAACAGAGAGTCGTAAGGGGTCTTAAACGGGAAAAGCAGGGAGTGGGACTGAGAAATAGAACGAGTATTTATAGCAGTCTCAGGTTTTGCCAGCTGTTATTCTCAGCAGAGAGATCCCCTACTTAATCAAGACATGGGCTCGACATGATACATGTGTTGGGTTTTATAAGCTTCTTATGGAATGTGACAGGGAGAAGATGCAATTATTGTTTAGCAATTAAGACAGTCTGATAGACTACATTCAATAAGACTGAAACAATAGGTGGATGGGAGCCATCAGGTGTCCATATGAGTCACAACAGTTGACAGCAGTAACATATTCTTGATTTTAGAGTCTCTGCAATCAAACATCCCAGCCTGATTTGCTGTCTAGTTTCAGTATAATGAGCAAGCTGTTCTTTGCTTCACTCTACCCCCATTCAACTCCTTTAAAAATGATGGTAGAAACCCTGGCCAGATCTGACTCCCGCAGAGCTGTGCACTCACCCCCTCTGTCTGGATTCAGTATCAGAAAAATTAGGAAACTGTGAAAAGGATAAAGCCTTGTAAATCCATTATTGTTTGAGCATATATTCCTAATCTAGCTTTAGCAGTGCTGTTTATTTAGGGTACACTCTCAGTTCCCCACTACATAATCTCATTCAAAGACCAGAGTAGTACAAATGAATACAGTAATGGAGCCCCTCGTGTATCAGGCAAAAAGCGGCACCCAGACCCAATCTTTTCCAGATGGCACTGAAAGACCACATTATTTACATTCAGGTTCTGTAGCACCCTACTTATGATGCTATGAACCTCCACTGTTTTGCAGTATTTTTTCATTTAACAGACTCTGATTATGCAGGAATGATGATTGTTTCCATTGGTGTGTCATTGTCCTAAAAGTGCACCTCCTGATAATGTAAAAAAAAAAAAAAGCAGTACAGGCGGCCTATGATATTTGATATCCTCATTCACTGCACATTAAAGGCTAATCACTTATATCATTTCCATTAGGCTGGATCACTCACCCGTGGTGCTGTGGTTTTGGTCTGATTCATTATGTTCCAGTCCTCTTAGTGTGGGTGCGGATGGTTAGCTGATTTCATTATGTCTAATTGTTTCTGTCTGTGAGGTTCAAACTCAACCATGATGAAACTGATCATCTTCCCAGACAAATTTGAAACTGTCCACTAGAGGGTGGCCTATACTCAGGAATCATCAGACATGCTAACCCATGAACTTTGGAGGTTTTGGTGGACAGTGTTCTTTTTGGGCTTTTGTAGCAGCTTGTTAAGCAAAATTTTGCTGGGACCTGTATGAAACTGTTAATGTATTTCATGTTAAAGGCACCCAAAACATCTTTGGAAAGCCATGTAAAATAAATTGCTTAACTAGAATAATTGATCACAGAAGGCTCAGAAGTGTTTCCACGTTATCCTAATCAAGAAATCTAGATTCTATGAATATGTACACTGCAAATGTACAACTCTACATGTAAAGCATTCTAACATGTCCTGTTTTTGCATATTGAAACATGTCATAACCAGTTTGGGCAGTCTGCGCACCAAAACAGTTCCTCTGAATATATACGAAAGAATTATTAATAATATAGGTGCATATTCAGTATCATTATCATCTATCTGTCGTGTGTTTGTGGGATGTAATCCAGTGTACCAATTTACCATACATCCATCAAGCCAAATTCCATTAATAAAATTTTACCAGATTTGTTAGATCACAGTAAAGTCTTTTCTGTTGCAGTGCATATTTGTACTTGTATCAATTGACTGTTGCTCTTTGGTTCATCAAAAAAAAAAAAAGAAAAAAAGATTCTTTAGAAAAAAAATCTAAAGTGAAATATACTACACTGTATTTATTATTCTGTCTTTTCTAGACATAGACATTTGCTGCTCATTGGTTTACAACATCAGATGTCACTTTACTGTTAGGATTTATTAGGAATTATGGGAATCGGGAATTTGTTTAGTTAAATTGTATGTGACTAGTAATAAATTGATTTAATAAAAAACATGGGTTGCTTGTCAAATTCGTAAAAAAATGTCTTGAAAATTTGGCATGCATAAATCTATAGAACTGCATAGAAATACTTCTGGGTTTCTAAAGATAATCTTTTCTAAATCTTTTCCTAATATTTCGGTGAAGAATATTTCTGTAAATATGGTCTCACACCACTGATACAAACAGAGGAAAATGAGATCTCAATTTTCTACTCTTTAATAAAAAAAAAGTTACATTGTTTATATAAAAAAAAACAGAACAATCTGTATAAACAACAACCATCATGTAGTAATTCACCTGAAACGTTAATGGCTTTGTTTGAAAAAGAAAAAAAAAGAAGACTAATTTCTGAGCAGCCTTGTAAGGATACGAGAGGAGATTCCAGCTGTGCTGTGTATGCCTGGACTTTTCTCCTCTTCATTATTGAGAAACAGAGCTGGAAAGCAACAGGCCATAAAATCAGGCACCAAATCCTGCCAGCCTCCAAGCAATCTATTGTGTACTTTAATTGTGCTCCTAATTACATGCAAATGCTAAAATGTTTGCTTTTGGCTGTGTTTATGCCACTGAACTTTTTATTTTTCTGAAATGTGAGTTCACTGGCTTCATGAACATATAATACAACAGATAGCAGGAGAGATCCATGCCTTCTGTGCAGACATAAAAATCAGCGATTTGTTAAGTTGACCTCACACATGCGTGTGACTAGAATCATTGTCTGTGGAAGGGAGGCTCAGCAGCCAATAAACCATAGTATATTGTTTATTTTGAGGATTCATAATCATTATATGTGTAGGCCTACTGCACATTCATGGAGTGCCTACTAATTTCATGTCTCTGTCTATGGTGTTATAGTGTTATGGTATATACTGTATTAGATTGTATTGCAACCGTCATGTTCGGCGCAGATGTTTTCCAATTCAATGCAGTGGAGCACTTAATCAAATTGTTGGCCACTGAAGTCATGCTTTGGCTGCACTGTACATTGTAAACCCCCAACAAACTCTGGTCAGTTCAGAAACCCTACCCTATTCTGTCTTTGAACCTCAGTCTCACTTTTTTTTTTTTTAGTGGGCTGGATCTGCTTACTGATACCAGGGTTGTGTTTGCTGAGATGACCATAAAGAGATTACACTGAAATTAAATGCAAATTGAAATTACAAGGTTTAATGCAGAGAGAAGGGAGGAGGATCCAGGTCTATGACTTCAGTGTAATACGATTTGCTTCAGACTAGTCTGCTAGTAGAGCCTAAAGAGGACATACACACTCACACACACACACGATTTTCCATCCATACCCCATACAGCATACATTATTTGCAACACTTATTATATATACATACATACATATACATATATATATATATATATATATATATATATATATATATATATATATAGCACAAGCAAATGGAGGGAAAGAAGAAAGTAAAGGAGAAAGAAAGAATTGATGCACAGTAGTTAAATTAGGCTACAAGCCAAGCAGCTTTATATGGTTATCACGCCCCTTCTCTGCGGCTTCCTGTTCCCTATCTCACTCTCTAATATACCAACATCTAATATACTCTGGATAAGAATAAGTACTTAAAGGTGCTGATAAAAAAAGTTTTGTCTTGTAATTAATGTAATTCTTAAACCTAAAAGTTTTGTGACTTGAGTGCATGCTCTAGATTGTCCTCCAGTTCAACTTTCTCTCTCCTCATCAGTCATCACATTAGTGCAAAGTCTGAGTGACACAACAGTCATTAGTAATGCCTAATGTGCTGATGCTGGGTAATGATATCCTGAATCAATAAATGATTGAATGATAAATAATAATCATACAACCACAAGCTTGGCCAAAGTAAACCTAAGTTCCCTGGTTGTACTGGGACCTTGGTGCCTCTCTCTCTCTCACAGGAACTGATGACTGGTGTAGGTGCATTCATTCTAAGAGGTTCCTAAAGAGTTTGTTGGATCTTACACAGATCTTACATGACATATCCTCCTAGTCTTGTGTGTGTGTAAACCGAACAGTGTGTTTGAGTTTCTGTAAGCATGGATTGAAATGATCATAAGTGATAAGTGCTACACTGATCCCTTGCTATTAGTGCAACTATCAACTCCCTTGATTATAAATGTATGATGGAAGGAAAGTGAAGACAGTGGAGGAGAGTGAGAGAACAGATTATTCTCCTCCCTCCTGCACTCATTCCCTCCCGTTCTGTCAGCGCTATAACAGAAAAGGAGACAAGGTGCTGAAACACAGCTCTCCTGAGGGACACCCTCCCACCCACCATCACCATACTTACCATATACATACACACACGGGGCTTTCTACATCCAATGCTGTTCAAAACATACACATACACAGAAGACCATTGCAACACATAATTGTGTATGAAAGTCTGCTGTCTCTGAGCATTTCGGCTATGTGTTGTGTGGCATTACAGAACTAGGACACAGATAACTGCATTATAGCCCACACATAGCCCGATCTTATGTGCTAGTTTGGCTTTCTCGCTCTCGGCTTCAGCCTTGCCAGACATGGCATGGCCATAATGAAAACCAGACTCTCCTCTGAGAAGCAAACATTGCTTTACACAAAATACTTGTCTCAAATTGTTTATTTTCCTTAACAGAGTTTCACACTAAAGCAGGGGGGAAAATGAGTTTATGAGTTTAAGCCGTGGAAATTTCCTTAGGCACTCCTTAAATTTTTTTTTCAGACACATGGAACTATCCATCCGTCAAACTAGCTGATCCATCCATCTTCTCATCCATTTATCCATCTATCCACTTGGGTGGCAGGCGCCCTGTGGGCTTGGCAGGCCGCAGTGTCAGAGGGGAAGGCCTGTCTGTCAGTGTCAGGATGGAGAGGCATATCAGGGAGTCGTTGATGCAGGCTGAGACCAGTGCTCCCCAGACCCCCTGCCTGCTTCTATTATCACAGGTGGACTGTCGGTCACCACCAAGCAGCCTATCCAATCCTCAGCTCAGGAGGTGCGGTCAATAGGCCCTGATCATAATACACTCCAGTGAGGCATGGGAGGGAGACCTTGCAGGAACTTTTACAAGAGCTGAAAGGGTGGCCATGGACATAGATCTGTGGTGAGGAGATGAACAATTAGTGAGCACAGAGAGTGATGAAAGACCTGCAATTGGTAGATAGACAGTTTTCTGCTTGCACAGGTACTGAGATATTGTTTTCAGTAGTGACTCTGAGTAGCTGAACATGTGATTGAGGTCATAAAAATTAAAGAAAAACTGATGGCTAATGAGTGAACAAATATAAACCATATTCTGGCATAGGCTCCTTATGGCAAGAACCTGGTAAAATCAATCAAACAAACAAACAAACAAAAAACATAATAAAGACATTACAGATAAAGACAGAAATTTCTTAACTAATAGCTGGAGCATTGTTTGACTATCAAGAAAAAAAAAGTGTTTTCAGATTATATCAATGTTCACTACCTGTCAAAAGGTTTGGACACACACCTACTCATAAAAGGGTTTTCTTTTTTTTTTGTTTTTGTATTTTTCACTATTTTAGTATAATAATGTAGACATTAAAATTATTAAACAACACATACGGAATTACGCAGTGACAAAGAAACTTATTAAACAAATCAAAAAATCCAAACTATTTCATATTTTAAATTCTTAACAGTATTCCTGATGGAACATTGATTAAAAAAAATAATAATAAATAAAAAAGCCTCAGCCTTTGCCACCGTAGAAAACGTCTCTTCCAGCAATCAGGGTAGTGGGGAATGTGAGAAGAGGCTGGAATTAAATTAAACCATCTTTTAAAGCAAATGACAAGTGAAGGAAAGATAAATATTATGTACTTTTTGATCGAAAGAGCCTCATAATGGAGGTGCAAAGTGAAAAATATCTACTGGGTGGCCAGGAAACAGAGTCCAGAGGTTGTAAGTCTGAATGAGGGCAGGAGGGTAAGAGACACTACACAGCATAGACATTTCCTCTGCTATATCTACATACACATATCAGTGTTTCAAGAGACAGAACGCTGACTGCCGGAGGAGATGATCCTGAATATGGAATTATACAAATACAACCAGATGTAAAGGTGGGAGAAATTAACAGCAGATGTGACTGAAGGAATAATAAAGGACTCAGCAAGATGTAAGATTATCCAGGCCTGTGGATAATCCAGTATGGCGGAGTGAGTGAACAGTTGAGTGGTGGATTGCGAAGCAGCTATGCAGTGAAACTCTTTTAGAGCTAAATGTTGGGCAAATTCATTAGGTGACTGAATGTATTAAAATTACTGTATGAATGTAGGTTATGTAGTCTGTCTGCATACAAATACTGACTTTTCATTTGTTTTTAAAAAAAAAAAAAGATATTCGTTCATTCATTCATCTTCGTTCATTCCAAGTTAATTTTTTACACATATGTTACACTTGAAACATTTTAGACTGCCTCCCTTGTGGACGGAGTAATGTAATAAGTGTTGTCAGAAGTTTGGTTTAGGACCGAATGGACCTTACGGGACACCGTACAAGCCGTTGCGTGTGAATTCAAGATGGCGGTCTCCACAAGTAGGAATATGAAACGCCTTTTAGCTTTCATTCAAAGGAACACTCTTAAAACAAGAACATTTTGCACCCAAAAGGCGTCCGAAGTGAAGGTATGAATTAATTTTAACCCAAAACTATATGTATCGGTAGTGTCGGTTTTAAATAAACACATTAAATAAACTGACAGGGTGAATTTGTGCATGATTTAACTCCGAAATACTCAGAAAGCCCAGACTGCTTTTCTGACTTTGAGATGCACAGTCTTAAATATGTATTGTGGTCCTTATCGAATGCGTTGTCAAATAGTTGGATCGGCTTTTTCAGTCAAAAACATAGCAAGGCTAATGATTTACGCTGAAACATTTAGATTGTCCATATAGTCTGGTGTAAATAGTGTTTTATCAGTAGAGACCATTAGAGCTTCCATTATAACCATTATAACCATTATAACCATTTAAACCATTACAAATTCTGTGAGGGATTCCGTTGTGTTTTTCAGCAGGGTTGGCTAGGCCAGGACTAAAAGCTAAAGAACTAGAGCTCATATACAGACTAATGTGTCCTCGTGTGTAGTTATTTCAGATTAATATTACATATTATAAGTAAAATGTAAATAATATTCAGTACTAATTCAATGTTTTGTGGGCTACATAAAAGAAATTGTGCTTTAAATTCCACAAACATCAACCCTGTCACGTCGAGCTTTATAAAGTCGATCAACATACAGTATTTGTACAATATTATGCAGCCGTTATTATTGTAATTAGTGTAAAATGGTCTTTAGCAGAAAGAATGTATTTCTGTAATGGACTTACTAAAGCCTTATTTGTGCCTTTTTTTTTTTTGGAAAAGCCTTGTTGCTGCACATGTATACTTTAGTAACTATATTTCCCCCTTGTTATAGTTATACTATATAGCTGTCACATTTACTGTGATATGTGCAAATGATGGCAGAATAACTAATTATGCACAATAAATATTTGCACACATATTTTGCCCATAACGAGAAATTCTATGTGTCTTTATTGTATTATACAGTTTGTGGCCACTGAATGGGTTATTACATACACCTACAATATAGTGCACTTTGTAGGTAGACTGTAGCTCATCTCCTTCTGTGCACAAATTTTCATCTTTTTGGGACCACTACAGGACCACTGCTGTCCAGGCATCGTTTTAGTGATGGATCTTTCTCAGTACAGCAGTGACACTGAAGTGGTAGTGGTGCTGATACATGTGTATTATTTTTAATTGTGTGCATTTACACACAATTAGAAACTATCGCCCTTTTTTTTTTTTCCATACACAGTGTATGAATTGTCCTCTGGTCCTTTATCAGTGTCTTTCTGACCACAGGACTGCTGTTGCTGGTGATTTTTTTTTTTTTTTTTTTTAGTTTACTAATGTCAACCACTGGGGTGACAATTACAATGGTTGTCTAGGGTGGTCAGTTTCCCTTTAAGCAGCACCAGTAGAAAAGCTTTTAAATTATGCAGAGAAACAGGTAGAGAAGGTCTGCCTGCAGAGATGTACTCTTGTCTGTCTGTATGTCCATGCGCCTGTCCGAGATCCTCAGTGCAGTATCTCAAGAAAGAGTAGTTGAATGTTTGTAGGATTTGTTTTGAATTAGCATTTTAACCAGCAGATGACTTGATAAGATTTTAGAATAATCCAAACAGGGTCATGGTTTTTCTTCATGGTTTTCGAAAAGAATGCAATAAACATCTGGAATCTGAAGACCCTAGATCCAGTCGTCTGTATCTTCTTGCTAAACAATTTTGATATATTTTTTAAAAATCTGTAAATATTAAAATGCTTACATCGAATGGAAGTTATTTGGGCATGAAATCCAATTTAGTATATTCACCTGGATGATCCTTTTTCAGTTTGTGTGAACATGGCAAAATTTATAGTATTTTTGGATGCAATTTTAGCTTTGTGATACAGTATGTGGCCAGAAATGTGTGGACACCTGAGCATCACAGCCATATGTGCTTGTTGGACATCCCATTCCAGATTTAGTCCCCCTTTGCTGTTATAATAACCTCCACTCTTCAGGGAAAGCTTTCCACTAGTTTTTTTTTTTTAGGGTGGCTCTCGAGATTTGTGCTCATTCAGCTGTAAGAGCATTAGTGAGGCCAGGCACTGATGAGGGGTGAGGAGGCCTGGGGCGCACTGGGGGTTCCAATTCATCCCAAAGGTGATCAGTGGGGTTGAGGTCAGGGCTCTGTGCAGGACACACATACAGAGTTCTTCCACACCAACCTTGCCAAACCATGGACCTCACTTTGTGCACAGGGGCATTGTTATGCTGGAACATGCCAGAAATTGTAATGTTGCAGCATAGAAGCACATCCTATACAGTTGTGTGCTTCCAACTTTGTGGCAACAGCTTGGGGAAGAACCACATATGGGTGTGATGGTCAAGTGTCCACATACTTTATGCCATGTAGTGTATAGCAATAATGGGATTAATTAATGCTATGGTGATTTAAATTAAAAATGGAAAATGCCACAGTGATACTGTTTAAGATTCTTCTGCACAACTGTAACTGAACACTATGCCTCTTTTGCTGTTGTGGCAGAGGGATGCAGTCAGACTGTTGAAAAGGAGGGCAGTCAATAACTACCTAACTATAAAGTGTACCTATGTATGGTAGGTGCACCTGATAAAGTGACCAGTAAATGTACATGTAGGTATAACATAGGGCTATCTAATATACTGCCCAGTGAGTGTATGTGTTTCAGGTTTCGGGCAGCTTTTAAAAGATATGAATGTATTTGGAATACTCTAGGTTCGT
The DNA here is from genome assembly GCA_022985145.1 of Pangasius djambal. NCBI lineage: Eukaryota > Metazoa > Chordata > Actinopteri > Siluriformes > Pangasiidae > Pangasius > Pangasius djambal. The sequence goes on along the minus strand of CM040979.1, from coordinate 10,413,256 downwards.
GTCAATATTTGACATCAAGTCAAGTACTTGGGGAACTCTCAGCCTGACGTATCACAAAGTGATCATTTTTCATTTGTGCCATACTTAGTTTTAAACAAAGAATTATTGTGAGTGCTGAATATAGGAGCACATTGGCTTGAAACTGTTATCAGGAGAAAGAAATTAATTGAGACTTTTTGGCTTATTTTCCCCTATTAAAATGCCTCACACGTCCTTGAACAGAGTACACCTGAGTATTTTAATGCACTGTTAACCCTAGTCACTTGTTTCAGTTACAGCTGAGATTAAGTACAACAATGGCCTAATTACAGAGCCGTAAGTGTGCTCTGGAGTGTTTGAAGTGCACCTTTTGTAGCTCAGGCCTGTCTCTGTACATGATTGACGAGCTGAGTTACTTGATGGCCGCTGCGCACTCGGTGTGATGGAATGTGTGCTGACCGCCAACCCGTCTGTGTTTTGTTAGGCAGCATGTCACTGGGGATGCTGGAGAGGTGTGTGCCGTGACGGCAGGGGGTGAACGCTACACAGATCTAGTGGCAAGTAATAGTAAGCCCTCAAAACCAACACATCACCCCTTCATTAACAGCAACAACATCAGAAATGAGGTGTTTTCGTTTGTTTTAATTTTCTCCAAATGTGGGCGACCGAACACAAACGCGGACATTCACAATGCCCCGAGGTGTTATGTGCGTCAAAACATTGAGTGTATTCTTGGCAGGGAAAGTTTATGAAAAGACATTTTAACCATGGTAGACTAATATTGAGGTGAACTATATGCTCCATGTTCAGAATGTCTGGAACTGGAAACTTAACCTAATAAAATCTCAGATGGTAAGTAAACATTTGAAGGAAAAAAAAAAATACTGACATAGGTTTTGATTTAAGCTTACATAACCTTACTGCATGTACAACAGACCGAATTTCTCAAAGATTTTCTTAACTTTTTTTTTAATAACTTCATTTCATTTTTAAAGTTAATATTAAACTTGTCATTCTCTCACATTCCACTGCAGTTTAGTTTTGAATATCAAAGTTTTGTTTAAAGAAAAGTCGTGTTGTACATTATTGAGCTGTCTGTAATGGTCTACAGATGATGGGATTAATACTCCATTTACATGGTCTAAAGTAATTTTCACTTTTTTTTTTTTTTTTTGTACTAAGTGAATATTTGAAATTGTTCAGCTTGACCTTGTGCATGTTGTATTGCATGGCAATGGGCCTCTGTGGGCTGAGATCTCTGACTGTGTGATAAAACATAGCGTTCCCTATGCAGCTCTTAATCGCCTGTGGTCTTAATGGCTGATATCAGTCATGTCAGCCCTGTGCCTTTACACAGAGGAAACAGATCCTAATTCTCCATAAGCTCCAGACGCACTCACTCTCATGTCAGTTAAAACCATTAACCCAACTCTCAGCAGTACGCCGGAGAAAGAACAAGAGGAAGAGAACCATACATCAAGAAGGCCTGATTAAATGAATTATAGAATTTATATAATAATTTGTTTTAACATGTCACTTAAGCACTTTAATTCACTCTGCATTGTTATTATTAGGTTCTTCACACTGAAGAATGAATGTAGCCTTAAAGGCATCCTTAGGTTTTGTGGACTTTTTTTGTGGAATTATTTCTTTCCATATCATTCAGTCATTGTGTTTTGGCTCTGAATTCCACTGGAGTCTTGGTAGTGTCTTGCGTCATCCTCCATGTAGACTTGCACTTTCAGGAAATCTGACGTTTTTAATTAAATTGTACCAGGAGACTCTCTGGTATCACACTTTTGGGTTGCACTCAAGTCAACATTTGCTGCTTGTACTGGAGGAAATTAGACAGCATGAGCAATGGCGCACGACGGTGAGGGGGAGAATAGGATGTTGGCCAGAGCTACACCTGAGTATTACCATAATTATATATTGATTAATTTATGAGGTGTGTGTAGGTCATTTCTGCTTAGCTGCGAGTTTTATGTGGCTAATGTGTTATTAGTTGGGTAACACCTCAGTCTTTCCCCTCAAAGTTAAAAAAAAAGTCAATTATTTGATGGTGATGGGCAAAACCTGTAGTTTTTGTGTTGTTATGCTACTACTGTATATCTGTGTTTTTACTGCCTTTTGCTCAAGGGTGATTACAGCGCTCATTTTTATTTCTGTACAAACACTTGTGTCGTAATAATAAGCCTTTACAATAATAATAATCTATTTAGTGGCTATTGTAAGATGATCAGCAGTGTGTGGATGGTATAGTAATAAAAGTCAGTGGTGCTAAACGGCTCTGACTCTGCTTTAGGCCTCTGGCCCCATGGGCTTGTCAAGCAGCAGAGCGTAGTGGTGCAGCTGTCCTGGCCTGGTTATTTTTGGAGAGCGGCGCAGCCCTTTCTCCTGCAAGCGCTGTTTTTGAAGGGACTTCAACGCCATTAATCAGGTTGGGGACCCCACGGTGCGAGAGGGCCCCTGGCCCTGGCTCTCCACACTGCACGTTTCTGTTCTTCTTCCTGCACTCTCTGCACAGTGTGAAGCACAGAGGAACCTCATCAATCTCACCTGTCCGAAATGTCAACCACAGATTTAATCAAACGTTCCGTCTCCCACTCCCCACCTCCCGCCACCTTGTGAACACTGCCCTCCTTCCCCTAAAATACCTCGTCTCTCTCTCTCTCTCTCTCTCTCTCTCTCTCTCTCTCTCTCTCTCGTTCGCCTGCTTGTTCATCAGCTGCTTTCTCTGCATCTCTTTTTTTTTCCCCCCCAGATCCCTTTCATTCTGCTCACTCTGTTTTTATTTTAGGTCATTCGCACTTTGCTTCAAGCTGAGTGTGTTTCAATGCAGAGAAAACACACGGTGCCCCACTGTATCACACTTTAAAAGCAGCAGTAGGACCACTAAAATTTCTCTCATGCTCAGTATTTCACTAAAGCAGGGATTTGGTAGTAGGCTAGTCCAGCAGGGTCGGGCGAGAGGGTGTGGGAGTGAGGCTGCAGGAGTGGCCGTGTTTTTCAGCATGATGCCTGTTTTAATAGGGTGCGTAGGGCTACACTGAAGCACACTAACAGTGGGTTCTGTGTGTTTTTTCGCCTTGCTAGGGGACAGATGAATTGAAGAAGCAGTGTGAGTAGTGCATTTCTTCCCAGTCTCTCGTGGCTCTAAATGGACTGCCTACTCTTCTAGATAAACTGAGAATCCTTACAGAATTAGCATGTAGTAAATGGTTCTGTCAGGATGCTGAAGTGCACCCCAGGTGAACTATATTGACCAACCGTGGTACATCTTTTTTTTTTTTTTTTTTTTTTTTTTTTTTTTTTTTTTTTTTTTTTTTTTTTTTTTTTTTTTTTTTTTTTTTTTTTTTTTTTTTTTTTTTTTTTTTTTAATTCAATTCAGTTTAAACCAAGTATTTTGTTTTTCACTCTTTCATAAACCTAACCACAGCCTTTGACATATAAGTAAGCAATAAAACACAACAGAATGTGCATGTCCTGAGGTGTTGTATTCCTCTTATACCGCAGCCATTTGCCAATGCTAACAATTTACTTATTTATTAACAAATTACATGTTTATCTGTTCGTTACATTTAATGCTGTGTAACATCCACAAAACAAGTCAGCTCCTGTTATCGCTTGCATTATAGCAGCTATAAACAATAAAATTGTTCCGTTTTCTTTCTGTCATTCTTTCTGTCTTTTGAAGATAAGAAGACAAAAAATGAGCTTCTCTTTTATATATTTCTGTTATATAACATTTTATATAACAGATATTTACACACACGTGCAACAACCCATACCCAAAACTTGTTGAGGACCTAAGATGAATCTTTGTTCTAATATGAAAACTTTAAAAACGTTTCAGTCTGTCGGTGAACTTACACAAGCGCAAAGGAAACAGAATCGTGTTTTGCCGTAAGTGTTACTTACTTTCGAAAGTACAACAAATTATAGTGTCCAATAATTTTTTCCTAACTAGCAAATCCAGCCTGTAGCATTCTGAGGAGCTGTTTTTGGCGCTAATTCTGTTTGCATAGTGGTGGATCTGACGCTGGTTTTCCATCCCTATTGCTAATGTTTCCAGCGTCTTCACTGTGTGGAAATGAGCCATGCATTATGGATGAAACTGAAACACTACAGTGTCCTCTGGATTTCTTTTTTTATTGGAAATGCAGGCTGGAAGTGTGATTGTAAACAAACTTTCTCTGACCTCTGTATGTACACATGCACATTCTCTCACGCACAGGCAAAATATTTCAGTGAACTGCACAAGCTTAAAACCCTGTATTTTTCGAGCTTTCGGATCTGTCGGATGTGTCACACACTTAAACACAGTACAGGTTAATGCATACACCATATGCTAGAAGTTGGTGGAGAAAACTTTCATCACCTGCTCCGGTACAGCAGCATCACGCCTGTCTATGTAAAATACGAGGAGAGAACACACAAAGTTACAACTATAAACCTGCCATGTGTCATCAGGAACAAACTGAGGGAAAGGAAGTGACTCGTTCAGGCAGAACTAGCAGAAAGATGTGGAGGCAATGGAAAGTGGATGGCTATTTAACCCTGTAGAGTTGATGGCTATCTCGATAGATGGAGACCGAGAAAGAATAATTGAGCCAGTCGTTGTACTCCTCCAGGCAGATGGGATGACAAAACACTGAGATGGTGGTCCATATTTGGTTTTCAGGCTGCAGTGCCTGAAAATGGCCATGTTGTCCTGTGTGCTTCTCCTCTGAGTTTTTTAGTAGTGGTAAATAATTCATTAGCTGGCAAGATGCTGAAAAGCCACCATTGCCTATTATTGAGGACGTGTGGAAGAGCAGTAATGTAATGAGCTATGACACTCTGAGGTGAATGTACAGGAACAGTGTGTACCACACCTGTCTGATGAAGCCTGAGGACTCAGAAAGAGTACCATTAGTGTTAATGAGCTTATAAAAGGAAAAAAGTGTGAAAAAAGGAAAGAGCATGTTTCAGGGGAATGCGAGTTTCCATCTGCATCTGGTCCACTCTCAGTGTGAACACCTCTGAACATTTCCCCATCGGAGAAATAGCACCTGGCAAGTTCTCCCAAGTTCTTAGACGGGTCAGTGATCTAAATAATGAGAGACACAGGCTTGTTAGGAATACGTTTTAACCCCCTGCAGATTTGGCATTCAGCATTGCAGAGACTCTGCTGTTGAGGCATGTGAAGCTTTAACCTAATTGTTACCAATTTTTCGTATAGCAGTGCTAAGGTTTTAGTAAAGGAATCAGACTTTTGCCCTTTGCCCAAAGTTCAGACATGTCTAGGTTTTGGTAGATTTGAGGTCTGATAATATGATTATTCCTTCGGTAGTTGGGGTTAGCCTTGTTTCAGCTTATGCATGATTGTCTCAAATGACACATTACCATGTCTGAGAGGGTAATAGCTGCCTGAAGGGGAAAGGGAAACATGCAATTGGTTTGTCAGAGCGAGGTGAGAACACACATTATCCAGACTCAGACTGTATGCCCTAAAATCACTCCTGACACCTCCGAGAGGCCCTCTGCATCCAGGCCACTGCGCAGTCACTGCTCACTTAACTATAGCATTGGTAAGCTTTTCCTTTCTTCAGGTCGGCTGGTTAATAACTCTGCATTAGTTGTCATACGCTGGGAGATGGAGACTAGCCTTGAGCCAAAATAACCTCGGGTCAGGCGGTCATATCAGACGTTCAACAGGCCATAACATTTAATGCAAAGCCTTGAAGCTATGCTTGTATGGTTATATACAGTCCCACACTCTCAGAAATGTAATATGAAAGGGGAAATTTGACATGGAATGAGCACATGTTATCATGAAAAGAATGGAATTTAAGTTTGATTGTCTTACATATTGTTGAATTTGACATATATCTGAATCGTTTCAAAATTTGGTACAGTAGGTTGACTAGGCATTTTGGGTAATCGATATGGCAAACGTGTCTCACAACATCACAACACACCATACATATTAACATTATGGTAACATACATTTTATTGAGCATTTACCAAAAGCATTGGCAGCATGTTGGTGCAGTGGGTAGTGTTGCCACCTCACAGCTCCAGACACCCCGAGTCAGTCCTGAGCTAGGGTTACTGTCTGTGCGGCATTTTCCACGTTGTCCGTGTGGGTTTCCTCTAGGTTCTTCGGTTTCTTCCAACTGTCCAAACATATGCTTGTAGGTGGACTGGCAATGCTAGATCACCCCAGGTGTGAATATGTTTGTGTTTGTGTGTGTGTGTGTGTGTGTGTGTGTGTGTGTGGTGGCATGCGATGAACTGGTGTCCCATCCAGAGTGAATTCTCCCACCTGATGTCCAGTGTTCTCGAAATAGGCTAAGGATCTACCGCGACCATGATCAGGATAAAGCAGTTAGTGAAGCCGAATGGATTTACAAAAAATACTAATTATTTAATGCAATAAATTAAAATGGATTTTAAAACCCAGTCAGTCACTGGTTACAGTGAACAACAGTGGATTTATAAATGACACTTGATGCTCAGAACAGTGCATCATGTTGTATATTATGATCCATATCCTTATCATTATGTCACCCAGCACTACTAGGTACCCATCTTGACTGAATGTAGTTCCCTTTCTTTCTTGTGCTGGTAAGTCTACAATTGCCTGTGCCCTCTCCTTGTCCCTGTGCCCTCTTCACCTCAGCTCACTGTGCTGTGGGATGGGCAAAGTGCCACGACTACACGGGATCAAGCTGCTTAGCCTGGCATTCTCTCAGTAAGCAGTGCCAGACCTGACTGCAGCCTGGCTCACTCACAACGATATTTACCAAGAGATCCCTTAGTTGGAAGCTGCCACTCTCTTCCTTCGAAAAAGAGGAAAAGGAGGAAGCCCATTCCCAGTCTATAGTGTATTTTTAAAATCAGTAAAGTCAGTCAAGTTTCCTAAGTAGCTGTACAATGTATAATCTCCAGTCCTTTTTCTTTTTGTAGATTTCTTTTGTTGCATCGCTTCTGTGAATGTTAGTCCTTAAATGCACGGCTCTTAAGACGCTCTCATTGGCTAGAGATGGAGTGTTTTCATTGGCCAGTGACTGCATCTGCTCTGCTGTTCCTTCACCAGTTGGACATAGTCCGTATGAGACATGCTTTAGATTGATCATTTTTGATAACAGCCCTAAACCATTGCACAGAAGTCCCTGTAATTCCCAAGCTAACAATCCAGGGTTGGTGCAGGTGCCTCCTCACCTCCTTTCTTTTCATTTTCTTATATTCTCATCTTTTGTCACTTCTCCCCCAGTATGTTTTTCTAATGTATCTTTTGTCACTTTCATTTCTGTATTACCTGGATCTGTATGTCAGGAATATTCTCTCTTGTGCCTGTAATTGATATCTCTTAACCACAGTGTTGTTTTATTGGCTCACATCTACCTACCCCCCCCCCCCCCCCCCCCCCCCCCCCCCCCCCTTCCCCCAATCCCAGGTCCTTCATGGAGGGCGTGTGTTCTCAGGAATCCAACCCACTGGGATTCCTCACCTGGGAAACTACCTCGGTGCTCTGGAGAGCTGGGTGGCCTTGCAGAATGACTACAGCTCAGTGTTGTACAGCATCGTTGATCTGCACTCCATCACCCAGCCTCAGAACCCAGAGTTACTACAGAACAACATCCTGGACATGGCAACCAGCCTGCTGGCCTGTGGCATTGACCCCACACGCTCTATCCTTTTCCAGCAGTCTGTGGTCAGTCACACACATCTCTCTGTACAGCACAGTAGCTTTTCGTGATATTATAATAAGGGACGAACACGTTTTTTTTTTTCAAGCAAGATTTCAATATTTTGTTCTTAAAGAAAATCAACAGCACTGATGTCAGTACATGAGGAATAAGCCATCTTCACTCCACATCTATCTGTTTTTGGTTGTTTTTGTTACGTCTTCATATTTAACTCAACAAGAAAATGATAAATGGCATGCTGTCATCCAAGAAATGGCCTAAGATTCATTTATCATGGTCACCAATCAAGAGTCAGCGAGAATCCTTGCCATCAGTAAATGTTTATTTAATTGAGGTTTGTTTCAATGCTTATTTTACTAAGCTGATGCCTATCTTAACTGTGGGCTCAACAAATTCTCTAGTCAGTGAAAATGTTCAAAACCATTTCCATCATTTACTTCAAAGAAAGCCACATGAAGTAAGCAGAGACGATAATAATAGACTTACAGTGTGCAGCAACTCAGCAGCTCAGTTTTTAAAACTCTTCGTCTAACCTTATTTCAAGCATGAGCTTGGGCAGGTCTTGCTTTCCGATACCTGACACGTGTATGTGTGTGTGTGCTTATGAGACATAGTAGAAGTTGAGAGACACTGTGAGTGGATGAGTAGGGTTGTGTTCTGTCTGCATGGTATTCTTATACACACGCACGCACGCACACACACACACACACACACACACACACTCCCACACACACACACACACACACACTCCCACACTTCTGTTTTTATTCCAGTTTAACTTCATGCCACATATCTTGGCAGGGCTAAAGACCTCCCATTGAACACACTAGCACAGGACTGTTCCACATGTAAAAATAAAAGTGCTGTCCAAAGAAAACACTTGACTTCATTGAAAAAATGGTGACAATCTGAAATCGGTCGGATCTAAAGTGTGCGTGTGCATGTGTGTGTGTGTGTGGTGAGGTTACACCCCCTTTTACGGGAATAATATCCACACACCAGAGAGTGAGATTTATGTGAATATTTCTATCAGTTTGGAGTTACAGAAACTGGTCCATAAATCTAAGTGTATATAAAACCCAACCTCTCATCTCAATTGAATCTTGATATGGATGAACAATAATCAATATTTATCTTTTGCACTCTGGAGCCGTGCTAACTCTTTCTTTAGCAAGTTATGTAACTCTGTTGCGGAGTTGCAGAGTACTGCGTTATATACAGACAGTAACCATTTTAGCGTCTGCTGTTTTGTATTTGTAAATGGAGTTGCTTCATTTTCTTCAGTCATTCCCCTCTCACACCTTCTCACACGTATTAGCTTGGCTAAAACAAATACTTCACAATGTGGTGTAAAATTGCTCTTAATGTTCAGTTCTGCCATGGCTTACATCAGGGTCTTTAGAATCCTTTTGTAATCGAGGGAGATGGCGGCCACGTCGCCAGCACCCATAAACTTTAATTCTCTGAAGCCGAAGAGTTTAGTGCCTCTTTTCTTCCTCTCTCAACTGGAGTTTTTGGCAGGACGTACACTGCCAAAAGCCCTGCATGAGAGTTCTCTCACATGGTTTTAGCATGAGGCAAAGACCATTTTAAGTGTCTGTGCTCTTTAAGCCCCAGAGATGGGCTCATTTAATGGCATTAGTGTTATTAGACCAGATGAGGGAGGGAGAGAGAGAGGCTTCTTACTGGGGACCTGCTGGGAGGTGTGCTGCGTCTGTGTGCGTCTCTGTTTGCCTGTGTATCTGTGTGAATGTCTCTCTCTGTGTATGCGTGCGTGTGTGTCTGTATGTCCATCACAAGATTTATTCCGCTGTGTGCTCTGATGAAAGCATTATGGACGTAAAAGCATATTGGTTATTATCTGCGGTGTGTTTGTGTGAGAGTTAATGAAATGCGTTTTGTCCTGTGCAGGTTTCTGAGCATGCTGAGCTCTCCTGGATCCTGGGCTGCCTGACCAGCATGCCTCGCTTACGCCACCTACCTCAGTGGAAGGTAATGATTCTACATGTTCAGCAAAAGATTATTTGTATTTAAAATGCTCATTAATATATCTTCAAAGTCAAAGTCAAAACACGAAAGGCTAGATGAGGATCACGTCTCTCGTAACAGCCTGCTGTACCGTGTCTCTGCACCTGGCAGGGATGGAGAGGTATCTGACTTTCCCCGAAGCACAGCTCAGTTTTATAGTGTGTGTGTGTGTGTGTGTGTGTGTGTGTGTGCGTGTGTGAGAGAGAGAGAGAGAGAGAGAGTGTGTGTGTAGGAATGCTCGGGCAGCAGCCTCTCATCACTGCAGGGAAAAGGCCTTTCTGTTTACTCAACAGCTGAGTGCATGTTAAACGTGGCGGAAAACGGCCTATGAATGCAGCCTGCATGTGTTAACGTGTGAAAGCACGGGAGATTGTTGTATAGATGAACATTGTTGCCTTTCCATTTTATTCATCTGTGTATTTTTATCCACATGGATTACTATTACTTCTCTCTCTCTCTCTCGCGCTCTCTTTCTCGCTGCTCCTCTCTCCTCTTAGATGAAGAGTAAGCAGAAAGGTGAAGGAAGTGTGGGTCTGTATACCTACCCAGTGTTGCAGGCTGCAGACATACTACTCTACAAGTAAGACCTGTTGTATTTGCTGCCCACTGTGTAAATAGTGCTGTTGGTTGATTAAGATTTGAACTATTAATGTTTTGTGCAGATCTACACATGTACCGGTAGGGGAGGATCAGATCCAACATTTAGAATTGGCCCAGGACCTAGCCCGTATCTTCAACAACAATTATGGAGAGCTTTTTCCTGAGCCTCGTGCACTACTTAGTAAGTGACCTATGTTTTTTTTTTTTTTTTTAAAAAGTAAAATCCTTTACTTTATCCTCACTAACCTGTTTTTCACCTTATAAGGTCAGAGCTATGGTCTGAAATGTACTTAAAAGCAGAACAGAAGACATTTAAGACTAATCACTCACTGACTCCGTGAACATGAACTTATGCAGTCAGCACTAATAAAATGCGTGCTTAGTGTTTCTCTCAGTGACTTGAGCAGTGTGCGTTGCATCTGTGTATGCACATGCACGCATGCACAGTCAATCAGCCGTACACTGGGAAACGTATCCTTTTACTTGGTCAGTCAGATGGCTACGTTAAAATAGCAGCAGGACAAGCTCTTCTTGGAGATCCTTTTAAGCTCTCCAATTATCTGCATCATAAGAACACAATATGAAACCAGTCTTGCATGCCATGGCACTTTGATTAAAGGACTTTCTCCTTCCTCATCTTTCAGCATAATGGAGCGATAATAGATTGGTGATTTCTCCACCTAATTTTGATGGCGTAATGATGAGAACTGGGTCTGGAACAGTGCTCTTCTTTTTGTTTATTTATTACTTGGTATAAAAGTCTCTGGTTTCATTTTGTGTCCTAAACTGGACCTATATGTCACTGCCAGTACCAAAGCAGAGAACCGCTGGACATGCTATTTATTAGATACTATGTCAAAGTACCAGCAGTCATGATTCATCTGTGTCATGGCACCACTAGGGTGAATAAGAGGCTAATACAAACCAATTGTTTCATCCCAAAGACCATTTTATTTAAAAAATTAACCTTCCCTGTGTAATATTGAATTTGTACATCATTATGTGTGTCCTGTGAAGTTTACTTCAGAATAGAATGTTGTGTATCCAGTGCTACATTTTAGCACTGATTTGATCTTTGCTCTTTCCCTGTCAGGTTCTACACGGAAGGTGAAATCTTTAAGAGACCCCTCCTCTAAGATGTCTAAGTCAGATCCGCAGAAGTTAGCCACCATATTCCTTACTGACACCCCTGACGACATAGTATTTAAAATCCGCCGAGCTGTGACTGATTTCACATCCGAGGTCACCTTTGACCCCGTGGGCCGGCCAGGTGTGGCCAATCTGGTGTGCATCCACGCTGCCGTCTCAGGCCAGACTGTGGAGGACGTGGTCAGGTTAGCCAAAGGGCTGGACACTGGCAAATACAAGACTGTGGTGGCAGAAGCTGTGGTGCAGAGACTAGAGCCCATCAGGCAGGAGATCCAGAGACTGAAGGCTGACAGGAGCCACCTGGAGAGTGTGTTAGCCAAGGGAGCTGAGAAAGCCCGCAGTCTGGCTGCCCCAGTGATGCAGGAGGTCAGGAAACGAGTGGGCTTCTCCTAATCATCAGACGACACAATCTGTTGCAGGTGGATATACAGTACAGTGCGACTGAGAGTTTATAGGTGATAAATTGCTATAATGTTTGCGTGTTGTCATTATTTTGTGCATTTATATTTTTAAAAAGTACAATGTATATTTTGTACTTTTATGTTTGATTTTTTTCTATTTATTTTGCTTCATGCTCCTCTTTTGTGTACATGTTCATAAATAAGATGCATAGCTCTCCATACATAAACATTGCAATGTCTTATATCACACAGAAGGAAATGGACGTTTAGTAAGTCCACAATATGCATCTGTAAGTGGATCTGTTTAAGAACAGGTGACCTTGAACAGACTTTACACACACTGGTGGAATGGCCTGGCCTTAACTGTGATAAGGATAATATTCTTATCCTTTCTGCTTCATTGGCACATCTTCAGACTTTTTTTTTTTTTTTTTTTTTAAACTCTAGAACAAATAAATTTAAAGCTGGACAGTGCTTGTCATTTTTCCATGTAGGTATGTAGACTTACTTGGTCTGGGAAGAGGGTTCAGACTTGTGAAGCAAAAATAGAAGCTACATCAGCTTTGGGCAGATGCTTCCAGATATTTTTTTCCCTAAGCACTAAGATAGTCTTTAAGTTTCAGCCCCATATTCTAGTTATGGAAAAACAGATTTATATCAAAAAACGTTTATAACAAAACTCATTTTAATTGTAGCAGGTTTCAACAGTTCTAATTTAACAATAGACATGACTGTAAATCAGTTCTAACGCCCTTATCCTGTGGTTCATTTTCCCTCTTGTGGTGAGAGAAGTCAGATGAAGTTTGCATCTTAAATCTGCACTATGCATACTTGTGCGGAAAAAACCGCCTATACTTAAAAGACGTTTAAGTAAATGTTATTCTTAAGTGTGCTATATTTTCTGCCTAATATCTTAAAAATGGTGAATGAAATAGTAGCCATAAATAAAAAGAGAGAGAGAGAGTGTGTGTATGAGTCTCGGCACAGCGGTGCAGGTGTGGTGCGGAAATCTTACTTGGGGATTAATGACCCTCTGCTCTGCTCCCATGTCCAGTGTAGTGAATCAAACAGCAGACTGCTGCTCACCGCCACATCCCTGTTGCACACTGCGATATTTGCAGGTAGTGAAGTGCTGTACAAATATCCTGCAGTCACTGAAAATAGCTTGTTGCACTAAAGGATCCGTCTTTACCCATGCAATAAAATGTGCCCAGTTAATATGATTTAAGGCTAGGAAGTTAATCTGCATTTTTTTTTTTTTTATTACATAGGTTACAACGGCAGCAAGAACGTATCGTTGTGTTTCTGAGATGTCTAGACTTTTCCAGTCCTGAGGCCTATTAAATCATGGTGTGCACAGTTCTCGCGCCTTTTGCCGGTTTATTACGTGATAATATTCGTGCGTCTGTTTGATTGTTCCCTGTGAAGTCATGGATTAAATTCGACTTTCTTTTATTGCATGTTAACCCTTCGCTTTAGTCCATCTTTATCCGGATCTCTATGAGATTTGTTCAGGTAAGGAAATGCGAGCATTATTAAAAATGGTAAGTGCAGCCCTGAGTACTATGATTCTGCAGCGTGTGTGCGGAGTCCCCTCTGTAAAACAGACACACACACACACACACACACACACACACACACACACACACACACACACACACACTGCATTAGGGTGTGTAACTGGCTGGCACGACAGGGGGCACTGTAAAAGCTGCACTCAGCATTGCAACACAAAAACATCTCGCTTTCATTAGACTGCATCGTTTCTTAATATTTCTTATAGTCAGTGTTTTTTCCTGGATATAGGATTGTCTAGTTTTGGGGAGGTGGCGCGCGCCTTTCTTTCTCCCATTGCCCGTTTTGCCCTGTACAGTCTCAGGGTTCGCTGGTAAACAGGCTACAAACAATGAATTTGGGCCATGTGAACGCGTTAGAGGCTATAATGCGCGAAAGTTCCTCCATAAGCACTCCACAAGCCTACAATTTCCAACCGGAACGAAAAATATATTTAAACAGTGTAACGAATAATATCTTTCACAATACAGATCGAAACAGTTTTGTGAGCAGAGTGAATAACCTATATAAAATACACATCCAACATGTATTATTATTATTATTATTATTATTATTATTATTATTATTATTATTACTTCACTTCTTCTTGAACAAGTGGTGTGTTGCTTTAATTTTGTTTAACGTTTAATTTTAAAATCGACAGAAGTCACATGTTTGCCTGCAGGAGTGACGCTAAAGCAATGCGCGCATTTGACCGCAGTATAGATTTTATTATATGGACTATAAACTTTTTGCTAAGAAATGAGTTCAGTGTTTCAGCCTGTTCGCCTGTTTGTTACAGGAGCTAATTCGGAAATGCCTACTTTACTGTTTAAATGGATAATATGGCAGCTCGATTTAATCCATGGGGTCAAATAGTCTATTTTTTTTACGAAGTTATCCTTCCTGATCTACAGAATCTATTAGCAGAGGTTTCATAAAGAAAAAGACTGGCTGGTTATTACAGGAGGTTATGTGGACATCTGAACGCGCATTTAATAATTAACACTTCATGCTGAAAGTTTTTGCCTACTGTCTTATTTACACCGAATTTTTTTTTCGTACATTTTAATTAGTCCTACGAATTAAACCTGAGATGTAAGAGTTATAGTTTTGTTCCTGCTGGTACATAGCCTATTGATTTATACTGCTTTTTTTTTTTTTTTTTTTTTTTTTTTTTTTTTTTTTTTTTTTTTTTTTTTTTTTTTTTTTTTTTTTTTTTTTTTTTTTTTTTTTTTTTTTTTTTTTTTGATGATAATCAATAACACTTACTTTCTCGCTAAATCAGATTCAGCCCCACAATTTACTGTGGACATATTCGAGCAGCTTAATGCCATGGTTGTACTTGTTATAAGAATTAAAAGGGAATTCTCTGTGGAAGTCGATCTGCACTGAGAAATAAAAGTCGACTGATATTTAACGAGTAAACTCAGTAAGTAAAACCGTAGTGGATAAACCGATCCTAAAATAATAACCGCATAAATTATTATTCAGGGTGTAGCATCGAATGCCCTGTACATTTATACTAATGAATCTGTTTCGACACTGCTAAAGCTGATTGTCTCCCCTTAATAAATCTAAGATGGGAAATGTAGCCTGGTTATCCAGAAGAAATGGCAGCGCAACATTAACGTGAAATGTTTTTAAACGACTCACATATGAGACATTTTCCTATTTCAGATAGTCAGCATTATTTGAATAGTACTTCAAACAAGCGACAACAGTATTTTATAAGCAATTCCTTGTTTTTCCACATATACTTCCAGTATACTTTTGCGCAAGATCACTGTTCAGAGTTTTGTTTTGAACGACGGCCCAGATGAACGCGACTTCTCCGCGACGACGCGTTTTTGCCCTCCTTTCTCATTGGACAGCGCCTTTTGGCTCGTGGCGCTTTCGCGTGTGTGATTGGCTGAGCAGAGATTGACAGGGAGTTAGAGGGTTGCCCTCGACGCTTCGAAAAAAAAAAGAAGTTCTCCAGAAGCGAGTATCAATCAGAGAGGAGAAAGAAAGACCCAGAGGCAGAGGAACAGAAAGTGGAGCCACACAAAACTAGAAGATATCTGAGCAAAATCCAGCTCGGAGCGAGGTGATAAGCACTTTAGGAATGGCCTCGCACGTGTCCAGGATCTTTAACCGTGCGAATTAGATGTTCATTTGGATTATTTTTGGCACTGGAGAACTTTTTGAACTTGTCCAAGCACTGTGCGTGTGCGTGTGTGCTCCAACCCAGCGCTTGGTGCTTGCGGAAGGCGTTGTTGAGGTTCACTCTCGGCTGGATTTGCCGTGGGAGAGATGAGCGAGAGGAGGCGATCAGCCGCCGCGCTGAGCTCCAGAGCGCACGCCTTCTCGGTGGAGGCCCTCATCGGCTCGAACAAAAAGCGGAAGCTCCGAGGCTGGGAGGAGAAGGCTCTCGAGCTCTCTATGGAAAACCTCGCAAGCAACGGACAGCTGGGAGACGCAGAAGACACCAGTCAGTGCCTGGATATCGACCCGGGTTAGTGCGCAATCACGCCTTCACCACGGCCGCTTGTGTGTTCGTCACGCGCTCCGCACAGTTTTCTTGTGTAACATCGGTGTTCCTGGACACTCCGCCTGCATGAGAAACACACCGCATTTAGAAACAGTCATTACAAGGCAATCACAAGATGAATTAGAATAACCTGTATTAACAGTCAAAATCAGCATGGTTGGTCTCTTACTTAATAAATGACCTACATCCGTAGGTGTGAGAGTAACTAATGACACGAGAAAAAGAAATCCAATATCAGAAGTAAAAATAATACAACGGAATATGAAAATCTCTGCTGAGCATTTATACACTGGCTGCAAATTACAGCATGCCTGATGATGCAGTTCTTCATTTAAAAAACGAATTATTTAAGATCGAATTTAGCTATTATACCTAAACGTTGATTATATATATATATATATATATATATATATATATATATACTTTGATTTTATATATAGTGCATGTGAGTATATATCTTTAGAATCAACAACATAAGCTGAATGTCTTCAAAATGTCTTCAAAATGAATGATTTTTATTGAAGTCCATGCCTTGCCAAAAATCAGTGTAACTTTAACTGACAGTGTTTCCAGGATGCAAATCGAGGTGCGATGCTTTTGGGGAATTTATTTCAGGCCTCAGTTAACGCTGATGGGCCTTTATTACTAAATGACTCTCTTTCCTTTACTGTCTCGTTTGAAATTGGTGTGCACTTTGATCAAATACTTCACTCCAAAGACCCGTCTTAAAGGTTTAGTCCACATCATATAGACTACAACAAAAGTTTCTCATTTCCGTCTGAGTTGCAGTGATCGTGAGACTGGGCCTCAGTGCTCAGTAGTCCAATGTAGATATGTTTATCTCCGATCTAGCAAAGTTAAGGAGTCTTAGGTGTCTGTCCGAGTGTGAGGGAGTATGTGTGCAGGTGTGTGTATGTGTGTGTATGTGTGTGTATGTGTGTGTGGAGACCTGTTTTCGGACTAAACTGATATGTCGATCAGCTGCAGCGCCAGTCATCACTTGATTAGCCTCGCCAGTGAGGTGGACTAACACAGCACCTCCACCAAGGTTTTTTCATTACAAAATGTCATACTGAAATTGGATTTAAACCACAGTTAAGATTTAGGATTTTTCAGAGGGCGATGCTCTAGTAGGCTATTCTGTGTGTAGTCATTTCAAGCGTCTATTAAAATGTTGAATAGGAACATTCAAGGTTCTGGTCAACTGAAAATACAGGACAGGACAAATTCCCCTCCTGTAGATTTAAAAAAAAATATATATTTTTTTTATTTTTTAAGATTCAACAATATTAGGCTACTTTCCCCCCCTTTTTTTAGGATTGCTTAAAATAATCTACACGTCATAGGCTACTTAACTGCCACAAAAATGATCCAGTGTGTGTTCAGTAGATGTATTATATTTCATATCATTTATAAAAGTAACCTGTAAACGATGTTGAACAAAATAATCAGACTTTTAAAAGACTGACCCAAACACGTGCACTTCAGTTCACATTTTTGTCTTGACTGCAAGTGGATGCGTTTTGATGGATTATATCTCCTGTAAGTGAGCTTGAACGTGTTACTACACGCTGCATATATTCTGTTTAAGATTTCTGCAGTACTGAGTGTTTTCATGGAGATGGATAATTGGTGTGTTTATCTGAAACACTGAGAGATCACGAAGCTCCAGGAAGCTCTGAAGAAAGCGGTTTTGCACTAGCCTACAGTCTGAAGTGGAGAATAAGGTACCTACTTGATGGATGGTCACGTTTTAGATGGTATGACATTTTTGATAAATATTAAACAGGCCATTTCGGGGCTCGGTGTGCTGGTGGCGCGTGCGCGCTGGACAAACAATAGAGCCGGAGCGCGCGGAAATCAGTTCCAGCTATCACATCAAAAGTGTAAAAACATTTAGTGAATTATAATCTGCTGAGGTCACACTGATGTAAATCCTGTGTGTCCAGTGGTGTGTGTAATTCCCTTCGCACTGTCCATACACTCGTATAGGCAGTCCTGCGGCATCGTTTCCGTGCCGTTGTTTAAAGTAAATGAAGTCCCTGGTAAGCATTTATTATGGTTTTTATATATGGATAAATGTATGTGCTAAGTGTATATTATGCTTTATGTCATTATTAGGATTATTCGGATTTTCTTGTTGATCATACTTAGCCATTTATTTTAAAATATTACACTTCTCTCTTTTTTTTTTTTTAAAGCAAACTTGTATTTGATATTTACAAATTATATATTAATTCTGCAGTTATTTTTATTCGGATTTTCGTTTTCCTGTTGGTCACATTAACAGGACTTTGCTGTCCTGTGCTGTTTTAAATGTGAAATTCCGCTTGTTTTCCATGCGTTTGTTTACATTTATGAGTATTTACTAAATCCACTTTGAGGCTTTTTTGTGTTTTTTTAAAAATATATAATATTAAATATAGAGTAACTATTATATATAATAAGCAATAGACTATAAAAATGATTTAAAGAAATACACACAAAAGCCTTTTCCATGTTTGGAAATTTTCCTGATGGCAGGTGTGTGTGTGCCAAGAGCCTGAACAAGAGATGGAGGGACCAGAATTCACTTCTTTCTTCTTCTTCTTTTTTTTTTTTTTTTTTTTTTTTAATATACAGAGTATTTTAAGCCCTTTTATTTCAGTTCCAAATGACCTACACATGAGTTCTCTAATATAACTAGAACTTAAAATTAGTTTTCATGTTTATTACAGAAACTGAACGTTCTTGGAAAAACAGACCTACATAGCTTTATCTTTCACTTTTACGAGAAAAATGTAAATAAGTCAGTCTGACACAGAACATGATGTGTTACTGTGAAAAATGTTTGCGCTCCTTCAGTGACATGGTGTGTGAGGTTATTCACTACATCAGAATATTGTGTCCTCAGGTTTGTCTGTAAATAATCTGATCTCTATTGCCCCTTTGAGTCTTATTGAGAGAAGCTTATAACGAAAGACGACAGATGTGTGTGCTTAAAAAGGAGTTTTAATCTTTAACTTTATTGCCTCCCTTTCACGTGGGATTGAACTAAATCCAGCGGAAACAGGTGCTTCTGTTCCTGCTGCATTGGGTTACTCTAACATTTCATGCTTAGTGAGTCGCCTCATACCCAAGTTCAAGTCCTGCTTCACTGCATTACATGTTCAGTTCATGGCTTCAGATCGATTTCATACCGAGACATTATTCGGTGTTGAAAACGCATAATTTTAATTAAGTGAAATGCACCATCCTCATTTGAATAGCAACTCAACATAATACATAATTGTTGCCCACGTGACTATTCAAAACGCCATTTATGAGTTCTGCATGTATATTAACATCTGATGAACCTTTCCGAGCACAGTTTATCAGATGTCAGTGAACTCTTAATTAAAACGCATTTACAACGTTATCAGTTGGCCTTATTGGTATGTAGTGATCTGTGATAGTTTGTGGTATGGAGGTGGACTGAGGATGTTGAGCCAGGCGAGCTCGTGTTGAGGAGACGACGAGCTGATGACAGCAGCAGTGAAACGGTACCACATGATTGGTTTGGCTGCAGGTGAGACCTCTGGGACTGGCTCATGGACATCCATGCACGGACAGTCCTGCAGCGCTCCTTCTTGTGTGAAAAGGAGAGACATCAAGACGCTGATAAGGGAAATGCTTTCAGGAAGGCAATAAAAAATGGTTCTCTCTCAGTCAAGGCCACGGCTATGGGGCTTTAGGAGCCTGTCTCGTGTGTGCAGTGAGTTATTAAGGCAGTGTTGCTGGCCAGTGTCCAGTCTCTCTGCAGCTCTGCGTCCGTGTTGCCTGATTTGCATTGCGAGTGCTGCCAAAGCAATCTCACTCGTGTGAATGGTCTCTGT